>JAQLOL010000022.1:9281859-9306688 GCA_029783665.1 Naso thynnoides
CACTCTGCTGGGCAAAGTTCTTCATAAAAATATTCATTTACTCGACAGATGCCAGCAACATTTTTATGCTCTGCACGGTTTTGAGGCATTTTTGTCGGCTGTTGAACACTGCTTTAGTCCTTTTTCCTATAAAATCTTGTGTTACTTAATTGGTCCACATCTTTTATGTTTAATCAATATATATTGTTAGATATTTACTTAAGCAATTTGTTTTAAGTGCCTGGTTTCCTGAGTGGTTATAGAGATGGAGGCCCACCTGGGAATAGATGCCGATAAACCCTGGGTGAGAGTTGTCAGCATAAATCAGCTGCCACTTACCAATAACAAAACACATCTATTAGGATGCTGACTTTTTTTTGTTTAAGCAGAATGCTTAATGTTGTTTATCGGTTTTCAGACTCGGGGACCATTTGTCTCAGTGTCTTCAAATATTAAAGAGCAGACATGAGTTATTTCTGTGTACAAGCTGGCCATGTTTTGTTCTCTGTCTGGGCTAACAGCGTCATAAAAAGAGACAGATGAATAATACATGATAACAGCGATAGTCAATGGTTTTGGTTTGGAAAAAATGATTTCTAACTGGTTCCATTTAGAGTCATTGAAACTTGACAAATGGCTGTATTTCGATAAAAGTGGGTTAAGGTGTTTGTGAACAAGAGATAACACTTTCCTAAACGCTTACTGCATACACTGTACGTAACTGTCTACATTGCAATAAGGAGTAGCTCTTGAAAATTCCGGCTTGTGCTTCTCTCTGTTGGTACATATTGAAAAAAATCTTCATTTTGTTGTTATACCATTATTAAAACATTAATTGTAGGGCCAAACCGATGTGGGATTTCTGGGGGTGATGCCGATACCGATATTAGGGAGTAAGAAAATTCCAATATCCAATATATCGGATGATATTCTATATAGAATATTTTGAATGTGGTTATTAAATACATGTGGCACAGATATATAATGGAGGCAGGATGACGAACTTCATTCCAAACATCAGTGCGCTGAACAGTAAACACTTCACTTATTACATTAAATAACAAACCACTCTCTGCTGGACAAACTATGTGATTACACCATTTTAAATAACGAGTCCAAGCATTTTTTCCTGCTTTAAAAAATGATTTTAATATCGGCACTTACCAGAGAACATATACACCGATACCCGTATGTTTGCAATAGGCCAGTACTGGCCAATAATATCTGCAAACAGATATGTCGGTCGGGCTCTAATTTATTTTATTGACACCAATATTAAATAATAAATGATAGACCTATAAATCCCTACTCGTGACTCACATTTTAAAAATATATTCAAGAGGCAAGTGAAAGTACAGTTAGACACCTTATATTTTTTTACACCCAAATTAGCGTGCAGAGTTTTCAAAGGCAGTTAAAATTGTTAAAAATAGACGAGTTACTCCTTTCATAATTCAAGCAGACGAGTTCACCTCGCTGTTTGTTTTCTTCTGGTGCATCGTGTTTGACATCGTTATGTTCTTGATGTCACAAATGCATGAGAAAACAGGGTAGTGAACAGTAGATGGCAGCATGGAAGCACGTAAAGGCCAATTTATGCTCCATTGCTTGACACATTTGGTAAGTGTCACGCAAGGAGGAATGAAAGAATAGCTCAACATTTTCAGCTTATGCTTTGGTGAAAGGTTTCCGTCGTCTAAAGGATAACCATATTTAGAGTAGAATATCAACAAGGAAGTTCAATTAAAACTATCTTCATAGTGACGTTACCACTATCCAAACACATTATAAGACAAAATCTGACCATGTCCGCGGCGTAACAAAACTCCAGGTATGCGTCATGAAAAAAAAGTGTCGAATGACACATTTTTCTGTTGAAATTCCCTCATACTTTGTCAACACGTATCATAAATTGGCCTTAAAATGGTGGTTGCAGTGTCTTTTACAGTAACAGTGACCTTTCTCCTTATTTCCTCTTCACATCTCTTTGCCCCACCTCCTTGTCTTACCAGTGTTGCATTTTGTATTATATGAAAAACAAAATGGCTGTTGTACGCTGTACCCACAAACAATGCTTTTTGTTCCTCAGGTGCCACACAGTGCTATGACGCGTGTACTGCCAATTATTGTGTCCACCTGGATGTCATGTTTACATCACTGACGATCGGAGGTGGAACCTATAAATACCTGTGACTTCTGTGGAGTCATTTGACCTGAGAGTGAATGCCAATTGCACCCTTTTACACTGAAAACAAAAGCCATATGATAGCGGGTGTTGGTGGGGTTTTTTTGGCCAGCGTGAAAGTCCTTTATGGTTGATTTATACTTCTGTGTATAAGCCAACCAGTCACAGTTACATCACTGTAAGGCACAGTTACAATTCTGGAGAGTTGAACGTCAGACTCATGAAAAGGGGGCATATCTTCGCCAAATTAATGTCAGACCTAAACCAAACCATTCCTGTTTCAAAGCAGAACTATTAAGTCAGTCTTTAGCGGGACCTCCTACATCTGTGTATGCTGAACCTGTTTGTTTCTCTCCTGCAATTTCCAACCATTAATCCTAAAGGAGGTTATCTGACTTGGTTATAAACATGCATTTAGATGAAAACAGTCATGTCTTTCTGTTCTGTGCGAATCTTTCTAAGCTTGAAAGATGAGAGCGGTTCATGTAGTTTTATCTGGTGGGTTTAGTGACTGTGTCAGTTATCTGTGGCGAAACCACTGAAGTCAGACACAGACATTAGATTCTGTTAGGGTAGATTTTACATAAAACAGTGACCATTTCACGTGTGATGTCCTTTAACTTATTAGAGGCAAAAAATTGTTTTTGCATCATGCAGTATGTGACACACTTGTAACTGCAGCATGTTATTTGTGTCATAAATCATGCGATTGTTCTGTTTGTGTTGTAGATTTTCTCTCCGTTGCACGAAGAAGCAGCAGCAGCAGCTACTGTCGTTTCCTGCTCAGGGTGGCAGGACCCCCCTCCACAACCTCTCTGAGGCAGAGTGATAAAACATGCATTCAGAGACCTTGGGAATTTCAAACACATCTGTGCCTTTTCTTTTGCACACACTGTTAAACACACTGTTTGCAGATAGAGATCTCAGGATGAAACTTTAACAAACAACTGACACCAAGAGCGGGATCTCTGTGTTTTAATTTCAACGCAAGGAGCATCACCACACTATGCTATATTAATATTAGGACACCATTTTTTACCATTTGGGACAAAACACCAGAACAGACACTGAGATTTATTTAGTTCTCACCATTGCTCTCTGCTGTGATAGAAGCCGGTTTGTTGCTTAAGGCTTTGCAGTAAAGACGGTAATAAAGATGGATTAAAAATCATAGAGTTGTTGTAAGAAAGCAATTGATTTAAATGTCAGGGTGCATCTCGCCCCACCCCCTTGCTCCGCTTTATTGGATATTGTCACTGGGATTGTGTGCAGCCTGTTCTTCGGAAACTCAGTCAAGCTCGGAGATCCTAGCAGAGGGCTGGTGTGTAAGGTATTCGGGGAGGGAGGGAGACATGGTGGTAACATCAATAATTCACAACAGCATTGCTAGGGAAACAGGATGTGAAGGTATAGGGGAGTCAGACCAATACGAATAACACATCTCTCCAAGCACCGTGAAAATGAACCGAACCCGAGCTACGCCGTTTATTTTCATAGCATTTCACAGCGATATAAATGTATTGAGGCCATAAAAATGCTTAATAATTGCATTGATCTCGAAGAAGCGTTTTTTTTCAGCTTGTGTCCCACAAGAACAGAGTTTAATTTACTGGTGTGTCGAGGCTTCTGGTTTTATAAACCCCACAGCGGAGAGAGAGAGAGAGAGAGAGAGAAAAGGTATAGGGAGCCTAAAAGAGCACAGGGATATTTCCCAGGCCTGCTTATTAAATATCCAATCATAGCCTGCGGTGCAATGGCATTACCACCATAAAACACCTCTTTGCCATGTACCCGTCTGGGCAGAAATTACTATTGCTCGGTGGAAACTTGAGTGTTTCCTTAGCATTGATTTCTGTCGAGATGTGAGGGGAGGGAAATAGAGTTTAGGCTATCATTACAACAGAAACACAGAGGAATTCCTGTGAATTGCACACATTAGCTGCAGCTTTTGGAGCCTCTACCGCAGGTGCCGAGTGGGCTTTATGAAGCAGTCCCTCTTGTGTGTTTGTCTGCTCAATTTCCCTGCTAGGAGCTGGTCCCTGATATGGATATAGGCTTAATCCATTATCACACTGATTGCCAGTGTGATTTCTGTCACACCCTTCCTCATGCTCGGGTCAATTATAAGGCGGACAGTGAACGCATCAGTCATTCATGGGGAGATGGTGATCAGATGAAGAATAATAAGTCAGATGATTACCTTTTTGATAAGCAGTGAATCAGATTATGATGTGGATGTATGCTGCTATGATGAAAGTGAGATTTAGTTCTTATTTCATAGTCTCACATTACGCTACCTTTATCGTACAGCTCACTGTGCTGCGTTTTCGTCTTATCCCTGCTCCCCAGTGACTCTCTCTCCCTCCCTCTTGCTCCTCCACAATTTTCTCATTAGTGATTAGAGCAGAGTTTCCATTTCCAGGCTATTGACTGTGCTGTTGGAAGCTGAGAGCCCATTACATACGTTGCTCCCACTAATTGTTTCCAGTCATAATGAAGTTCCTCACAGTGGAGGAATGGTAGTTAAGGCACATTAGGTCATAGGCACGTACAATGCATTACTGTGAATACAACCTGTCTGCTGTTTCCTTGCAGTCATTCTCTCCATGATTGTGTATTAATACAGTGTTGTTAAGTGATTTTGGTATCCATTGATGTGTGTAATCATTAAACATTACACCTTTAAGCAAAATCAGATCTGATTAGTTTACTTTTTTCCTACGTATTTATGTGGGGGGGCAGACCGAGAGCTGTTTGTAAAAACATCCCGATCGAGTGAGCTTAACATTCCTGTTTTGCTCTTCGTATCCGTCTGGACTTTCAGCCACTGAAAACGATTTAAAAAAAATCAAAATATGCATGGCCAATCAGGGACTGCACTGTAGTTGACATCATAACCAGCAGGGCCTGACCAATGTGGGATTTTTGTGGCCGATGCTGATAGCAATACCAGTAATTGGGAGTAAGAAAATTCCGATACCTGATATGTATTGGCTGATATTGTTCATTTATTGCACATATTGTACAAACTCTGGTGCACTCAACAGTAGACACTTATTAGTTATTAAAAAATGAGCCACAAGCACCAAATTGCACTGTTTTAAACCACTAGCCCAAGCATTTTTTCCAGCCTTAAAACCAGTCCTAATATCGGCATATATTGATGAAGCATATGCTTATACCAATATATCTGCAACGATCCAATATTGGCTGATAATATTGGCCAAGTGATATATTGCCCAGGCCCTAGTAACCAGCCAATCATGGACTTCACTGCTTGCTAATCAGTAATTGTACTTCCCAAAGCAACAAGTGATGATGTTAATGTTAGAAATAGACTCAATAAAAACAGTTTAACAAGAACAAGAGTATGTACTAACAGAAGGAAAAGACATTTTCGCCGTTCTTCGGATCTTCTTCGGATTGGATTTACTAACTTGTTCCGTTGGTGATAATGAGGATATCCCCCTGGCACAAATCCGATCTTCTTAGTTCTTTATCCATTGTTGTGCTAATGGAGGATCAGGTATGAGCGGTTTCAAAGCTGGGGATGACAGCCATGCAGATTGGTGTTCACAATGCTTCAAACTGACAAGGATGCTGCCAGTTGGTATTCGGCAGTCACTCAAGCAAGTCACCCCCCTCAGCTCCTGCCCTCTGAAATCGTTTCAGTGGCTGGAAGTCCAGACTGATATGTCGCGTGACACAGATATGTTGAACTCATCGGGATGGTTTTAACCAGGCTATCTGCAACTGCCAGTGCAGTGTGTCGTATCCGTGAGGGTTATTGGTGGAGCCCAGGCCGTGAGAGTGGGGGATTAGATGTGCTGTGTGACAGAAGTCCCATTCGCTGCCCATTCTCTTAATGGGAGTTAAAGTATTACCAGTCAGTCCCGGCTATTTCTTGCTATGAATGGCTCTTCTCCAACCCACTTACAAAAACATTCAACATTCAGCTAATGGCCGTACGATCCATCCAACCCTCATCCAACCATCACTTGTCAATGTGGCAAAATGGCTGCAGAGCGTCCCGTGTCTTCTTTTCTGCCAGAAACTTTCTCCAGTTACTTTGGGAAAAATCCAGAAAGCAGCGTGTTTTGGATCTACTCTGGGATCTCCTTCTAGTCACTTGTGTCGGGAACTCCTCCAAAGAGAGGCAGCCAAAAGGCAGACTTGCATCATGTCCACATCACCTCAGCTGACATTTTTTAGTTAGGAGCCAATTCGATGGTCCTCCAAAATCTTTAGTTCCTAATGTTGTTGTGTATAGTTAGCAGTGTTCCAAGCTTTTAGTTGTTCTACATTATTTGAATCTCCCCCCAAAGAAAATGTATCTCTCCTATGTATCTGCTGTCATCTTATAGAAATCTTGTGTCGCTTTCCACTGTGGTCTCATTCTTTTTGTCACTTCCAAAAGCTAGGAGCCATTTATTAGGGAAAAAAACTGATCGGTATAGGAGGAGCTTTCGCACCGCTGCTTGTCTTTCTAAATACCTCAAACAGAAGAGGGACAATCTGCACTCTTTTCAAGGTCCAGTGTCCACATTAAACATGCATGACATGCTGCATATCTCTAATTAGGTGTAAAGATACCAAAAGGCCAATTTCATTTCACATAATGTGTTCATGTGTTTGCCCACAAAAGCATAATTCAATGGTTCTCAAGCCCCTTTACTGACACAAATCAGGCCACAGACCTCATTTGATCAAATTTTTACTTTTAAATTTGGGCTGTCAAAGTTAACGTGATAATAACGAGTTTGCGTAAATTCCTTTTAACGTCACTAATTTTCTTGACAGGCGCTTAATGTGTGCACATTCTGTGATTATGACCCTAAGCCCACCCTGCAGTTTGGGGATCAGGAAGTGATGCGGCGGTAACCCTGTGGATGGCAAGTGAAAAACAAACCTCCTTGAGCAGAATTGATGAGGAAAAGGGTCTTTTGAATGGCAAGTTCAGCTTCAAAGCCGTGCCAGGTGGTTCTCTCGACAAGAGCAAAGTTGTTTGCGTTTACTGTTGGTGTGAGTTACTACCAGAGTAAGTTGAGTCTCTAATACCACTTGCTGGTCAAGTATACAGCCACTGCAGAGAGCCCTCTTCACCTTCATCAAAGACAGACCACGCTGAATAGTTTGCAACAGTGATGCATGGAAAAATCCACTAGTAACAAACTTTTTTTTTTTTTTTTGGAGCATGCAGTAACTTTGAGGTTTTTCTAGAGAATCTGGAGAATAGAATACTCTAGCCAGTATGAATTGTTGCAGTAGTGATAAAAAATACATTTGCATAAAGCAAGCATAACTGTCAACTCCCATGTTGATAAAAGTATTTCTATTTAAAAACACCCCTTTAAGGTACCTTTAGAACCGATAAAAATGTGTGATTAATTTGCGATTAATTGTGAGTTATCTATGGACAGTTGTGCAATTAATCACAATTAAATATTTTAAATGTTTTATTACAGAAAATCAATGAAACCCATGACCAAAATAGTCACATGTTGTGTCTTTGTGTTACAATTAATGAACACGTGAGTGAAGTGAATTACTTCGCCTCTATCTTGGACCCCTTGGAACCCTCTCAAAGACTCCTGAAGAGTCCTTGAACCCCTTTTTGAGAGCCACTCATTTAAAGGCCAGACATAGAAGTATTGGCTGTTACCTTTGACTTTGATTATTGACTTCAAAATGAAGCAGGGTATTTAGATTGTAGCATTATTTTAGTTGATTCTAGAAATTCTATCAAGTAAACTGCACCACTCTAAAAGTCCTTTTACATGGATGCCATAAGATTTGATGAGATGTGAATAGAATTGTTGGTCAAATTTTACACCAAATTATGAGCCAAAACTACAACTGCCAAACACATTTCATAAATTGTGTTTAACTGAGCCATTTTACGCAAAGGTGCAGCCAAAAATATAAATACTTTGTTTCCAACACAACTGGCAGGAATCATCCTGCTTCACGCCAGCATGAAAAAAAGGACCTGCTGACTCCACGGAGTAAATGTCTGCCTGCATATAAAGTACAAATAAATGCAGGTGCATGTGTGCATCACTCAGACAGTAAGCTCTCTGACTCTTCTCTATATTCTGTTGTGCACAAGAACATCATGTTCAACCAGTCAGATCACGAGCCTCCATGTTGTTCAAACACTGAGTCCCAGCATGCAGGAATGACAGGCGGTGTGAAATGGAGAGTGATGACACTAGTACAAAGGAGGGGTCTCGTTGCGATGACCCTTGAACATGCCACACCACACTCGTCTCCAGTCAAGTGTTTAAAAAAAGCTTTTCCTTCTCCATCTCAGCCTGCAGGAGAAATGACTCACCCCGCGCTGCTAGCTCTCCCACCTGCCTTTTCAATATACTGTTGTGGCTTCTGTCCATGTCACATCTCTCTTCTGCCACCACACTTCATAGAGCAAGGCACATAATATGTCCTCTGGGCAGCAGCATCATGCATCGTATGATGGCGTATGGACCTCATAATTTCATAGTACATATATCAGAAAATAGCACCATTACGAAGCGTGGCTTGGCCTCAGGGTGAAAACAGGCGAGCAGTTTCAGTCTGCTCAGAAGAATCAGTGCTTCAGTGATCCTCCACAGCGATTAAATACAGTGTTTTGTCTGGGAAATGGTCACCGTCCGATTCCTATTCCGCCAGCGCTGCGTCAATGCTTTTTCCTTCTTCTCTCTCGTTCGCCATTTCTGTAGGAGCGACGAACTGGTGTTAGCGCCCAGCAAAAGCAAATAACCAAGCCGCTGAATTATAGATGAAGTGCAGGACCTTTTTTCTGGAAACGCATCTTAATTCTCTTCCTCAAAGCTCACAGTTGTGAGGCTGCTTCCTTACTCTGTACGATGCGTGCGTGTGTGTGTGTGCATGGGCATGTGTATGAACTTGGAGAGCTCATCTGCAGTGTGTGTGTTTGGTTGCAATCCTGAGTGATACAGATGTAGATTCCCTGTAGTGGATTGCATCTCATTTCAAAGTACTCTTGAGTCTGGAGAATGCAGACCTGTTAGAAGAAGTGCATACACACATACATCAGACTGCAACCAGCACTATGGAGCAATGTTTTATGTATGTGTCGACGTTATGTTTGTGCATGCATATGAGCACACGGGTGATTGATGCACATTTCTGCCAATGGTTTCATAGCATACAAAGAAGTTTTAAAGTTTTTTCCAAAACAGGCTTTGCAAATTTCAGAGGAAGAAATATAAGAAATGTAAACTGAAAATTCTACAGGGCATCTTTAAGTCAAACTTAAGTCACATAATTTGGACTTGAGGATTGACTTGGTCCTACTACTACTACTACTACTACTACTACTACTACTAAAGAGACTGACTTCCAGTTTATTTTTGACGCATACATTCTTTTTAACTAACAATACACATTTTCAGGTACTTTCTGTAACGTTTATTCAATATGGACAAAAAGTAAACAAACACCATATCTCATAGATACAGCTATTTTGGGGAAAAATGGGTGGGCTTAACCTATGTGGTTGATGTAGACATGGGACAGTGACATGTAGTAACACTGGTATAGTCCTTTAAAAGCCTAAAGATTTGGGTGCAAAAGCAAAAAATTCAAAATGTTGAAAGTTTTTTTATATTTTGGTAGCAGAGTGTGTGTTGCACTACTTTCATTTTGTGCAAGTTCTGTTAAAGGGACTAGGCTAGGTAACAAAGAAATGTAAAAAGTCATTAAAATGTTCAAATCTTGTGACATTGTAGTGGTCAGCAGGCAGAGACAATTAAATTGATACGCCAACTCTTTTTTTTCTTTTGTTATTTGCCTCTCTCCGGAGTTCCAGACAAGAAGATACTGTAGATACCAGCTTGTCCACTGCTAAGTAGCTTAGCTCAAACGCTGGTGTTTAGTGGGACGTGTTAGCCTGTCTCTGCCTGAAGTCATTAGATAGACTTTCCAACTCTAATCAGTCCTCTTTGCTTATTGTGATTTGTTTTTTTTGTTTTTTTTTTACCATGTTATGTTATTTTTCCACTCAGATTAACACTTACTGTAGTACTTTACATATTTCTTCTCCCTCTTCTGCTGTTTAATTTTGCACATGTGCCCTGCGGTTTACTTCCCGTATGTATTTAATTCTAAAATTACATAATGTGCTAATCTGAGTCCAAAAATAACATTACGTGATGAATAAGTCATAACAAGCACACAGGACCGTTAAGGGTTGTTGTAAAGTTTATCTGATGAATTTAGGCAGAGGTAGGCTTACACTTGCCATTGATTACTAGTATTTGAGCTAAGCTAATTAGCAGCGGGCGAGTTCTGCCTGTCTCTTCCTTGTTACTGCATGCACAGGAAAGAATAGTATCTATCTTCCTGTTTGGAACTCGGAAGGAAAGCAAATACTAACGAGGGAAAAAAAAAGTTGGCATATCCCTTTAAGTGCTGAAGTGCCACAGTGAAAATCAATTGCACGTCCTCTGAAAAATTGTGGCATTTGAAGCTTGCAAGTATAGCTATTATATTGTGCAAGTTTTTTTTAGCACACACAAGTAAAACAGCCGTATTAAAGGATACAGGGTAAGTCATAGTCACTAAAACTTTGTGAAACATGGTAAATGTGCATATTTTACTGGTAATTTCTAAACATTACACCAACAACATGCAAAACTGCTGCTTAAAAGTGGTGAAGCGGGTGTACTTTTCTTAAATGAAAGCTCTCTTACCTCTTAAAGAACTGACAATGAGCACTGCTTTTCCAAAAGCTCCAAAACATCAGTCACAGTCCCTTCAAAGATGCTTAACAATTTGTATTTTTCATGGGATGTTCTTGGAGGTTTTGAATAACATCTTGTTCTGTGTCCTCCGCTTCTGGCCTCTCATGCTGGAAGCAGACTCAAGCACAGGGAGATGGCGTCATGCTGAGAACGATGATCAAAAAAGCTGATGCAAACATGAATTGTAATTTAGACTTGCAGAGAGAACTGTACAGTAAGAGAATAATTCTCTGCGGCTCATATCACCACGGACAATTTTACTCTCTTGATGATGCAACATAAGAATTGTTTCAGCAATAAGTTTACACTCTCCAGCATATGTGAGGGGAGATCATGTGGGTGTTTTTTTTCCCAGTGTTCTCGTGAATCCAGCAGAGTCATTTGGTGCTTTGTCTCTGTGAGATTCTACCAACTGTGGTATTTAAACAATTATTTTATAATGTGGAATAAACAGGATAATATTAGTGCTGCTGCTGTAGCGTCCTGCTCTGTGAACATGCACCAATTATTTATTTGTGACTAAGTTTTTCATTAAATGAAATGAAATATTGGTTCAAAAAAGAAATATTTATTCTAAGCTATTAAATTATGTTGAACTCTAGGTAAAGTTGCCTTAATTGGTGTTTTTGTACACTAAGGTAAGCTTGGTGTTTAAAATTTTTACAATAGTAGCATTTTCTCATTCTACATTTGTGCTATTCATATTCTTAATTGAATTTCATTACTCTGCCAAGAATGCGTTTCACAGCATCACATTGTGACCTCATCTGAAATTCATTATCTGCACAGTAAACATTTTTTTGCATACATATTAAACTCTTTTGCACCTAACAGTGCACCACCGTAGGTCCTTTCAGCGTCTTGCTTCATTTGCATGTTTCTCATATTTTCTTCTGCCTGAGAGACTGTTGACGTCGGGTATTGCACAGCGCATGCAGACGGAGGCTCTTGCGCGCCTGCCAGCCTCTCCATATCCATCCTTCTGTCATGTTAACGGCTTTAAATGCTGGCGCCTTGCCTCTCTTTTGTGGGGGCTAAAGTGTCATGTGCTGCTGCCCTAAAGCCATGCAGCACCAGAAAGTCTCCTTACTTATTTAAAATATCAGTGAATTAAATAGTAACTGCGCTTTGTATTTTTTATAATCCAGCTTGTGATTTTTATGGTCTGTGCTGTAATGTTCTGGCCTCTTTGCCCCACAGACTCCAGTGCTACAGCATTTTGATTAGTCACATTAGACTATATTAAATGATAAATTATTCAAACTTCCACTTCTCCTCTAGTCTGCCCAGTCTCCGTTTACTGTACTCTGCGTACACTCTTTCATTTCCTCCTCTACCACAAACTTGCCCATTGTTTTTTGCTTCCTGTAACCAAACGGAAGGACCTCAGTGTGTTTGCCAGCTCCACACTCAACCTTTTTCGCTCTCCTTTGCTTCTTCATTTCACACCGAGTCTCACCTTCCTCCCCTTTTCCACTTATTGTTCAGCTCATGAATGACTTGGCTACTGTTTCCAGCCTCCTGTTCCTTTCCTTTACCAGCTGGTTTAGAAATAAACAGGGTAGTGGTTTCTGTGTTGGCAGTGCCACTCTGATCTGGTGAGTCGTAGGCGGCGTAGCGCTGCCTGCTGCTCCAGATGCTCAAAATTACGCCGTCCACACTGCAGCCCCCTCGCTCCCCCAGACTGCTCGCAGCTGCCACTGAAAGGCTGGGATTTCATACAGCTCAGTCGGCGTTTCTTCTCGGGCAGCGTGCACAAAATTATGCCATATTACTGCAGTTTCAGCACACCAGAATCTCTTTTAAAGACTGTTCTTGAGACATTTGAATAAGATAATGAATGAAGAAAATGTTGGTGCACAGATGGGGCTTTTAATGTTTCAGTGCCTCATGAACACGATCCAATTACCAAAACACAGATAAGACGTAAAGGAGCCGTCACTTTCCCCGCTGACATTCGCTCGCTGGAGTCATAGCTTTCGGTCCAGCGAGAGCTCCATTGAGGGGGTCATCCGAGCTTAGCCCGCCAATTAATCCTGCCACTCATCAGGAGCCTGCTTGAGAATGGCAGTGGTTTATAGTGGAATTATACTCTGCACTAATTAGTGGTTAGCACTGACAGTGTCAAGAAGAAATAGTGAACCAGAGCGTTATCATGTGGCAACATGGACAGAAGATGGCTAATGCAACCTTTTAAACACCTATCACTCAGGGGGGGTCGACTTCCAATCTCCCATTTCTACCCATTTCCTCATTCATACATGTTTCTTTACAAACCTCCTGCTTCCTGTTCTCTTTTCTCCATCCTTTTCTCCTCCACCCTTTCTTCTCTTGTCACCCAGCCAGCCCTCTGGCTGTGCGCCTCACAGTTGCCATGGTAATGATATAGTTTCTCATCTCTGTAATGTGATGTCTTATTAGGTTTCATTGGGGCGTGTGTCACTATTTTATTTCACGCGCCATTTGGTGAGCTTCGGTCTCCTGTTGAAAAACCTCGTGCCTGAGAGGTGAGCAGTGAGTGCGCCGACAGCAAAGTGTAAAAGCTGCTGTGTACATATGTGAGGGTCATGATGGAGAAGACGGGGACGAGATTGAGTGAGACAGAGCGAGAGATATGTGGGGCAGCGCCTGCTGTAGCTGCATTATATTTCCGTCTTGGTTCGCAGTATTAACTTGCAGCATGTATGTATGAATGGTAATGTGAAAGGCATGCTGGTCCCTGGGTAGCTCTGTGTTTCTGTTCTGTGAGGCTGGCACACCGGGGAGGGGTTTCAGCTGCTACCCAGCAGGAGGCACTGTACGTGTGCTTTCAAGCAGCCACTGAGAAAGCACTTTGTTTGCAGTACAGTGTGCCTACTGTATCTCCATCTGTCTTGGGAAGGTTTTGTATATAGGTTAGTTGATGTAAACCATTGATGATGCTGATCCAGCAGGAGGAGAGCTGCTGCTGCAGACACAGACATCACTCCTGCTTTCCTCTTATATACTCCTGTAGATACCTGCAGCTTGATAATCAATGTTTGCATTTTGCATTTGCAAGATGTGTGCGTTTGTTGCGAACCCGTCCATTTGCCTTGTATTGTTCTCCTCTGTGTGTGTGCAATTATGAGCAGTACTCTGAATGGCTGTGAAAGGGGGCTGCAGTCAATAACTGATCAATATCAGCCCAGATGCCACTGTCAAACACATCAATAGAGTTTCTCCAACGGTGGTTTTTATCCCCCCGCTGTGCTTAAACTGCCTTCTGTCAGCCCACGGGGCTTTTAAAAATTACCCTCCCTGCTTTCTCTGCTGTGTTTTTGTAGATGTGGATTTCCAGAGGCAGCTTCTGTTGAGGAGTGACAGCCTGGATCGTGCAATTGTGGCTATTGAACAGGCCATTGGGGTTGTAATTGCACATCACCGCTTCTCTTAATTTGCACAGGATTGGGGTGGCTGAATGAAGCTGTTCTGTTTCTCACTGTTTCCAATTTGAAGGGACTCCACATTTAACTGAGAGTGTGTTTGTTGGGTGTTAAAATCATTTTCAGCAGCCAAGATGACGTTTGTGTTTTATGTTTGAAAACTGCCTATTTTCCGGTGGAGGTGCTGAAGCTGGCGTCCTGATTTGTTTCAGGATCAGAAATTTTGAATAGAACGTTTTTGACCACATGTGCGCAAAGAGACACTTCATTAAGTGTGCACAATAACAGTCAAGGCAGCATCCCAGGCTGTGTTTAGATAGGAGCAGCCTTGCTAAAAACAAAAAGGTCTTTCCTTTGCGACTTTAAAATGTGTCCGCTTTTACACGAACAGCTGAAAGTGCTGTAGTATGCATACCAGGCCAGTAGTCGGCGGTGCAAGTTTGTAGTGAACATACTGTCAAAACTGCTGCAGTTGTTTGCTCCCTGTTGCTGCCAAACCTGAAGCAGCCACAAATTAAAGAAATTCAGCCATAGATTGATTGAACACTTATATTTACCTCAGCAGACTGTCGTCATATTCCACCTGCTTTCGTTACGCTGAAGGAGTTTTTAATCAGAGTTGGGTGGTGGAATGAGAGCGGAATGCTCTGACTTGCACTAGCATTAGCATTAGTGTCGTCACCAAGTTCACATGCACTCCGCTGGCCAGTTTACACAGCCGATAAGAAGGTTGCAGTTTAAAATGATTTCACTCTGGAACCTAGTTTCGTAAGTTTGCGTTGTCAGGAGTGCCAGCACACCGTTGTCATGTAAAAAGGCCAAACTGCTACAAAAGTGTTTCAGTTGATGCCAAAACTCGCCCCTCAGTTTGATTGACCCGGAGTGTCCTTAGTTAAATATCAGACTGAGCTTATAAATGATAGCATGAGTGTAACCTTGAGTACTTTTGAACCTTTTAAACTTTGTGTAGTTTCCTAACAACAACATACGGCTTAATTACACACTCCCCTCCCTCCAAACTGTGCCGGAATACAGCTTTGAAGTTCCCTTGTAGTCTCTCTTAATAATGCTCTCAGAAACCCTCTTTTGGCTCTGTGGGCACAGTAGCAGGTGACACAAAATACCAAACACCGTCGTCCTGTGTGTGTGTGTTTGTGCACAGTCCCAAGCACAGAAATGCTTTGTGTACAGTAAATGTTTGGGCCTGTGTATGCAGAGCTTTGGTTAAACCACGGCTATCGTGATGAAGCATGGTTCGGGTTTGTTCTCTTGGAGTGCACTTGTTTTTTTTTTTTTTTGTGTATCCTTGCCAGCCTTGCAGAGGAGGGATGGTGTGCTTTGGATGGCATCTGTTGTCTTTCCTTCTCCTCTGGGCTCCGTGCCAGGCATGTGTTTGTCAGATGGCAGTGCTGGTAAGATGGAGGCTTCTAATATATCTTGACACGTTCTCCCTGCGTTCTGCCTGACTGGGTCGTTTGTAGTATTTTGAAACCTTGGCACATTATGATTTGGATCTACATTCATCACAACTCTAATTAAACTGCTGCCCTCTAAGAAGAAGAAGGGTTCTGTTTAAAGATTTTAATTTCACCAAACATTTCAAATTTAGTAGACCTTGAACTTTATGGCTAACTTGGCTTACAAGGTGCTTTTCTTTTAAAAGTTCTTTTTTTAAAAAAAATTGTCGTCTTGCAAACTCAAGCAAAGAACTTAATTCACCTTTTGGAAACATTCATAAATTAATGTTCCCGACGATCCAACAGCGACAGTCAGTTTAATTGCACTGCTGAACTGAGTGACATAAATTGACTGATTGATTGAATGTTTGGTAGCCGGGGAGATGTTGTGAATCAACAAAACTATGTGAACAAGAAGTCAAATAATTCTTGCTGCAAATGACTGCTTTTTGCTCTCAATTTACCATCAGATATGTGAGAGGTTATGATAGGTTCATGCCAAAGGTAGAACAAGTACATTTTGGAAAACCTAGCACGTTTATTTTTCAACGTAGTCCAGCAGTCATGGAGCATACGGTTCCCGTCTGTCAGAACTTGTGGTCTTGTACCTCCGCAAAGTCACCCACAGCAGCAGAGACGTCATGATCACTGTAAAGAGTGAACACTGAGCTCCTCATATTTAGCCTTTTCCTCTCCTATAAAGTGCAGCATTTGACCAGATGTTTAAAGAAAATGTTGAGGAAAACATTTATGAAGTAAGATTTTATGACGCAGATGATATCAGCATCTAGGTTTTTAATGCAGAACCTGAAGCTGCTGCTGCTGCTGTCGAGCAGCCGAGGAAATATCACCGAAGGAGGCGGGTGTTCCTCTACGAAACCATGAGAACATCAAGGAGAAGAATCATCTTCACATCAGTAAGTTCAACAGAAACACAGTCCTGTGCATGCTGTCATGCTACTGGAATTTTTGTGGCAAAGGAGGATTCACTCGTGTCATCCATACCATTTACAGTAAATGAGTCATTCGTCCAGCTTTTCCGCGTTGTAACACGGCTCTGCAACATCAGGATCATTTCGTATCGTTTCATGCAGTTCTGGATTCAAGCTCGGCCAGAGAGGGAATTAATTACACTGTGTAAAATGTGAAATTTGGAGGTGTCCACTCTTCAGCTCTCTTCTCTGCTTGGGAGAAGCAGATTTAGGTCAGGGAGATTTGGGGGTGGCAGAGCAGCTGGAGAGCTTGTTCTGGACTGTCAAAGCTGCCCTGTATACCATCTGGATGGGCTGATAGTGCTGCAAAGCCAGTTATCCTCTTTGGAGAACTGTGTGGATCTGCATAGCAAGAAGCCTGCAATGCAACTCCACCTCTGGTTCACTGAAACCGAACTTCAGGTGATCATGACATGCTTACCACCTTACTGCTGTCTTTGTCTCACACACACACACACACACACACACACACATAACAATGTGGCTGAGTGTTCACCGAATGGGGATGGAACAAAATATCGACGAGGCAATATCGTGGTCTTGACTTATGAGATATGATTTTCAAATTGCTGGCGCCGAATATCGATATTTATGAAATGATACAGAGCTCTAAACAAATTTCCCTGCCTGTTTGACTCACCAGCATCACTGCTCCGGGACTCCTCATGATGATTAAATTAATTGGCCGAAGAAGAAGCTGACAGCGGTAAAATAATTTAAAGTGAAGCGATGTGCCATCAACATTCAAGTCTACAATCTGGACCCACTTAGACTTTCGCAACACTGATGGGCCAACAAAATTGGTAAAAACTACATGACATGCAAAAACTGTCCAGCAATACTAAAATTTGTATTTTTATTAGGAGTGTAACAATTCATGGACGTATCGATGCATGAATTTATATAGCTACAATCAAACTACTCTAAAGGGTAAACAGCAGATTGTCCTTCTAGTACGACTTTTATCGATCTAAATAATTGACAACGTTCTGGGCGTGCGTACTGCGTCAGCTGTATTGCTTGGATAATGGTGGATCACGGCAGAGAAGCACCAGGAGAATGGAGTTCGATTATGGAGGATAGAATATGTAGAACATATAGAACAGAGGTCTTGCAGTGAATGTTTGTAAAGTTCAGAGTATCAAGCTTGTCCAGTGTTTTACCTCCTCTACCACTGCACAGAAATAGGCATTTTCTTTTCCTCTATTTTCTGTTTTTATTGAATTGTATCATATTGTATCGTTCTATTTGAGCCCATTTCATTCATGTAACATATCACCAACCATGTATCTTAATACCCATCATATTGTTGTTGAAATGTATCATTACACACCTAATTTTTATAAATGCCTTTCTTCTAAGAAAAGAAGTATTTGTGTATTATAGAAATTTGTTTTTATAATTGTTCCACAGTTCAACACATTTTATTTACAGACTGAAAACATAAAAACTGTTTCATCTCGGATTGTGTCAAATTCTGTGAAACTGACACCAAATTGCTGTTAAATAAATGTGTGAATCCTGCAATTTTAGTGGTATTTTGTACTCTTTAGTTAGACAGATACAGTGATGTATTAGCACAATATCGTCTCGAAATATATCAGTTATTGCAGAATTTCTGTATCATGTTATTATAGTTAGCATTGGCCAAATCTCACGCTTTGTATCATGTCGTGTCGTATCGTATTGTGTAGTATTGTAGTGTCATATCACATTGTATCGTGTCGTGAAATTCAGAGTTAAGTCGGCGCTTTGAGAGTGACGCTTTGCTTTAATTCATGAGGGACACAGAAGTCAGACGCCCAGCTGTAATCAGCTGACAGCCTGCCAGTCACATCATAGGTACCTATTAGTCACACACCAATCACAGCCATGCTCTGCACAAGGCGGGACACTTATATACAGTATGTCTCTCTCCCTCACACATATCCCTGCTGTCAAAGCTGCACGCACCACTGCTGCCAGCGAGCTTGCTGCCTCCATCCCTTTCATTTTGAATTCGGGCTTGTGTTGGACTGCTCATGTCTTTCACAGGGCTCCCTCTGGTATTGGGGGTTTCTGCATGGAGCTCCCTGTTTGGCTTAGCATGCTGCTCGGTCAATTCAAGGAGCCTTTTAAGAGCGGAGCCATCAGTGCCAGGTATAACTGTATTCCCAGTTGTTGCAATAAATGGTTAATCTACGACGAGAGTGTTCCTGACTGAAATACATTAACCATTACCATTAAGATTAAAAAAAGCGTTTTCCTATTTCAGCAGCTAACATTAGTCTCACAGGTTTCTTTCTCACCTTCAGCCCTCCTCTTCAGCACAGTCATGACCAAGATGACCACAATGTTCCCCAAAAGTCGCCCAGGCAGTCACAGCTTTCATGCTGAGCAGCAGCCCTTAATGCTTCAGTAATAATCGGTGCAGACTGATGAAGACTAAACATTTCACGCTGAAAGCTTTTACAGCCAGCGCTCACTTGTCAGATACAAGAAGTGTAATGCAGGTTTGCATTCTCAGATATCAGCGTGTGACAGTCGGTGTGAATGTGGGTGTGAAAACATCAGTTTCCGTGTGTAACTCCCATTTCTCTTCGGCTCAGAGAGTTTCTGATAAAGCCAACTGAACAGAAAGAGCTGAACAGTGAATGTGGCTGATGAGAAAATCCACCTTTTTCATCCCTAAATCCACTTCTTGTTGAGAGATGCCATTTACTGTAGCGATCGTGCCTCAAGCACCACTTCTGCTCCGCCTGTTGTGGAGCACTTTTCCTAAGTGGAAGGTGAAAACGAACGTCGCACCTTCCAATTGAAGCTGTGATGCCAGCTATCATACCTGTGAGTTCATCTGTAAGTGTTAATGAATTTTGTGTCAGTGTTAATGAGCACGTAATCCGCTCTTAATGCAGCTGACTTGCATGTGGGTTTTTTTAGCCAGTGTGGGTTGTGAAGCCCAGACTGTAATTTACTCACAGTTGTACTGGTTGAAGCCAGGCTGTCTAATTGATTGAAGATGCTCAAATCCTGATGCTAACCCATGTATTATCAGATCTAGAGAACCATCTAGGGAGAAAGCTATTCAGTTCTCATAGATTTCTGTCAGTTTAATTCTTTATTTTGGAATTTTACCTTCAAGAAAGTGCACTTATGAGACTTGTGATGATCTGATTTTCGGGTTTGGAGGCTCTTGAAGTTGTAGAGAACAGGGTTGACATTCAGTTTCCACGATCTCAACACCACTTACCTAAATTATGTTACTGTATCTCACACTACCTTGCTAAATTTAGTCCAACTTGATCAGGCAACTAATTGATTTGCAAAGTGCCTCATTCTCCCAACAATTTTTGATTTAAAAAAAAATTAAACATTTTACTTTTATTTTGACGATTAAACCTTACTTCTGGCTCAAAAGCTTTGTAAATTTCCATCACCTGTGGAGTTACATTGCCAGGAAAAAACAAATAATAAGCATTTTGCAATAGCAAAAAACAACGTTTATTTGTTTATAGTTTTTCTGTGTTTCCCTTTAGTTTTTAAAAAAGAAAAAGAAAATTATTATCATGTTTATTTGCTTGTTTGATTCGGTTTGAAAGGAAATCATCAAAGAACCAACCATACACACGTTTGCATGGCATTTAGGACACTCAGTTCGGTGTATTAAGTTCTTTCAACATTTTATATCGAACCACACAATGGATGCAAATCATACTCACTAAATAATAAACACAGAATGATCAAATTACACTAAAATATTGTTTTAAATCAACACCTCCTTGAGGCGAAAGCAGTTCAGAAAACCACCCAACACAAAATTCAACACCAAAAAAAGATAACGTACAATAAATCCCACTCAAAACTCAAGCATAGGTTTCCCTTTAGATCGCAGTTTAATCCGACTCAGAACTCGTCAGTTTAAGTAATTCTCTATTTTTATTTTTCAGAGATCATCCTTCAAGAATGTTCATGACAAGTTGTGTTTTTGTGACTGTGTCCTTGTTTTATGTAGCACTATGAAAATGAGATTATAGTTGTTTGCCCTCGTTCATTACGTCATTGTGCTTATCTCGGCGTGGACCACACACTGTGTGTAGCAAGCGTGATGAAAGACAATGGATGATTGATGCCCACAGAGCATCCACACATCTGTTGTGCTCCTCAGGGGGGAGTTTTGAGGGATGCCCAGCCCCTTTGAGAGGTGCCGGGGTGTGGGAAGCTGCATTTGGGACGCGACGTGGAACCTCCGCAACACTCAAACTCAGCTTTCACCACCATTACATCATCTGTAGGCCTTTTTCTTCAACCACATCAAACGGTCCTGAGGCGAGGCCTGTTTACAGGGCCAGGCAGAAGATGGGCTCCGCTGGGCTTCAGTTGTCCTGTAACCTGCTCACTTTGTCTTCGTGTTTTCTGGCACCTGTGAACTAAAAGTCAGATTATCAAAGTTTAAAGACACTCAGGACACAGTTCTTTAAAGTGAGCATTCTGTTTACATGTTTAGAGTGACAGTAGCTCTATGTTCAAAAGGTTTGCCTTTGTTCATTGTAGTGATGAAACTGTGTTGGCCTGAAACGAGAGTTTTGCAGAAAACAAAGTTAAAGCCGGCAGAACTCTTGCTGCTGTGCACTGCAGTGTCATTCTGCTTTGCACTGAGTTGTGCATAATTCGTAGTACTTTTTAGCTTAAAGCACCATATCCGTGTTTGTACACATCATTGTCCTTTGTCAGCATCGGCTACATGCGTCACATAAACCCCCGCCCATTTTACCCATAATAGCGTCATCTATGAGCCATTGTCTTTGTTTACATTTTGTCCATATTCAATAAACTTTGCAGAGAGCAGCTGAAAATGTGCAATGTTAATTAAAAAGAACATGTGTCAAAATCCTTCTTCACGCTAATGTTCCAGCTACAAAGGCAGTACTTGCAAGGGACTATTTTTCTTGGCATAATAACTTTCATCTCCATGCCCCCCCCCCCAGTGAATTTTGACCAAATAAACGCAGACATTCTCTGAAGGGTGAATTACCTATACCTAGCAACTTTCACGTGTTCTATAGTGTTTCTGTACCCTGTTTCAACATGAATGTCAGTGAATGGGGTTTTAAAATGCAGTCTGAGATCAGCTGAAAGACGAGCTGAACTTCCTGTTTTCAGAGCATCAACTGCCATGTTGTGATGTATTCGCTAATCAAACAATTAAACAGCCAGTGAATGGTCTGTAGGGGCGGGGCATAAGTTGGAGGAATCTGATTGGAGTGTTGTTGGCAAGTGTTGTTACTCCTTGGGCAACCGTTGCTAGGGCTTTGCTAAATTTTAACACCAAGCTAGCTTTAGTTTTTTTTAATATTTACAGATTTATGTAACAGCTAAGAGCAGCTGCATGTCCACTAGATAGCAGACCTGGCCCATTAGCTGAATGGCACCCATTCCTGCCTCTGTTAACGGAGGTCCCACGTTCACATCCCAGTCCAGGCGGGGGGGGTTCTGCGCAAACTTTGTTCGGATGTTACATTTCTATTGACAGGTGGATTGGCGTGATGTAATCGGTTGATTTAAAAAAAAAAAGATTCAAACAGCAACAGCCCAAGTCAACGCTGACATCATGGACTCAGGAGTTTCAAATGAAAGAAGGAAGTGGCAGACTTAAATTTAAAAATACAAAATGATTCATTTTTTGTTGTTTTTTTGTCATACATTTTTAAATTTGGCTAAAAAGGGAGCGGGGATGTGGTTGAAAAGATTTGAAAGTGTATTTTTGAGTTCAGCTCGTCTTTAAGTATACACATGGTCGAATTTAAACAACAGCATTCGTAGAAGATGGGGGCGATCTCCGCTAATGGTAAGAAGTCAAAAACAGACTGGTATGCTCCTTTAAATTGCTTAAATATACATTTTACTTCATGATCTTAACATGATAAAATTTTTCTCTGTGATAACTTTGCTGAGTCGTACAATCCTTCCTTGTTGCATGATAAACCTCTAAGCGGTGTTTGTGGCTCTGATTGATGTATATCTGAAGCAAGACCCCCTGATGTTTATCATTTCACCAAATCCTGCAGCATCCGGCTGACTCAAAGTGACTGAAACTGCTTTAGACAAAACTGTCAGGTCGTCTAACAGCTTCTTATACCTTCTCATGCTGCTGAGAAGCCCAGAAAGTGCCTTCTCTAATCCATATTTGTATGGTTCATTGCCGCAAGACCACAGAGGAAGAAAAAAAAAGAGAGTTCATAATAACAGATCAGGTTTGCAATTTAATGAGGAAACAAGTGGACCGTTCAAAGAGAAGTAAACATTTTGTGTTGTTAACTGGTTTGTTTTTCAAAGTTGTTTTCGTCCTGATGTTTCTGGTAACGGTTCAGCTGTCTGTTATGAGCAGCATTTGATCGTGACTCAAGTCCATGTGCCATTAAGTGATTTGGTTCAATTTTGAATGAATCCAGCTCAAGAGGCTCTGTCAGCCTCTTTAGTTGCCACATATTTGTATGAAGTGACAAAGCAGCATGACACAGTTATGAAATAAAAATGGTTGATTGGAGTCACAATTTCCTGATGCGTCTCTGTCGGACAGTGATAGAGATGTTGTGAAATGATGAATGCCAAATGGAGTCGAATGAAGTGATGAGTCACAGAGGAGTGTGTCAGCAATGAGACCCAGTGAGGGCTGTGTCTGTATTTAGCCAGGCTGAATACTGAAGGGGGGGTGGGGTTGGGGGTGCAGCGCAGGATGCGGGTGGTGATGGATGAGGAGCGAGCCAGAGAAGGACGAGGCATGAAATAGAATGAGGATGAAGGACAGAGAAGTCCTGGCCGGCTCGGCGAGGAGGAAGGAGACTGTGAGACAAAGATGGAGAGACTGAAAGTGGAGAAAGAATGAGGGTCAGAGGGAGACGAACCTGCTCTGAAAACTGCTGATGTTTGCTCCTTTGAGCTGCACAGCGGCTTAAATTTGCATTCACTCAGACAATATCAAGGAAGTGTATGAGTAAGTAGTATTCCTCAGCTGTCAGGCCCGTGAAGGTCAACATGTCAATAGATGAGACAGTTGAGGAGCAAAAATCTCTGCTGACATTATTATTACTGTTGTTATTTTTAACTGTAAAAATGTTCCTTAAAAAATTTCAAGCATCCATTTTCTCTGATGTATTCACCGTGAATAAAAACATATTTTTCTACAACCCAAATTCCAAAAACATTAGGATGCTGTCATAAAAACAGAATGCAATTATTTGCAAACAAACTCTTTATCCACAACAGTTTTGTAGAAACATTTTTATTCAATCGTGCGATCTGCATATTGAGTCTTCTGTGGTCCATGTTCTAATTTGTTTGAAATGTGTTACTGACAGCAAATTCAGAATAGTACATTCACAAAAATCAATGAAGTCGATAATGTAAGACATTTAATACGATGTTTTAATACTGTTTTCAATTAAGAATATGTTAAAAAATTTGTCACATTCTGTTGTATTTGTTTTACACAGTGGCCCAGTTTTTTTAAAAATCAGGATTAAACAGCCCCTTCAAAACTTTATCAGTCCAGCCACAGAAAAATGTGGAAAGTCGCAGATATTTTTGAGATGATCTGTTTACAAAAGATGTTTAAACTTGACCTTCTTTGTATTCATGACAGTTCATGTCACGGTTCAGAGGCTCTTTCAGAAAATAACCGCAGCACGTTTGTGACTCAAAGGACCACTCCAGTGTTACTACATGTCATTGTCCTTTGTCAACATCAGCCGCATAGTTAGCATACATAAACTCCGCCCATTTTTCCGCAAAATAGCTTTATCAATGAGATATGGTGTTTGTTTATGTTTTGTTATCTTCAATAAACATTATAGAAAGTAGCTGAAAATGTGTGACAACATTAGTCAAAAAGAACGTGTGTCAAAATCCGTCTTCATGCTAATATTCCAGCTAGGACGGCAGCACTTGTGAGGAACTATTTTTCCAGGCGTAATAACTTTGTTTCAATGAGGCTCCTCCCGCTCTCTCTCTCTCTCTCTCTTGCTCAGTGATTTTTGACCCAAAAGACACAGACGTTCTCTTTAGAAGA
>JAQLOL010000022.1:9306788-9342414 GCA_029783665.1 Naso thynnoides
GAGGCTCCTCCCGCTCTCTCTCTCTCTCTCTCTTGCTCAGTGATTTTTTACCCAAAAGACACAGACGTTCTCTTTAGAATAGTGAATTACCTTTACCTAGCAACTTTCACGTCCTTTACTACACCCTGTTTCAACATGGATGGCAGTGAACGGGCTTTAAAAACGCAGTCTGACATCTACTAAAGTAACACACGGTCACATTTGAACAACAACATTTGTAGAAAGTATGGTCGATCTCTGCTAATGGTGAGAAGTTAAAAATAGACTGGTATGCTCATTCAAGAGTCAGATTTTCTTTTTTAGTTTTAGGCAATAACACAGTTGGTGAGAGCAAAAGTATTATTGGAAATTTGGGAGTTCCGTCATAAATATTTGAAGCTTGGTTTGTAGCAGCATTTGTATTTTCCACCTCAGAGACTTCTGTAGTGTAGTGTTTGTGAGTTTTGAATCTTGGAGCCCTGATGTAATTGTAGTAATTAAACATTTCGTGCATTAAAATAAACGATCTCGGTTACACATTCTGTACGCTTACATCAATGTCCTTTATAATAAGCTCTTTTGAATGTAGTGCACAGAAATACAAGACATAATCCTGTATGTTAAGACTATGTAATGCAATTTAAAAAGCGTGAAAGTGCTGTTTTTGTGCGGCGTTAAACTTATGAAGAAGCCACACATGCTTTCTCATCTAGCACCGAATGACTCCGCGTCCGCGTGCGTCACGCTCACCAACGTTGTACGGATGAGCAAAAAAACTGGGATTGAAAAAACGAAGAGAATTATTTCATGCAGGGATGGAACAAGCTCAGCAGGTGGTGTGATTAACAATTTTTTTCTCCACCTTATTTCGAGGATGTTCGGAGATTAAGCTAATTCATATCCTTCAGTGTCATAGTAATGTAAATGTAATGACTTCATTGTTCGTGCTGCGGCCTGAAAGAGAAACCTCTCCTGTGTGCGTTTTCTAATGACCTTCCAAATGGTCATCTATGCTGGAAGTCCTGCTGGGGCCCTGCGAATTACTGCTGAATTGTGGGTAAATGAAGCTTTCGTTCCGGCTGTGAGCTGTCATGATGTGTTTGAGGAAAGCAGGATTGTATTCATGCGTGCACACATGCTCATGCACAGCGCGCACACACGTGCGTACGGAGTGCAGACGAAGACAGAGGGATTCATCAGTCACTGAGTCACGCGGAGGGTGACAGTTTGAAGGAAGCAGTGTCCTCTCTGTCTCTTATAGTCCGGCTCTTACTTCCACTCTCATCCATTAGTTTATCTGTCACTCCTGTTCCCTCCTCACTACACCCTCCCTCTCTCTTCCTGCCCATCCTAGTGTGGCCTGACCTTCCTTGGGTTGTCTTCCTGTCTTCAGCGGGGCCAGCAGGGGAGAAGGGCCGGCTGTTACCAGGCCAGCCAGATGGCAGGTCTAGCCTGGGACTGGAGACTCGGACTGGGGCAAACCCAGTAGCCAAACTGGTGGCGGCAGACAGGAACTCTGTGGGAAGCAGTTTCACCACCACTGTAACTCCCTCCAACAAATGCTAATTAGCTGTCTTTAGCTCTCAGACAGGTGAACTGACAGTTCTGAACTGGTGCGGTGGCTTTAGCACAGATTAGGACTCGGTTTAGTTTTTGCAGCACTCTTACATTGCAGATTCCCGGCTGACAGGATGCTGAGCTGCAGTGGGATGAAGATGATTGGAGTAGAAAAGTCAACCCGATGACAAGAAGGTTTGACAGCAGGGGAGGAAGCTGGTGAGAGGCAGCATGTGTTTAAGAGTTTGAAGGGAAGGACTGGAGTGTTGCCGTCCTTGGAGTGGAGTCAGACCTCCTCCTCCTTCTGCTAAATCAGCTCCCGAGCCTCAACACACTGTGCAACAATAACACAGGCCTGTTTTATTTCTGATGAAGTGTTCGATGAACTTGCCCGAGGACATCCTGTAAGCCAGGCAACAGTATCACAAATCATAAAGTATGCTTTACGTAACCCTCATTTCAAAGGAAGCCGAGCACACAGCTGTTTGAATCAGTCACTCCGGAAACAGCGGCTGCATGCAAATGATGTCATCCTGCTGATACGTTAGAACGGCGCACGTTGTCAGAGCGGTCAGAGCGGTCAGGCTGATCGAGGACAACTGAGTCTGGTGAGGTAACAATGGCGCTGCTCTCTGCGTTCCCACCCATAAGTCAGGTGTTGAGATGAAAGAGAGGCCTGCCTGTGCTACACGGCTAATTTAAGGGATTAACACCTGTTCTACCAAGGCAGATTAATCCTAATCCTGCTTTAACCCCTTTGATCTGAAGTCAGACTGATTTAAGGAGTGGACTGGCCTAATCCCCTCACAGCGGTGACCAGAGACTGCAGGTACCCGATGGAGCAGCGGGCTCCTAGCTACAGTATTTACTGTACTCACTACCACAACTTTGTGTCTGCTGACTTTTCCTTTCTCACTGTGCAGAGGGATGGAGTCATTACTAAATCCCTTTGTGCATCACTCCGCCCTCTCCGCTTCACAAGGCCTATTTGATGCGCTCTCACAGGGTTAGATTAGTAAGGGCAGGAAGAGCTGTCATCGGCATAATAAACCCTGAGCATTAAGGCATTACAGCCTGATCGTTGAAGAAAAACTGTTTTGTTGAAGAAAAAGCCAAAGTATCTGGTCTGGCTTTAGCTCAGCCGTACTCAGCTTTTCTAAATCTGCGTTTTACAACCACATCAACTAAATGAGAAGCTTCAGAGTTTTTTTTCTAAAAGGGAGTTTAATATTTGCAGTTATTTGCTGTTAATTGTAGTCTGTTCAAGAGATCATCAGCCATAAATTGTGGCTTTAATGCTTTAATGTGCTTATTATGATTACCAGATTGTGCTGTGTGACTGTGTGTGTGTGTGGGTGTGTGCTTGTGATGGCAACACATGGATACATTTGATATGAGAGAGAAAGGAGGAAAAAAAAAGAGAGACTGTGGGAGAATTTAGATAGATTCGGTGTGGTGACGATGGTGGGAAGAAAGGTAATTGAAAAAGAGAGGCATGAGTTTGGTTTTGGGGTTTTTCTAAATGAGGGAGCAGAGATGGGTGGGTCTGACCGCAGCAGGGCTTTGTGTGTTTTCCTGTGCGTGTGTGCGTGTGTGTATTTGTATTCGTGGAAGCAGATAGACACAAACACATTTGAATTCATTGTCCTGCTCTGTCTCTATGTTTAGTAAAAAGACTGAGGAGGACCACACAGAATGTCTGTCTCATGCGTCGGAGTATGTGGCAACGCTGTTATTATTGATCCTGCCACAGACGTCAAACCCCAGCGCCTGTTTAACTGCCGGTCTGATTTAAACAACATGCTGGAGCCTGTTTCATCCATGTCCAACACCACTGAATTATTAAACACATCTCGAAAAGTTACGGTCCTTCTCTTTGCGTAATGTCTTCACACAGATCTACTGTTGAGCGACTCCAGAGGATAAACAAGCCTTTCTTCATTAGTGTAACAGGCGGAAGAAAAAGAAAGAAGAAAAAAATTAGAGGACGGGACTTAAAGGGAATAAAAAGATCATAATCATATGTCTTTATCGTGCTGTGTGAAGAATCCTTGATTAAACATTAGACTGTCTCAAAAGAAAAGTCCTTTCGCTTGTGTTTTCATTATCACACAGTTTACAGAATACAGATAAGAGTGTTTATGTTTTCTCTGCGGGACTGAAGATGAGCTTTTGGGTGCATTTAGGACACAATAGAACATTTACACTGCAGGGGCCTCTGCAGAAATGCTTGTGAACTGTATGCATGGATGCTCCTTTATGTGAATACAAGCAATCTTTGTACCTTAAACACACAAGTCACAATTACAGTACAGTAATGTCTTGTGATTGGCACTCTGCTGAGGTTGTAGCAGCCAAAATCCGTAGATCTCTCTCTCTGTTTTATAATAAAGTTATTAAACCATTCACTTACTGTGTGACAAAAACACTCGTTTCTGCTTCTCATTGCCAGACTCTTTCCAATAAGATAATACATCTTGCAAATCTGGTAAATCTGATTGCCATTTGCAGGCATGGTGAAAAACTGTTCTGTGTTGGTGGCTTTACAAATGGCAAAGTATTGGCTCGTGCCTCAGCTGATGGTCCAACTTTCCACCAAATGCCACTAAAATCTGTAAAGTGGTTTGTTATGCTTACTGACAAACCAACAGACAAATTGGACTAAGAGGTAAAAAGAGCGTTGGAGACCAGATGCATTTTCTTTCATGCCATTAATTTGCACAACAGTAATACTTTTTTGTGCTGCTGATTGAGTATATTCACACAGAGCACAAATATCACGAGGAATTTCAGATGCTAGCAGACCAGAAGCCCCTTGTTATTGAAAATTTTTCAATTTTAAATAAAAGAAATGTTCCAACAAGATAGATAAAAACCTTGGAGACCTACTAAAGACCCAGGATTTTTTGTGATTACTACACGTAAGTAACAGAAAGATCCTTAAATAGGAGTGTTTGTACTGCTGTGTGCGGTACAGACCTGAAACTCGGCTATGAATGGCAAGCTGAGTCTCGCAGCCTTGGTTCAACAAAACACATGGAAAAAAACAACAACAGAAAAGAGCACTATAAATGACGTAAATAGCTAAGATATTTGTAAGATATAAGATATAACAACCCCTGGGACTGGAGTGAGCTGTCAAAACTCTTTTGCAAATTCATATTCCTGTCTTTCTGTTGCAAATTTGTGTTGCTGCTGGTCTGAAAAGTTTTATTACAAAATAATCACAAAATAATCGTCAATCAACGTCTTTTTTTAATATTCAGACGATCAACAGCTAAAATGACATACTGTGGGTTTAAAACACAAAATCCTTGTCGATTTTAATGAAGCATAATATGCACAAATCACATGGGTAATCAAAAATGTGCTTACTAATGCGTGCTACCAGTATAAAGAAAAAAATGAAAGGATGTGAATTTTTTGTGTGAAACGTGTAGCTTTGACATTTAGAGATTTGTGTTTGTTGTTGCTCCATACATCTATTTTCCTCATGCAGCTGTTTATTTCTTCCCTTGTTGTGATTTTTACACTGTTCGAAATGGTTTTTTTTCCCCTTTTGTCCTGTAAATTTGGTATATGCCGACTTTCCAGTACTGCAGTCCTTGTGACTGCTATTTGCAGCCTGGAATGTCCCTTATTTGTCCTTACACATCTAGGCAATTATCTTAACAGGCAACTACATCTATTGTTACCAGCAGAAATTGTCAGTGCAGCAGCTTTATATCAACACAATAACTGTTTATGTCTGTGTGTTCCAAATTGTTTTTATATTTTCTTGTAAAACCTGAAGATTTTATGACTTTTCTGTCTTCCTCTTCTTCTTCATGTTTGAGCAAGTTGTCTCCCCCGTCTCGATGGCCTCATTGATGCTGAATGTGATGTGACATCGAAAATGAGATGATCACTGAGTGACCCGCTGACCAGCAGAGGCTGAACTGAGGCCACTGAAAAAAGAAATAAAAAAAAAACAACAACATGTATTCTTTACAATCTGGCAACACCTTTTGTCATTCAAGACCAAATCATCACAATCTTTGAACTGTTTACTGAACTGTGTGAGTAGTGGCTGCCTCCAGCTGTACTCTGACCAAACTGATTCATCCCGGTGTGAGCGAGCGAGTGTTTTGCCTTCGCTCCGCTCTGCTGTGAATCTCCTCTCGGGATGAAGCGCTCTGCTCCCCGTGGACAGAACCCAGCAAAAGAAATAAGATTTGGAATGGTTTTCAGGGCCGGTAACATCAGCCTTTGCTGGGGGCATGTTGGGTGGTCAGTGCATGTGACCTTCTCATAGCAGGGCTCCCTAACCCCCATCCATCCCTATTAGACGACACTTATCAGGGAGAGCAGCCAGAGTGACACACTCCCAGCTGGGCCTCCCCGGAGAAAATGCTGCACAGTGTGGGGAAAGATCCTCACGGTGCACTGAGGTGCGTTTGTGTGTGTGCGTGTGATGTGAGTGTGGGTGTGTGTGGAGTTGTTCTCTGCAGATAGGACCCTGTGACTCAGAGATATGCACGGGCTCATTAATTAGAGGCTCTCATTATCCCCCCTCAGGCTCCAGACACTTAATCAACACCGAGCTCCAAGTAAGACACACGCATGCATGTGCTTACACACGTGCACACACACACACTGTTGTGCACACCCGTCTCACATGGTCCACAGTAGGCTAAATTCTGACACAACATCATCCAAGAATAGAGAACTGTGAAAGAAGGTGAATGAATGAATGCAGATGAAAGTTATTTGTTTTCAGTGATGTACGGCACAACAGAGTGGGTGTGTGTCATTGCTGTTTTGTGCGTCTATTATTATAATGTTATTATACGGATTCATCCATCTGCAGCGTCTCAATGGGGAGGCAATCTGTCAAACGCTGTTATTTATTTTCATAAGTTATCAATTTATGTGCTGCATGTCTAAAAAATTATTTTCAAGGCCCTTTTCTTTAGCAATAAGATTAATATGATATTATAATATTATATATCTCTTCTGCAGTATTGCATGTGCACATATCGTCAGAAGTGCTTACATATCAATATGCATATATGTTTGGAGCATGTAGCATCAGGGTACATATCTCTCTGGTCTCGCTGTAGAATTTATTGCCCTGAAACTCGAGCCCTCGTAATTAAAAGGTCGCTGTTTATTCAAACAGAGGGACAGATAGCGCGCAGCGACACTCCAGTGTCGTGACTTAAGAGCCTGACTCCGTGTGAAAATAAATTACCCTCAGACAGTCAGGAGAGCTTTTGGAGTGCTGCTCCTCTGTGGGGTTTTTCAAAAAACCTTTCTGACAGTTCTCATTTTTTCAAACAGCCTCTGTTACAATCACGCGGCTGATGCACTTTTTACATCATGTGGACTAATAAACAGGCAACAGACAGACGCACGCAGGCAGATGCACAGCCGTGCACAAAACTGTATCAGATAGAGCTTCCTGATTGATTTCAGTCCGTTTGTTCCACAAATGTCTGATTTTCGAGTATCTTAAGTGGAATTTTTCATGAGCAGGAAAATTTAGACTCTTTAATCTGAAAATGTGGCAAACTGAGCTGCGACTCCCAGCTACAGAAGTCCGTTTATTCCAGGAGAAAATGTGCGCTTTGTGAGAAAAAAGAACTGTTACAAGGACATTTTTATGGAGATAATTCCTAATGGGCTGCTGGTAGCTCTTAAAGCCACTTCCCTGCATATTACTCATTCAAGAAGATTGTGAGTAAACTACAAAATAAGCATGTTGTATCAGTTATAACAATCATTGACACTGACTGGGACATTGGAAACAGCTCTCAGCTTTGAGGGAGCCTGCAACAAGGTGATACACTTTTTACATTAACCACAAGTCATACTTTACTTTGTGCAGCATTTTAATTCATCTTTGTTTACGAGGAAAAACTCATACCTACAGACCAGTGGAACTCATATTTATGAAATCAGCCCCCAATCATGACATACAGCGGAGACATTTTTGAGGGCATGATTGGCAAGAACAAGAAAAGGAAGCACAAACTTTTAAACGGCTCCAAGTTGTGGAAAATGAAAGAGGGGGTTTTTGTTTCCCTCTGGAGGCTGGAGTCTGATTTCCTGTGCGGCTCTGATCGCGAAAGCAGAGGCACGAACGGGGAGGCTTGCTGCTGTATGGAGATGCCAGATGACGGGCTTCACTCCGAACAGACTGTCGAACAGCACACTGAAGTGGCCTTTGATCGATCATCAAACACGCCTTTTATGGTACAATCTCTTGTGTAAACCTGTTTTAGTTGGTGGGACTTTAATGTTCGTGAGCATGTGGTTGAAAGAGAACATAAATGCAAACAGTGTCTTTCGTGCGGCGTTTCCGTGCTGGATGGAGCCAACAGGAGTCAGCTGGCCGTAGAGGAACAAAAGTGAATCAAAACATGGATACTGTAACACATGAGCACAGAAGCCCCAACGCTCCTCTTTGACTACAAACGTGCTTTGATCACTGTGTCATGTTGTTTGGGTGCCAGCTGTGGCTGCGGAGGTGATGTCAAACATTTTGTTCGTGTTCATCCATGTGCATTGCAGAGTGTCTCATGGACTCCTGGTGCACAGCAGGAGTTTGTCCATAGGGCCATATGTCATCCTGCCCCCCTCCTCCTACTCGTCCTTTGTTATCTGAGTGGCCCGTAGGTGCACTGTGGACCCCGCTGACCCCTAACAGACACCAGCTTATTGACCATCTCACAGCTCCATAGACTCCATTACATAAACCAATTTAAATCACACGCCTGTTGTTTAAACTGATTTCACTTCACTTCAGTATCGACCTTTTTTAATTCTCATTTCTCCTGGACTCCTCATGAATAAATACTGATGTAGTAACTGTATTAATGCTGTCACATATCACTAAATACTCTGGGTTTGTGCTGGGGTTCAGCACCAGTGCATCTGTTTTGACTGTTGATCGCTGTGCTGCTTTAAAGCTGTTTTCATTCTGTGACTGTGGCAGCGATTGTGGTGAGAGGCTTCTTACCAGAATAACCATGTCCTCTGTTTTGAATTTTATTCAGCCCACTTCCACAGTTAATTATAAAAAAAAAAGGCTTTTGCATGGGAAAACTGCAGATATTTTCTCACTCCGGCCAAACAATGCCACACAAAAATCCTCTGCAATGTTTTGCCTCTGATGGCTGTGTGCAGTAACATATTGCGCAGTGTACTGTTTGTGACAGCTGCTCTCAGATGGGGGAAACGGGGAAAGTGTACATAAACAGGACTTGAGTTCTCTCCAACATCCTTTGTGTGTCGTGCCTTCCGTGGAAGGATTCCATTTGCTGTTTCCAAAAAATGAGGGCAGCACCTCGCCTGATCACTGCAGCGGTGAAGTGTGATGTTGTTTTAATCTTCTTGGTTCATTAACGCCTGTTTAAACTTTTACAAACTTGCAGGGTTCACTTAGACCCGTTTGACACCTGATTCGCCTTGTTTTTGTGTGAGAGAAGTTTGCAATAAAAAGGACTGCAGTAAAGCTTGAGCAAAATGGAGATGGACTGTTTTAACTGGAGTTTAAAGCAGATATGGGCAAATGTTTGTGGTTTCATTACTGTCTTTAGGTGACTATATTGAACTATGGCAGGTTTTCAAAGGTCTTGCTACAAATTGTTTTTTTGTAGTCCAAAATAATACAGTATACATATGTGAAGTAAACCAACAACTTTCACTTTTTACCTAAATTTAAAAATTAAAGGAGTGGGGTGCCTGGTGGCTCAGTTGGCAGGGCAGGCGCCCTATATACAGAGGCTGTGTACTCGCTGCAGCGACAATGGGTTCGATTCCACCTTGTGGCCCTTTGCTGCCTGTCATTCCGTCCCTTCTGTCCACTCTTGAGCTGTCCTATCCTAAAAATAAAGACACAAAAGTATCTTTTAAAAAATAAAGTAGTAAAAGGCTATGGTTAATCCTGTGCTGTAGCTACAGCATGTTGACCGCACACAGCAGGGTGACACGCGGCTAATACCTAGAAACGTGTCCTTGAACAACGCACTAAAACCACAGCGCGCTTCCTGTCTGGACGGCCGCGTCAGCTTAGTGCGTAATAGTAAAGCGCACTTTTTGGCAAATCTGTTGCCGGCGGCGCTATGACCCTGCTGCCTCCTGCCTGTTCAACTCCACTGCTCCAAGTCTGTTCGCTGGGAGGCTGCAGGAGCGCAGGGAGGGAAGTCATATGAGAGCTGTAGTCCAGTTTGTTGCCGTTGCAGGAATCAGGATATCCTTCCAGCTCCTCGCAGAAATTCCAGGGATTTTTTTTTTTTTGAGTGTGTGTTTTTACCCCCTCCTCCCCCTGAAAGAAGTCTCCCTGCTTGTCGCGCTGTCTCCGCCGGCCTGTGTATGTGTGCTTGACTGTTTCTTCATGAATACTTCCAAAAGTGTGTTTCGGCTGCTGGAAAAAACGGGATTTGATCAGTGGGATGAATATTTCTGCGTTTTGGCACACACTTCGCCGTCCGATCGTTTTTCCTGGATCGAAGAGCGCTTCATCTTTGTTGTAGAAGACTTACGGGGACGACTTCGTTTCGAAAAAGTTTGAAAATATTTTTTTTTCTTAAACACAGTCTGGGTCGGTCTTGGGGGCGCCGATCCTGCGTGCGGAGTGAGGAGGGAGTGGGTTTATAACGGACTCATTGGCTACTTGGATTTACGCACAGGAACCTTTCCCCGCAAACACTGTCAGTCGACAAAATGTGTCTCTGATTTATTCTCCGTGCTCAGCTGTGGATTTAACCCGTGTGATTTGTCTTGACTGTGCTGTCTCTCCCAAAACTGCCGCAAAGCTGAGACTCGCACACCATCATCATGCATCGCTTCTTGAAGAAAATCTGCTGCAAAATTGTGGGAAGTCGAGAGGCAGCATGACTTGCGCTCTGGATTTCTTTGAATCTGCATTCCATTCTCATATAATATCTTAATGCTGTTCAATTTTGGTTTACAAATATGATGAAATGGCAGCCCCGGAAGAAGGTGAGTGCTCATATGCATATTTTTCCAATTATGGCGATAAATAACGTTTCTCCGGTAGAACACAAGTTGGAAAGAGGGGGCTCGTTCACAGACCGCTGCTCTTTCTATGCATTTACTAGAAACTATAGATTGTGATAACCACAGCTGTACTGTAACCAAAGACAAGTCTATAAGGATAGATGAGTTTTTTGCCTTTTCACTTCCACGATGCATTTTCTCTCCCACTCTAAATGATTTTGAGAAATCAGCTGTTTTGCACAGCTGTTGTGCACTCCACACTGTAGGAGCTGTAATTTACTTGTATATTAATAGTGCACACCAAGCGGTATGCTTCAAAATGTGTTGCTGCTGTTCATCTTTTACACTGTGGCCTGTGTTTTGTCTGTTCTGGACTAAACAAGACATCAGTGATTAATGTCAACTTCCGGAATGTCTTGATTTGTGAGCAGTGCTGAATCCTGTGTCCTATATATCAAAACAGAACATCACCTTTTGACACTTAAGTTCAGAAAGTGGAACATTGTACCTCAGCAAAATTTGTAACTTAAAGTTCAAGGATGAACAGACACCTCATCCTCTTAAAGGTTTCTCTAAGAAGACTAAAACATGTGTCTCAGTTCCTTGTTTCCACTTTTAGACATGAGTTTTGTGTCCTGCACACTCTTACTGCTCTGTTTTCGTAGCCTTGGAGTATTACAACATGGAAAATGTCTGAAAATCATCTGGGGTCTATAAAAAATTGGTAGCACTAAAATGCCTATGGTAAGGATTATTACCAGCAGGGGGCACTTGTCTGACAAGAAGCAGCTTTCCTGTGCAGAAGTGGGCTTTGCACTGGTCTGGAGTCCAAGAAAAATGAAAGGATGAGCAACTATTTTCTTTCCTCTGTCAACTGTTTTGCATCATTCTAAACTTTCTTCTCCCAAAAGAGTTTGTTTAGCTGCGGCATAAACATTTGCAGGGTTTTTTTTCCCTTCTGGCCCAGATATTTCTGCCTTCCCTGCAGAGACATGATGATGATAATGTTCTGTGTTTAGTCACCAGTATCAGCAAAATGTAACCACTGGCACTGGTTGCAGTGAAACCCCACTGTTGTGTATGATCTTAGCTTTCCATATCTTTGCCTAAATTAATTTCTGTATGTCGTTTGTTCCACGCCAAGTGTCATTAATGTGGATAATCTCATCGTGAAAGATGAGATGAAAGTAAATGATCAAAACCGAGCTTCTTAATGTTGAATTATAAGCAGTGAGACTAAAAGCTGTGAGCGTTCCGTAATGATTTCTACAGCTGTGCAGTCTATCTGCCAGAATCGTCCATGAGACCCCCCTTTGAGGACTAAAAGCCTTTCCTCACTGCAGGAATTGATTCCCAGCCACACTGCAGGCAGTATGTGCTCAACCTGAAAAAAATCATAAAAATAACACTGTCCTTCATATGCAGATTCTCTTTTTTCATCGTAGGTTTTACTGAGCATCCCAGAGCTCTCATCAGGGAGAAAAATGGTTGATGTTGATTAATGAACCTGTTGGTGATGTTGCATGCTAGATGCATTCCCGTGAATGCAAAAACTTGGAGCGGAAAGCGCAGTGAACAACCTTTTGAGTTCCTGTACACTTGCATGTGTTTTTGACATCATTCCTTCACCTTGACCTTTGCTTTATTGTCAGTAATGTCCTCTGCTATGTCGCATTTTGAGCACAGCAGGCAGGAGACTGGGAAGAAAAACAGCCATTGTGCTCCACATTGTAAAGAAAGCGATTTCATTAGAATGTTGTGCTCTCTTTACAAAGTGTACACACTGAATTTGCAAAAATCCTTGCATTTTCCCATTTTGGCTTCTTAATCTGCTTCTTAATGTGTCATTTTACTCTGCTTCTGGTTCGATGGGCATCGATAGACAGTGTGGGAGAATCAAATTGATTACGGCTGAGTGTCCCGTCCACCTTTTCATAATGGATTACACTAATGAGTCCAAATTCCAAATCTGTGATGTTGAAGAGAAAAGAGCGCATTTCCCCCTAATGCTGCTGGCAGATAGCTTATCTTTCCTGGAAAGAGAAAGAAAGTGAAATCTTTTTTTCACAGGGGATTTGTGTGATTAACTTTCTTTTCCTGCAATTTTGGCGGAGTTGCTCTGACCGCAAGACTCCTTTTAGACAGAGGGTTCTATTGCACAGCGTTAAAATGTGGAAGGGAAGACATGTGAGTAAAGGCGGCCTCAGACATGGTCTTCTGATAATTGTTAGATAAGACTGTCTGCCCAGTAACAATCAATGTTTTCTGTACAAAAAGCTTTTTGATGGTCTTGAAAACCAAGCACAACAATCCACAGGTAGACGTCTTCCTTTCAAAATAAAGAGACACTTTTCTGTTGTGTTTGTGAGGCTAAGGAATGCTAACATTTTTCTTGCTGTCCTGATGGCATGAATGGGGTAGGTAATGTACAGCTGTAGTCATTGCGGTCCTCTTTGGTTGTGCTGTGGGGGGTGTAACGTCTGGAAATCAAGCTAGCTGTAGCATGAGATTCCTAAACGGCTGATCACACCGAGAAGCGTCGCACCAGGCGTGGCCAATCCAAAAACTCCTGGGAAGCGCAACTGTCGGGAAATACAGCCAGAATTACTTCTCATCTGTGTTTTTCATCATCCTATTCAATGTTTCCCCTAGGTTTGCTGGTCAAGGGGGGTGGTGGGGGGAAGGGGGTTGAATAGGGTGATTAGGTCACATGGGGGTGGGGTGTTTAAGTTGCGGGGGTGTGTATGTGTGTATGAGAAGCATGTGGATTGGAAAGGATTGGTTAGTAGAAAAGCCTTCCTCCTGTGGAGTTAATTGGCCACTTTGACCAGAAGTGACACTGACGAGCTGTGTGACTCTGCACCTTGAAGCTGAAAAGTTGAAATTATTTTAAGCTTTATATGCGCTCGAAAACCACCAGAAAAAGCACTGCGCAGCAGCAGGAGAGCAGCACCCAACAGGCACGCTGTACCATAGGAAAACAATGGATTTGCTGGTGACGCTTCTCAGTGTGATTGGCTCTTAAGAAACAACTTTGCTGCCCCCTCCCTATTTGCTCCATAGCTCCTACCCACCCTTCACCTGGCTCGTGTTTCTTTTTTTTTGTTGCTGTCTAGTTCTTCACTCTTTTAGATGATCGTCTTGATATGTAGGTCTTCCTTTCTTTGGGTTGTTTTGCTGTGTATGCAGTTGTTGCAAAGGCTGGAAGAGTAACTTCTTCTCCTGAGTCGTTGCCATTGTATCGGACTTTTACCATTTGAAAGAACGTGAATGATGTTGAATGTTCTACCCCTGTAGAACAGCCAATAAGACAACAGTCTTTCTGAAATGACCCCTAATTGGCTGAAAAGTGCCCGTGCCATTCTTCATTTTCTAAAGCATGAATACAGAGCCGAGGAGAGGTGCAGAAGTCAAGAGCTCCCTCAGACTACCTGAACTGCAAAATGCTGAAAGGTTATTATGGAATTTTTTGCCCAGTGACCCCAAGAATAAACAGCTTTAATCCTCACAGTATGGACAGTGCTGATCCTGAGGAAAAGTCAGTAACTGAGTCATTTACGAGATGGTATTGTGCCTTAAAGTTTGTTGAAGTGACTATAAGCTACCAAGTTCTGGGGAAAACAACCTTTGGATGTGTTGTAAGATACGTGATGTTTGTGTGCATGTTCGTAGCAGTTTGAACATGAATTATGGATTCACGTGGCTTGGTCAGTGTCTGTGTGGCTTCTACTTATTTTTGCTGCCGGATGCGTTTTTAAGCTGTCGTTGGCCTGTGTTATCTTGAGCAGAATTCCTCACAACCTGTTAATATGTTTAGTGGTCTCAAATTATGAAGCCACACTCTGCATGTAGAGTTCAAATCATGCCTTGTGGCAGTGTGACCAAGTCATAAGGAAGCAACTGTTTGTTTTAGTGGTTCTGCCAGATGTTTCTGTGGTTTCACCTCAGTTGACATGAAGCCTTCTCACCTGAGAGGGACAGGATGCCCTGCTCATGTTTCTGTGGCCAGACACACCGGGTGGGAGCTCGGGCTTTTACCATCAGCAGGCACACTCTTACATCTCTGACCATGTTCATTGGCTTTTCACCCTGGAGAGTTTCTCATGCTGCTTTTCCTCTTTGATTCAGTATTATTTATGAGCTCGCCGGTGGGGGAATTGGCTATCTCTACCCCCAGTGCTCCATCAGCCCATGTGACGTCTCCTGGTTGGCAGTGGCACAGCAGTTTTGGAATACATTTACAGCAAGGGAAAACCCGTCAGAATGTAAGGAGAAGCGTTAAAAGACAGACATCTGAGGAGAGAAGAAAGTGGGCGAGGCTGTCAGTGGGGGAAGGAATCATTTGGGAGAAGCTGAGAGTGCTGGACACAGATTGAGATACATCAGGGAACAAATGAATGGGGGCTATATTCTTTGGATTGTAGGAAATAGGGAGATTGATGGGTGGATATTGAGGGGAAGAAATGGAATTGCTGTAGAGCTGTAGACAATGATAGAAATTGAGATGGTTGAAATTTGAGGAGAGAAAATGAGGAAAAGGGCTGGCGGTGAGAGGATAAGATGGTGCAGGAGATAGAGATTTGAAGTTTAAGAGTGTGAGGCTCTGGAGTGATGCTGCAGGGATAATTAATGATAGGGAGTGATATCACCTGCTGTTCCTGATGCTGCGCAGTATTTACGGCCCAGCGTACCGAGTGGAACAGGATGTGGCTGCATGGCCAGCCTGCTGGCCCATCCTCCTGGGATAGTTGGGGGGGGGGTGTCAGGTAAGGAGTGGGCTGCGATGGGAACAGCGACTCAGCAATACAGCTGAAATTTATGTGCTGTACTCGCTCAGTTAATCCCAGTCCTTCGCCTCCCATTGGGAGATCTGGACAGGGTCGGAGGACGAAATGAAGAGCTTCCCGGAATGCAAGGCCTCCGTCTCCCTTATTGTGACGCAGTGGTCTGCACTATGCAGGCTGCAGACATATGCCCGGCAAGGCACTCTTGGGAGTCCACTGTCAAAATACAACAGGAGAAACAATAGAGGCAATAGTGTCTAGGCCATCCTGCTCTCATTAATCCTCATTCCTGGGACCTGCAAATTCCACTGCGAGCGCGGAGATGGATTTTTGGATAGCAAGTGGTGAACGCAAAGATTGATTTATGTGTACAACAGTCCATTTGTAATGTTTTCCTCCAAGCCTCGGAGCACTCATTTCTGATTTGCTACAGCTTTCCTTTTACCCCCAGTGCTGCTGTTCAAGCAAATGAAACTATGTTTGAGTGTATTGAGGTCATTGTTCCAGGGGTGTGGTCATCGGCTCAGAGCTCAGAAGGTGCCTGCCTCTGGGTGCCTCTGCAGGGAATAAAGCAGACCTGACTTGATGGACCACATCAATTGGAACACATTTCCTTGTTCCATGAGGTGGAACAGTCCTTTGCAGGACTTAAGGTCTTTTCTTTTCATTCTTTTCATTGGTTAAGCTCCTGTATTATGTACTCACTCTTGCATTGTATGATGGAAAAAGCCAGTGTTTCAGACAAGAGCTGGCTAAAGTGTGTTTTAATAAGGCCTGTCAATGGCACCAGGGACGCGTTCTCCGCCATATGGCCTGAAAAACATGCATACTTTTCTCTGTTTCACAACATTTATCAGTGTGTGGCTGCCAAAATCACAGTTCCTGCATTCCTTTATAACTGCACACTGGATGGGTTCCAGTAGGCTGGACGTAGTATCAGCGCAGTATCTAGGCCCTGCAGCTGTCTCCATCAAACTCAGAGCTGTATGTTGTGACAGACAGTCGCTGCTAGAGTGTTCTAAAGAGGGCCTGGATGGAGACGTGTGAAGAGCATCACTAATACCACCCTGCCTCATGCTGACGCCCCTAAATCCCGCTAATTCCATCTCTTCTTTTGTCAGAGATGGGTTTCATAAGCCCTTCTTTAAAGGCTCAATTTTCCAGGAGTGTGTCCATGGCTTAGCTTTGGTCTTCATGTAGCCACAACAACACATTCCATTGCTTGAGTTGAAAGACTGGTCTGGAACCTGAGTGGTCAGTTACTGCTTCTTGAGTATACCTTCGATAAATATTGATTGGTTGAAAAAAAAGGCAATTAACCCCTAAATGTTCATGACCACTTCCCACTTTGGAAACAGGCACACAGTTCGAGAGAGAAGCAACCAAGTTCAGTCTAAGTCTGTCTTTCCCTTTCAGTCTTAGAGGAGAAGGTGCTGTGTGGTGTTTTTGCAGTCAAACCGTGTAGCGGAGAAACACACAAACGGCCTCAGCAGAGTGTTTCTCCAGAGGTCACAGAAACAACAAAGCTCAGAGCAGGTTGTTTTATTTCCCCTCACCGTCATTCTGGCCTATCTGGCCCTGCCTGTCCTTACTTTTACTGCCATGCTGAATGTGGTGTGGGTAGCTAAGAAAGGGTTTTCATGCTGAATGAAAAATCCTGCGGGATGGAAGGTAAAATGTTGTTGAGCACGACCCGCTGAGCCTTTTCCACCTCTGTTTCTCAGGGCTTGGTTTAGCTGCCGTTCCCTCTTGTAAGTTTGGATTTATTTATATGAGACCAATACTAGAATACTTAGGTCAGGCAAATGTTTATAGTTGCTAAGATATGTGGGCTCAGAGTATTTCTGTATACTCCGTGGGCTTGTCTCCTAAGGGAGATTCATGATTCCGGCAGTGTTAACAAGGCAGACAGACAGGTGGTGACTGACAGGCATGCTGGGGCAGATTCAGTAATGAGGACTACAGAACAAACCTCCGTCATCCACACCCCCAGTGCTTCACCATCTCAAATGATCTCATACCTCATATTTAACTACCCAGCCAGCACGGACCAATCAGTGAGAGCTCAGCCGGGGCCAGATTAAGTCATTTCATGACTCGTCTTGGTCTGGCCCAGAATATCACCAGATTGCAATTACCATAAATCCTATAGAGAAATACCTTGCCATTGAAATCATCACAAGTGCAACTACACTGAATTTAAATCACTTTTTTTCCAATTTTATCCAAAATCAAACCGTCTGACCAGCACTGTCATGTTGTGTATAAGAAATATAATTTGCGCTGATTTGGAGGGGCATAAAAAAAAAAAAGGGCCTATTCTTCAATCTCGAATATAAGTGCAGCTCAGACAGCACACATACATCCCCACGCAGACGACATCAGAACAGCGCATCGGCCTGTATTTATTACGTCTGACAAACATCAGCCGCGTAGACGGATATTTTAAGATTTGGTACTCTTTTGTGTGGCTCATCAGAAATGTCCCAGCAAGGTTGGCTTAGGGTCGGCCCACGACCAAACAAAAAAACTCATTGGTATTTTTATTCGTCCTCTCTCAGTCAGTGTTAACCCAGAGGCTCAAATTTTCTTTTCAGACGGTGGGATGAAGATACCAAGTGAAGATGACGATTGCGTGTATTTAGTATTCCTAAACACTTTTCACAAAGGCTGCTTTTTATCTTGTTTAACCGGCGCCATGGCTTAGTTGGTTAAGGCGCCTGTGTACCACACAGGAGATCCCTGGTACAAATCCCAGTGATGCCTTTTGAATTCGGCTTCTCTTGGGTCATAAAAAAGTGTCATGATGTCGTCATAAAATGCCATGGAACCAATGGAAAATCTGGCTCTGATCTGGCCTAGTCCAGGAGGTCACCGTATGGCGTCAGCATGACATCAACCTGACAACATTTTGCTTGCTGGGTACAGGATGTGTTGCAGTCTAATAGAGCTATAGTCACCTGCAGTATAATTCTCTCCTCGCCTCCTCTCTCCTCACTAATCTCTGCTCCTTCTGTGTTTACCCCAACGCTGTAACCTCCCGTTGTGCGTGCATTCGTGGTTGTCTGCATTCTGAGCCTGAAAGTGTTTTGTTTGTTTCTTTCTACCTCTCTCCGTGGCGTACGAGTACATCTGTGGATGTGACTTGAACCTTAATGTGTATCCCACCCTTCTGTCTCCAGCAAATTGCATTGCCACCTTCCTTTAGACTAGTGTGTAAAAAATAGATGTGAAAGATCTGTTTGTGTGTCCATGGATGTGTGTGTCAACTTGTTTATCCCACATGCTGTGTGGATTTGTGCATTTTAAAAATGCTTTTTTTTAACATTTGTCTCATGGAAAATAGTTGTCTTGACAAGTGAGTGATAACTTTGTGTCAGATAGGGCATGGTTTATGGAAACTGTGTGACATTATCATCCATCAGAGATACTGAAATACTGTACCTTCTGCCTCCCTCCTCCACCCTGTTACTCTACCCTCCTCCAGGCCTCTCTCTTGATCTGTATTCCTGAGACGCGGGTCAGAGGCCACATTAGAGCGTGTATTGTTTAGCAGTCTGGAGAGTGCTTCAGTTACCGCTGTGAAATCTCAAGCATCAGCGGCTTCTTAGCTGTTTAAATATACTGTAGGAGGCTGAACACTTTTACAGTGGCAGGCCAGACACCACACCTTGTCAGTGGTGTGACGTTACATTATTTTAAGTAATGACCGCCTTAATACCCATGTAGAATTAGTCTGACGCCTTCGCCACCTGTCTGCTTGCTCTGCATGAGGAAATCGTGCTGAACAGAACATGTTTAGTGCAATGAATGCGACTCTGTCTTCTGCAATAAAAGCTGCTATATGTACTCATTCCAGCTGCTCCAATGGGGGACATAAAAAAAGATACATAATCACTCATTGGAACAAAAGACCGTTACTTGGCACAGAACAGTTGGTGTGACGCTTCAGGTGTGAAATTACCCCCCCAATTTACATTTGGGAGGATGTGTAAGCCTTCTTCTCCTTGTCTTGCTGTGAACAATGTTGTCTTTTTTAGTTGCAGAGAAGGGTGCAACTACTCTAATAGTATTTGCCAGCTTCACTATAATGCTGCAATAGAATATCATAGTGCAGCTGGCCCATTAGCTCTGGAAGAAGTACATCTCAGGTGCTGACTCAAACTGCTGAGCCTTGTGTTATAATGAATGGATGTATTATACTTTACAGACACTGAATGCTTCTCGTTTGTTGCTGCTGGGTAGTGTACAGTCTTACAACAGTGCCCTGGAGACATTATTGTAACATAGCTCTGCTGGCTGGCATTTGGACATGTGAAATTATCCATGCCTGAGTCTGTCAGTGAACATGGCTGCATGTGTCCATCAGGTTCAGAACTAGCAGAAGAAACCCTCAAAGAGGCGAGCTGCCTGCTGCCTGCTGCCTGCTGCCTTTAGAGGGTCACTGTCAGGCTGCACAGCTTAACTTGCGCACAAACTTCTACCTGGAAACACCAGGGTGCAAATTTGTGATGCTGCCCAGTTTGGTTACTACCTGTGCGTTACAAAGATGACATATGGCCTCTTTCAAATCTGTTAATTTGCCATTTTCTTCTTCTTTAAACTTAAAATATTGCCAAATTGGAGACCTGGTGTTCTTTTTCAAATCTAAATCCTCCATGTTTTTATATCAAAGCGCTGCATACATGCCTTCATCATGCCAGTTAACCTGTGATAACCTTTCCACCTTGTCAAATAGCTACGCATATTGCCTCCGCTGCCACGGCAGCTCAGAGTGCATTTTCTTTTCAAAATAAAAGCCCAAAGATGCAGTAACAGCTGTTTGATATTTGATATAGTGAAAAGTATCACAAAAGAACGTACGTATCATGATATTCGATAACGTTTGATAATATCGAATATTGGTCCAAGCCTAATGAATTCATATTAGATTCTCAACTTTTCAAGCGTTGGTTTGAGCTAATCTATTGATGTCAACGGATCTTTTTCCTGTCTTCCCGTCTTTTTTCTTTAGTTTATTTCTTCGTCCCCTCGTTCCTCCATTCATGCATCGTGCTACTGCTCCATGCTAACAGAGAGGGGCCTCAGGCAGAGCAGGTGCAGGCTGCTGCGATGGTGGCTCTTGTGATGCACACACACATGCATGGGTACTCTCAGGAGAGACAGCTTGGCTGTGGCTCCGCTCTCAGTGAAATGGCAGACCAGGATTGTTTGTTGGATTGGAGGGAAAATCTCTGTGCTGGTTGTATTTTGTGGTCTAAGTGAGAGTGAGCAGGTGTTTAGAAATTTAAGCAGCCCCTCAATGTGCCAACGTGCTCTTGGTCTGAAATGAACAATTCAAATCTGTTGACAATGTTGGTTTTTTGTCTGCCAGTTGGTGCTCTGAAGTGTGTCTGTTTAATGTTGTGTTAAAAACTCTAATTCAATAAGTCGGGTTTTCCCTGTTGCTGCGATTCTGCAGTTGATGAAATTTACAGAATCTCTGGGCTTAGATGCATCGATCTTAGTAATATATACAATTAGTTTGTTCATCAGGAATACATGTTTCCATTAGGCAATCAGAGGAAGCCCTCTTGTACTCATGGATTCAGTCTTTTCCTGAGAATTGGAACTTCAGGTATCCTGACGCTGGAGTCACGGTGCAGAGACACAGTTTGACATGTAATCTCTTGCTCTTCTTGTTTCTACAGTGTCTGTCCTCTCTTTTTATTTTTTTGCTCATGCTGTGCTTTGTTCTGGAAAATAAAAACTGACTTGACATTTGAAATGGATTTCTAATCAAAGTGAGAGACAAATGTAATGGCTGCGTGATTGAGCTGTCAGTCTGATGAGTGTCTACGAGACAGCTTTGACAAAATACTTTGGAATTCTTCATTTCTCCCTACAGAAGTAATAATTAGAAACGGATAAAAAAATGTGGAACAATGGCAAAATCGCTGATCAGTGTGGCACGTTTAGGGTGCTGCTCTTCCTCATTGCACAGAACATGTGGCACATGTTTCTTTTGTAAATGGAGTTTGTCAGTCTTCCGAGTGCTGTGTGGCGAACAGACAGATGGACTGGCAGGTTGACAGATAATGGAGATGCGAATGTGGCGAGCGACACTCCCTCTGAGACACTTCTTTGACTGTTATCACAGCCACTTGTCCCAGTTCCCATAAAGAGAGACTCATTTATTCCCTGCCCTCGTTTCCTGCAATGACGGAAGCTGTCGCGCTGGCACAGGAAGCTGCTCAACTCAGGAAGCGTACACAAAACAACACGAGACAGAGAGATGTTTTTCCACCTTTCATCCAGCACGCGTTCTGTTACTTCCTCTTTTCTCTCAGCAGCTATTGATGCACGTGCTCAGTTGTCTCAATCAGAGTGCGTCTTTAAGTGCTTTCCTGTTTGGGAAATTAGCGTCAAATGATCTTGTTTGAGTGCCCGTCTCTTCTTGGCTCGAGTGATGGGGAGTCCCGGGGGGATTTGTGAGAGGATTCAGATCGGAGGTTGTTCAGAGGAGGGGGAGTCATGCAACCTGATTAGAATATGGTTTGAGTTAATTAACTAAGAATTTTTTTTTCTCATTCCGTCTATCTATGTGTAATCTAATTACAGATGGTGGTTTTCCAGCTCCTATCAAATGAAAATGTAACTGGTCCCATGAGAAAGGGGGGAGTGTATAGGCGAGAAATGATACCCCTCCCAGCGGCCCACCCACCTCCTGGTCCCATCCTTTCAAAGCTGTGCAGAGCAGTTAGCAGATGTGATGTCAAGCAATCAGAGAGCTTTGTCTCCATCATTCTGCCATGTTCGCTTTGTTCCACCAGGCGTACACTGACACTGTCTGTCACAGGCGCTAAAGGTGTCTCGTTTCTAAATGAATTTAGAATAAAAATGCAGTTATGTGCCACATAAAAATAATGACCTGGTTTCTGCGCGTCTTCAGTCAGCTAACACCTCCATATGTTTGTCTGTGGGTGAGAATTCGCACATGTAACTTGCTGAGTGTAAATTGCATCATGCTCTTGGTATAATGGAGCATTGTGATTAGGTTTTGCAACAGAGCTGTGGCATAACAGTAGGAGATGGTGGGCTGTGGAGTATCTGAGCTACAGTTTGGACCCCAGACATAATTACGAACAGATGGCGGAGGACCTCTCGTATTCATTCCTGTTGTCCTCGCTTTGTTCCGCCTGCTTCTTCCAACTCTTTCATATCTTTCTCTCAAACTTCTCTGAGCGTTGCGAACTTCTGCGCGCTGACATCCTCTTTTTGTTTCTTTTTGCTGAATATCTGAGCAGCTCTTGTCATGGCGGCTGATTGGAAAGATCAAGCGCCGCTCTTCGACTCTAGTCTCTTTGCATAGGAGGAGTTAAAGGCCAAAAAATGCAATTCAAGCACTTCTGTCTCCCCTCAGAGATGACACTCATATTAGTGCCAGCGTCTTGCTTTCCTGTCTCACATCTTTTTCCTTCCTTTTTTCTCCTTGTCTAAACTCAAACTCCTCATCTCTCCCCATCTACCTCTGCATATCATCTGTACTCCATCTTTCTGTCGGCGTCTCAGAGGAAGAAACAGCCTTTAGCTGTAAATTGGCCCATTTCTCACATTTCATTTCCGAAAGTTGAGGCAGGTAAAGATGAGTTGGGGGCGGTGGTGGGAAACCTGCTAGCCCAGCACATTGGTAGAACTGTGAATTCATCAGTCTCCCTGGGTTGTTGCAACAAGAGAATGAGACTTTTCCCCAAATCAGCCAGCCGATTGCGTTCTCTCTGTGCTGCATCTCACTGCGGGCCCATCAGCATCTGTACACAAGCATCTTATAAAGTGGTCATGAAATGAAACAGAAGCAGGCAGTTAACACAGAACATTTTGCAGCACACCAGCCTCACTGGTTTTCTAAGTGAAGAAAAATATCAGGACATTTCCATTATTCTGCAAATGTGTAAGTCCGTAAAGGCATAAAATTAGATATCTGTGGAGCATAAAATTAATTCTGAGACCTCTACAAAAGGTCAAAGGATATTTTCAAACTAAACCCACGATTAGCTTCTTGTTTGACATACAATGTTAATGCTTGGTAAGAAGTTACCCAGTGTGGAATTGGTATGTCCAGTCACACATTAATCCAGCTTTGAAGTCTTTTAAGTCTTTTGTGACCTACTAAGGATTACAGATGAATTTCCCATATTGTTCTGATGCATGCACATAGCATTTCAGACATTATTGAAATTTGTGGCTGCGGAGCATTTTGCTGTTATGGCAATCTGTTCATGCTTGCTGTCCCATTTTCTCCAGTCAACGCTCTCTCTGCGGTCGGAGATTAGGGGAAGGAGACTGTAGTAGCCAATTACAGTTATATCTTTGTCCTGCTGTAGACTCCCCACTGTCTGCAGCCCCTCTCCTCAGTCAAAGAAGTCCTTTTTTTCTCCAGCAGCCCAATTTGTCAAGATCACTCATTCAGATTGGTGTCATTTTGAGTGGGGGCTGGTGTCTGCCTTCAGAGAGGACTGATTATGGCGAAGGCAGATGAAAAGGCAAAATGCAGATGATCCTTAATCTCTTTGGAGGAGTCGTACCTCCTCTTGCTTTTCTTCACCTCTTTATCTCATGATCCCATTTCCTCTTCATTCAAGGTCTACCCGGTGCCCCGCTGACCTCTCATTTTTCCTCCTTGATTTTTTTTCACTCTTGATCTCCTTCTTACTCTTCGTTATCTCTCCCCTGTCTGATTCCGTTTCTCAGAGCTCCATCCTCCCTATTTTCGTCTTTCTCTTTTCCTTCCTCTTGGCAGCGCACTTCTTTAATGTGTGGACGACATAGTGCCGACCTCATGTAAATATATAGGCTAATCTGGGCTTTCATTAGTTTGTGTACATGAATATTGCATGACTGGTTCTCCTGCGCTAGCCCAGATTAGTTCTCAGTCTTTTCCCTTGGTTAATTGAAAACCATTATAACTGAGTGCAGTCAGGAGGCCGGCTCAAGAAAGCTCTTTCTCAGGCTGCACCGTGGCTGCTCTGATCCCCCACCCCTCCCCACCCTCCGTACCGCTCCCGTCAAACCCAAAGCCCGCTTTTCAAATGGACACCAATCAAAAGGCTCTTCTGGGAGAGGAAGAGCAGAGTGCTGGGAAATGAGGTTAAGTGTGCAGACTGGCTGACCTTCAATATTGCAACGCCCTCCAAATCGGAATCTGACAGCCCGTGAGAGTGTGGAAAGAAAAGGGCTTGGTGGGACGGGTTGTAATTGGACGGAGATACCAGAGAGGAGATGGAGCATTTAAGGCTCGACCTGTCTGTTTTCAGTGCATGAAGGGTGCGAGATGACAGATTCACCTCTGTGTTTCTTTGACAAGAGCTACTGTTCCATTTCGACCACAATCAACAACACAGCAACGTACATTCGCACAATACATATACACTTAATCCATAATTCATTCTGGGATGGGAGAAACCTTCAAGACAGACCGAGCATGTCGAAAATGTCAGCGCCGAGTTCATAATTTTACGCTCTGTATTTTTTTTTTGCTGGTAGTTCAAATCTTCAGAAGAGTGTCTGTGGGGTGCTATTTTAAACAGGCCTCTCCCTCGTCTATCTGATCTCGTGTGTTGTTACTCGGGGATATGGGGGGTTGAGCAGAATATGTCGAGACTCTTTGGAAACAAGGTCCTCCGTGATGCCCCCAGACACGTTCCCCCTGTCAAGCAGCTAATTTTATGCAACCCTCATCATGCTTTTTCGGAACAGAGAAAGAGCGGAGAAAGATATTATCTTCGGGATGGTGCCGAAATAAGAGGAGGAAATTGAGTGGAAATTCTTGCCATGCATAAAAGTGAGCGGTATATCACCACGGGAGCTTGTTTTCCTGCCCCCATTCTCTTTTCTCATTTATTACTTTTCTAAAAGAAGGCTATCCTACTGTTGTCCGCTTGTCGCACTGTTTCACTTTTCATGTGAGATGTGAGCTTGTGTATGTGAGACTTAACATATCAGTTAAGATGGACATCTATATGTATATATTTGTGTGTGTGTTTCCCCCTTTGGCATCTTGAGAACGGCAGTACCTGTGGTGAGTGTTTACCCAGAGCGCATGACTCCCCCTACAATTTCATGTATTTTTCACCCCATTATTTCTCTGTCAAATGTTTGTGCTTTTTCTGCACTTTCTTGCACCTGTGCAGGTTTATTTACAGACTAACAGAATTCTGTTTTCCACCTTGACCTTGATGATGTTCTGCTGACGCATTTGTGTGCACAAGTCACAATATTTGTCAAGCTGAATACTGAATGAGTTTTCCTCTTGCAGAAATAAAAACATGTCATTCCTGTCTTCTTTCCTTTTCCCCTTTGCCAAATTATACTAATTTGCCCCCTTTAGTCCCACTACATGACACCGCGATGCTGGCTTCAGGAATGGAAATGAGCTGCCTGGTGGCACTGTGTCAAAGAGCAGCAGATTGAACATTAGCCTGAATGGTCCAGCAAATGTTTGCAGATTTTTTTTATTTAAATTAGCCCAGAATATTGGCTCAGGAACCAAGGGTGCAGGGAGAGCTCTGCAGTCGACACCTGCTCTATTAACCCCACATGATGTGTTCATGTGTTCGAGTGCGATTGCATGAATTATCACAACTAGGAGACAGAATTCAGAGTGCTGGTATTTGTGTTTGCCTCGGCGCCTGTGCATGTGGCCCAGGAGAGCATGAAAATAGAGAACAGAAAGTTAGATTCAGCTGCCTTTAGCATCTCGTTAACAGTTAGGTGGGGTGTGTCTGGGATCTGTGTGTTTTCCCGAAAGCAAAGTTTCCACTTTTTGTCTTACATTTAGTCAAACAATGAATCTAAACCTGAGCAGCGGGAGGGCATCTCACCCTGACATCAGACAGCATTATATATGGAGTGTGTGGCTGTCGTTGGTGTTTGACTTATTGCAGGGTCACAGGATGTGGGTGGATTTAGAAGGTACTTTATCACTCTTACCTCACCATTCTTAATCAAGTCACGTCCCACCCTGTCACTGTGCTGGGTCACCTCCAGTATATGCATCTGTATTTGTGTGTGTGTGTGTCTCTGTATGTATATACTGTACTACATGCGTGTGTTTGCTTAACACCACTTGATACTATTGACTTGGTCCACACACACTCTCTTCAGCAGACACTGACTGACTGTAGACCAGGGAACAAACTAATGTTGCTCTCATACTTGTGTGCAAATCAGGGGCCCAACAGTTTATCAATTTGACTAAAAAATACTCAGCAGGTTCTTAATATTCAATGAAAAAATATGCAAAAACTTTTGCCCTGTGAAATATCTGCCCTTCTGTCCATCCGGCTCTAATACTGACGGCAAACAAGTCCGAGCTAATGAAATAAATATTTCTAAAGTTCATTATGCGGTCAGTCATGTACAATGCGCCGAAATTTAACATTATGCTCCTATGTTATTGTCAAAGTTGCAATGGATAATTTTAAAAAAGGATCAAATTTAAGGCAGCAGAGCCAGTGACATTGTCTGTTTTCATTTAATGCATTTTCTCTTCCCTACAGTTCAACTTGACTGACAGCAGTGTAGTTGTACTTGCTTTGGCCTCATACTTTGCATTTTTATTGTCCCTCAAGGAAAAATTTTATTTACAGAAGTGCTGAAAACAGAAATACAACATACAAAATGACATGGGACAAAACAACAGCAACAACTAAAAGTCAAAGAAATGAAGGCTGTCTGCTCGTTAAAAGAATCAAAGATTCCGACGTGTTATCATAGCAGTGACTAATGCATCCTCACACTGTCGTCGACCACTAAGGCTGGACATAAACTTGGTTTTTAACTGTTTAGTCGCTGCATCATTAAGGGAACTGTTCACATACTTGTCAAAGTACTCGTGTGAAACTGGAGGATTTCAAAGAAGGGTGCACCAAAGTCCTCAGACCATATTGACCTTACAGTTTTGTGAAATGTAAACAATAAACATGACAACACTAGAGGAGGTAACTGTTTGTAGAGACTCGATCCATTAACTTGTCTTGTCTTGACCTTACGCTGCCCGGGTCATTCATGTGCCAGTTTGCATCTTGAGGACACGTAGTGTGAATTTCTGATGACATGAACGTGCAAGGTTTCAAACCGATGCAGGACATATGAGGCAGCCATCATGCAAACACAAACATGTAGTTAAAAGCAAGTATGTCTCCATCTTCACAGGTTAGAGACCTCTACCTTTTGTAGAGGTTAGATTTTGTGCAGGTCCATCTAGAGCCACAAAAGTCTCATTCAACTTTTTTTTTCACATATGCAGTCAGACTGCCCAAGACCTATAAACAGACTTTGATGTGTAAAATGGGCGAAGTTTCCCTTTAACCAGGAAGACCAGCTGAATTTTAATGTGATGTCTTCAAGGTTTAAAAAGTGCTTGTGTTTTCTGTTGAAACTCTTTGAAACTGCTTGAAATCGTAACTGCAGTATTTCAGAAATAAATAGTTTATTAGCTTTGCCAGGTTACAGCATTACAAGTCATGACAGGTAACACATTTTGAAATATAAACCGCTTTCCCTTCAGTTTTCAAAAAATTATAATTTGAGCTATTTTTAGCACGGTACCATCTAAATTGATGTGTTGAAGAAGTGAAATAATCTTAATAATCTTAACACAGCTGTAAAGTCCTGGAAAAAAGCTCCTTGAAATGCCTGAAAAGTGCTTGGATTTGATTTTGGAAGGGGGTAGGAACCCTCGTTGCCTTGTGGTCTATAGTATCAACAACTGTGATGTTACAGTGTCATCACGCTCTCTGCCCTTGTGTGGATTTGCGATGTTATAGATATATGGTGCACAGCATATTGCTGTCAGCCCTTCCTCTCTGTCCTTGGTTGGTTTGTGTGCGCTGCCCTGTCCTGCTTTTAACCTTAGTCTAAAGCCATGACTGATGGGATTCGCAAGCCTCCTCCGTGCTCCACCTCTCACGGATGATATATGTTTGTATAGAAATTTACCTCTGCCAGTTTGTGTGTGTGTGTGTGTGTGTGTGTGTGTGTGTGTATATGTGTGCGTTTGTGTGGGGGTGTGTCAGATCCTTGAGTTTGACCTAAGCTTGGCGGAGTTCTGTATTTTCTGCCGTGGGATTTGTCTTTGCTTAATTTACCAAGGAAAAGAACAAGTGTCTGCAGCTCTCCATCACGCGTGTCTCTTGACTAAGTCTCGGCTGGCTGGATATCATGTCAGTCGGGTATTAAATGTTTAATGCCAGTGGATGTAGAAGATTGCCTTCTACTTGTCCTGATTAAATATTTAGGGGTATCTGAATGGTGCATTTGACATTGCTAGGTGCTGAGGGACCATGCTCGAGTGGGAAGTGTGGGAACATAACTGACTGCCAGCTGTCTGTTTGGTTATGACTCGGGTGCAAGTGGGACCTCGGCTGAGTGAAACTGGTGGCAGACACAGAATGGGAGGTGAGAGGGGAGGTTATATATAGCCATGTCCTTCCAAACGCAGCCCTGTTTCCTCTCTGCACAGCTCACCCCTGCCTCTGTATGAGAACATCGCTTTGTCCTTTTAAATACAGGGGACACTTGATGAGGATAAAAACTGGAAATCTGGGTTGGCGTACAGACCTAATTTAAATGTTTGTGGACACTGTGAGCCTTGTGTTTCTCAGTTTAACTTGATGGAGACTGCAAATTCTGACAGTTTAAGAACACTATGAAATGGAGTAGACATTAACTAAAAAATAACAGTTTTCGACTTTGGTAAAACTTCTCCAAAGAAAAAAAAAAGGGGGGGTTATTTAAGTTTCCATCTGGAAAAAGCAACAAAGCGCGAATGCAAAGACAGACTTGGATTAATATCTTCAAATCAAAGTGCCGCTCACACACCAAACAGTAGGATCCATTTACCTGACATCTGTGTCCACGCTCAAAAAGACTGGCAAAGCAGCCGTGTTTTTGGGGGTTTCTAATAATATTTTATGAAAATGCTGACAGAAGCTGCTTGGTAAATTAATACATTTATATGGATTTTTTTCAGATTCACTTTGTAGGTCTTCGCTTTGTTGATCGAGTGTCTTTATATCTTCTGTGGAGATTAAAATAATAAATCAAACTCTTCTGATTTCCAGCTTTTGCAACAGAACATGAAACAGCCGGCAGTACGTGTTGCTGAGTTTTATTAAAAATAAAATTGAGTATTAACTGGACAGGATGAATAGATGACAGTTGCAATGCAAATAAGTAAAGATGTGCAGAGTAATAGGATTTTCTGTGACAAATGACAACCAGCACACACTTTACCCAGTACATAACCACTTAAAGTATGCGCTTACAGTGTGTGCAGCGCCTTCACACCAGCTTTATTGAGTTCGGTTGAATTGAACTTTAGTGTGCCTCCCCCATTTGGTGCGGTTTGTTGGTGCAGGTGTGAATGCAGCAGGTGTTCTCGAGTGCGCACCACAAGTGGACCAAATAAGTGGACTGAGACCTGGTTGAAGAGGTGGTTTCTCAGCACGCTTCCAAAAGAACTCTAGTGTGGTTCGTTTGTGGTGAGAACGTGTTCCGACCTTGGTCTGCGCTAGCTGCGCAAAGCAGTGCAGTCCAAAAACATAGGCCAGGTGTGTGCTGTATGTGTGCACATGTGCACTTATTATTTGCACCTTCAAAAGTGCTTAATTGTTTGTAAAATGGCTTACGCTGTACGATCACAAGTCTGTGTGCGAGAGCAAGAGCGTTTTTGGACTAACCCAGATCCTGTAGGCAGCTACATTTGTAACAGAATGAGGAAGCATTTCCTCTGTCACAACAACAACACACCAGCAAGAGTAATCAAGGACAAACATGGAGAATGAAACAATGCACTATCTGATGACCGACATCAAAATCAACCTCCGCAGTTGCCTCTCCATTGTGAAATTACTCACACTGGGCATCTTGTCTGCTCGTCTCCCTGTTTACATCTCCAGAGTTTGTCCACATGGCAATTCTGACCAATCAGAGAGCAGTTCAGGATCTACGATCCTGCTCCTGCCCCAGACACATCTGACCCATAACTGAAGTTTTTTTTTCCTTTTTTCATAACTTTATTGAGCCAGTGGGTGAACTGCAGCTGAATTTTAGTTTACTTCAGCACATTATCAACTAATTTTGGACCAAAGCAAATAAGTAGGTGGGAATGGGAACCAAACCAGCTGAAAAAAAAAAAATTAAAATTTTTGCATCTGGTGCGTGCCAAAGAAGTGGGCTACAGTCTGACTATCAGGTGTGAAAGCGTCCTTAGACTTCAGCGTATCTGAAAGATTGAGATGACAGACGACTCTCTGTGTGTTAAGCGTTCTTCTGTGGTGGGATTTGATCTTCAGGGGCCTCCCGAGTTTCCCAAGTCTTCCTGTGCTTACCTTCCTCTCCTTCTTTGTGTGCAGTGAAAGGTGTTAGAATATCAGAAGCATATCTTGACACGAGACCCCTGGGATCAACTTATAGACACCTGGCCGCACCACAGACCACTTTACAATGCTGGCTTACACTGGCTGCATTGTTCTGGGGCGCTCACAATAGAGACATGCCCACAGAGATGTGCTCTGCAGAGAGACATGATGCATTCCTCTGAGGTTTATGATGTACTGAACACGCCGGTACTTTCCACAGCTTGCACATCCATATTCACATCCACATGGGGAAGACAGTCCAGTGGTGTATCACTCAAAACAACTGCAGTCTGCAACTGCGGAGATAAAGTAAAGGAAGGCAAACTTAGTCCAGCTGGAGAGCATTCCCTCTGGTCAATAGAGGAAGACGAAAGTAAGGGAAAAGCATGTCTGACTTAGCCTGTCTGCTAAGCTGGCCTTTTGGACGACCCACAAAGGGACGCAGGGGATTGATCAAAGGAGGGAGAGACCTCCACAGGAACAGCCTGGAGGCAGGAGGAACCTTCTGCTCCACAGTCAAATCTCCTTCTGAAGAGACAAACACTCAAAGGATGAAAGTAGTCTCTATTGATGTGATCACTGCCTGAGCTCAGTAATGCCACATGATGTACGTAGATACTTGGATCACAGTTTGGCATATGCGCAAGCTGCCTCAGCCTCAGCCTCAGCCGTTGTTGACTAATGCTCTGTATTTGCTGGCCACACCTTAAATGATAGCTCAACAGTTCATGGGGCTGTTGAGGAGCTCTCATTACTGTATTGTTACAGCTGAAGCAGCCAAACACTCTGATGACTATAAAGCAGATGTGGTTTTTATGTGTTGATAGAAAAAAACTTAAGAACTCAGTGGGAGCTAAACTAATGATCTAACTGTTACTTGTTGTGGTCTCACACAAAATAAGCAAATTTCATGACTGTCTGCACCCACTCTCCATTCTTTACAGTACTTCAGAGCTCTGTGGTTGGAGTTTAAAGCTACTTTCACTGTGTAGTTCTTTGTTTGCGCAGGTATCTATTTGTTTGTTGTAGCGCTCTTCTTAAGAATGCTGTTGGCTCTCTCTGCTTTTCATTAGCTGGACTGCGTCAGGAGAATCTGATCCGGGATGCGAGGAGGGGTGGGGGTGGCGGGGGTAAATCATGCAGACTATTGTAATCCTGTCGTGCAACTCTCTCGTTACATTGGCCTGCATCACAGTTCATTAGGGTTCCTGTGATGCTGACGCCCCGGCTACAGTGTTTAAACTGAGGTCAGCAGCACGCAGGACTGGATGGCAGATGCAGATTCTTTCGAGAGCATCTTGTTAGCATGCTAATGTGTCCATATGACTGATTGCTTTACAAATAGGATGATAATCTTTTAATGTCTCCAACTGTTTGTGTGATACGCCACCAAGATGGCTTTATTTTTCTTGTGTTACACCCAAATTTACTCAAAAAAACCCCACACACTCCTCCAGGCAAACAGGGATGTTTGTGCCCAGTGTTTCGGGAACCTTGCTGGGTGGATCAAGGCAGGATAAGTGGTTAAGGTATGAAGGAGGCCTTATAGACCCTGTTATGGCTGGATGGTTTAGCTATAATCCGATTGAGCATGCCGGGGGAGACTTGATGTGGGCGGCATCAGGTCCTCACAGCCAGACAACCAGTGAGCTCACACCTGCCACTCCATTTCATCTCAATGTTCTAGCTGATTACTGTCAGTAATTAAAATTTCTAATTATATCTGATTCACTATCAAGCAGGATTTGTAGGAATACAGATTATTAGCTGGTTTTATTTTGGCTCAATTACCCACTTACCTCTCGTGGGAGCTGCGGCTCGTAAGCTAGATGAGAGCTCTGCCAGCTCTGTGTCTCCAGCCCTCTTAACACCTGCGATCGTTTACAACAGGTCTGCCTCTTGGTCAGTGGGATTGTGAAAATGTGGTGGGGCTAGAACAAGAAGCCTTCCTGTGATGCGAGGCCCACACATTGGTGGCTCTTGTTGGAGAAATCTAATGAATATTCAGAGGTTGCATTGCATGTAAGGAAACAGATGAGCAGAGTCGAGCTTTCAGAGCAGGATGTTATTGTGGTTGTTGGAGTTTAACCAATCAAACCGGCAGAAAACATGAGCAGGGATTCCCGAATGGGAAAAAGAAGGAAAAGGCTTCTTTAGATTAAAGGCAAGAAGCCGGTGGTGGGAAACATGAGTGGCAGAAGCAATCCTCTAAAGCAATCTATAGCAAACCATCCAACCTTGAAGGCGCTCACAATAGCCTGAACCGTTTCCTCAGCATTAGCAGTCTTGTGTGGGATGCTGTATAATCTACCTGCCAGATTAAGATGACATGGTCATTGTCTAGAAGAGAGAATTGAATTATGGTGTGTGAAGGGGGTTTAAATGAGATTATAGGGAAAGAACTCATCCAGCATGCGTGAGATGTGCAAAGTCAGGGGCTCGGCACACACCGACTAGACTCTCACACAGACTTGTGCTCGTACAGCGGAAGCTATTTTGCATATACTTAAGCACCAGCAAAAGGATGCAAATAATAAGTGCACATGTGCACACACACAGCACACACTTGGCCTATATTTGTGGACTGCACTGCTTGGAACTCTATTTTTGCTGCATCCTAATAAGCAAAGGTTATGATTTTCTTGTTGTTGTTTCTTCTGCAGTGACAGTGCATCCTCCGTGCGTATGAATCTGTTTTCTGCCCACTAATGTGTGTTTACTGCGTTGGCTTGCTCGGGTTCCCCTAACACAAGTATATGGGCTAATCCCGAGGATGTGTGCGATTAGCTTAACTACTCTGCAGCATATTTAGTACATGTATCTGCTCTGTTTAAGCGCAGCTAATCTCCTAGCATCCCCAAACTGCTGAGTTCCCATGATCCTCCCTCTTCATGTTTACGCTTAAATTCAATCTCTTTTTATGTTTTTCCTCGGGCTCGGAGTGAGTGCATGGATGAATGTTTGTGCACTTTCTCAATAGAAATGTACAAGTTACTGTGGTGGCTGAGGGCATGCATGTGTGTGTGACAAGTTTGCCTACCTGTGTGTGTGTGTGTGTGTGTGTTTGTGCTCTGTGATGCAATTTAATTCCTGTGTTTGCTGTTATCTCAGAGGATGTTGCTGTGTCTGTGCTGGTCCTGCGGGACAAAAATGTGTTCAGGGATTCTGCAACAGCAGCTTGCCATTTATTTTTTATCATCATTGATCATCAGGTGATAGGACACACAAAGTCTTTATAACAACTGTGATGATATCAATTAATCACATTTGTAGTATTGTGCTCCATCAGATAGGATGTGATCTCATTCCTCAGAAGTTTGTTTATGCTGCACATATGCAAATACGTTTGAGTCAGTGCTTGTACATCAATGAGGGGTGGATGGATTAGAATTAGCAGATGGGCTGAATTTGCATTAGCCACCGGGGTGCTAACACAGACGGAGTCAATCTGGTGTGCAGGACTGAGACCAGGTTGTTGCTCACTGGGGTAGAGCCAGGCCAGGACGCCCTGTCTGGGACTCTCCAGCAGCAGGGGGTGTGGGTGGGGCCAGAGTCCAGTCCGTCTGCACGTGCGGCTAATGTAAAGGGGGTCAGTAAGAAAGGAGGGTTCAGTGGAAACGAGATAGAAACAGGCAGCAAACACTGAAAATCGTGCTGTGGTGCTACTCTGCACATCTGTAGAAAGAGAATATGGCAGGAAAAGCAGAGGAGGAGTAAGAGGTTATAAGTTGAGGAATGCAAGCATAGGGAGAGGAGGGAGTTCATGCAAGGGGAGTGCACGCACTCAAAACCTCTTGCAAATGTTTTGGAGTCAATTAGCTTTCTTCCTGATATTTTCATGCTTTTTCATTTCCCTTTGTTCTCCACTCTCTTGCTCGGTTATCGCAGTCTCTAGCTCTCCACAGGGGGTCGCTTGCAGTGCTTTGCTAGGCACGGCTTGTGTTTGTTTCGACCAACCATTACACTCCCTGCAGAAATGGCCAAATTTCCTTTTCCTCTCTTTGTTTCTTAGATATGTATTTCTCTCTTCATTCTTTGTTTGAAAAGAGATACGACATCTTTTAAAGACAAGATTGTGTATTATTACGGATGCACAATTTAGCCAAAAGTTTTGAAACACAGTATTCCCCTTTCATTCCCCTCCCTTAAAAGCTCTGTGCTATTATTGCTTGTCCAATTTGCAAAATCCCATCCCTTTTTCAGGCAATATGTTTATGCCGCCCTTTACAAAAACAAGTTCTGTGTCCCTTGTCTAAATGCTAACAAACGAGCTGGAGAGGTTGGCAAACCAGGCTACTGTGATTATTGCTCATCACAATCCACACAATCAATCTGAACTAGATTTCCTAATAGAAGAGAGCAAATGGGAGGCATGAGGGTGTCACCAAGCCGGTGCCACCAGCAGCCGACTGTGCAGGGCGAAAAATAAGTGGCCATCGTTTCCTGCCAGAAGCTTACAGTGAGCACTTTTTTAGGAGCAGCTCTCGACTTTAGAACTAAGAAGAGATAGTAACTTGGCTAGAACTACCCAAGGGTGCTTTGCAGAAAAAGACAGAGATACTGACAGATACTTAGTGGGTTGTTTTAGCAGCCGTTTACAAGCATGGCAGTTGTGGAACAAAAGGAGGGATGAAGGCTACTAGTCCCCGGAGTTTTAAGCTTTAGTGCAGGCTTCTATTTTTAGGAGGAATGATTCTTTGAGAGTACAAGAGGCAGTCTCTTTTTTATTGCACCCATTACATGTCATCACTCCAAACTAATCATGTCCTGGAAATTGAGCCTGAAGAAGACTGCTGAGCTTGGATTTTACTCTGCTCCTTTTACCCTCCCCCTTTTTTTCACTCTGTCCCTCTATCTCCCATCCCCTTTCTTCCACCCTCACATCATTTCAGTCCAATC
>JAQLOL010000022.1:9342514-9357823 GCA_029783665.1 Naso thynnoides
TACAAAAAAACCCCCCCCCCCCCCCCCCCCCCCCATCTGTATCTGTGTCCTCTTATGACTTTCCTTCTCTTATCTTACTTTTATGCCTCCTCTTTCTTATCCCTTACCCCTTTCAGCCCCTCTCTCCCTTTCTTCTCCCTTTCTCTGCCATTTCACTGTTAGTGCCGCTGCTCCTCTACACTGGATTGTTTGCTCTCAGACAAAGAAGTGGATTCTCACTTAAAATTGGCCGTCATTAGAAAGATGGCGACACTCTGCGGTTCCAGGGTTGTCTGCACATGGACAGCCTTCGCACATGCTTTGATGATAGCTCATTTTCCTCAACGCCATTTCCTCTCCTCCCTGATCCTGTCTGAGGGGCAGTTTACACGGCGCAAGTTTTTGCATCAAACAAAACACTTTTGTTGCAGTTCGGCCTTCCTTTTACGTGACAACAGTCTGCTGGCGCCCCTGAAAACACAATTATTTGAAACTGGGTTCCAGAGTGGGATCTTTTGAAACTGCAGCCTTCTTTCCGGCTGTGTAAACTAGCAAGCGGCGTGCCTGTGATGACACTAATGCTAATGCTAGTGCAAGTCAATGCATTCCACTCTTGCCACTACCAAACTCTGATTAAACACATCACAGTGCACCGAAAACAGGCCGAATATGATGACAATCTATTGAGATGAATTTAAGTGTTCGTGGCGTAATTTTAGGAGTCAAACTACGGCTGAATTTCTTTAATTTGTGTCCGCTTTGGGCTCAGCAGCAACAGGAAGTTAACATCTCGGTAGCTCTGATGTTATATCATTACAAACTTACACCCCGGACTATTGGTCTGGCATGTATACTACAGCGCTTTTAGTTGTTCGTGTAAACACAAACATAGTTTGAAGATGCAGAGGAAAGACCTTGTCGCTTTTAGTAGGGCTGCTTCTGTGTAGAGCTGGCCCGAGACATTTGAGCTCCACAGCCTCAGAGCTTGGCTTCCAGCAGACATGCTTCTAGCAGCAGCCTCACAGGCGTAAGTTGCAAGTCTGCTATATGTGTTAAGATGCTGACTTAACCAGAGACCTCCTCTCCAGTTAATGCATTGGCTAAATAGCACCACAAATGCTATCTTCGCATGACAGGTGGTCGTGAGATGTGGCGTGATAAATCGCTGCATAGAATTACCCAGAGTGGCGGAATTGCAGTTCTGCTGAAAAGGGAGGAGTAGGCATTTCAAGGGGAGAGGCGATAAGCAACTGGATGAGAAATGTGATGGGAAGTGGTGGAGGGGGACTTAACCATGACACAGGGGAAGCAGGACTTTGAATGGTTGAATCCTGAATGAATTGTGGGCAGTTGTTATCTCTCAGTAGAAAAACACAAAAAATCCAGGTCTGGGTGAATGAGATTGAAGAGCAGGAGCACGGGGGTCTCGGGACAGACAGCCTCCAGATTACAGGAGTGGTCTATCCTCCATGGTGAGAAGGATGCTCATTTTTCTATAACAGGTATTTTCATACATATTTGATCCTCTTGTGGCTGTGATTACCACTCACCACGTTGTCAATCTCCATTTCTCACCAATCCCCGTCTGCCCTCCTGTATATATATGTGTGTGTTGGATGTATTTGTGCATGTATATGCGCACACATCGCGGGGGGGAAGGGGGCAGTTATATTAGATTTGGCAGAGGCAGCACAATTTGTCTGACATGTTGAGAGAGAAGATTAGAGGGGGAAACACAAAATGTATTCAGCATTACACTCTCATCTCACAGCTGTAGCAATTGATTTTTTTTAAAGTACACATTGGAGCGCCTGGACCGCCGATAGCTGAGAGGGAGGTGTGGAGAACTGCCATTATCAGGCCAAAGACTCCAATTCACACATGTAAAAATTCCGAATGAAAAGAGGATAAACAGCCATAATCTGTTTCTGTGGACGGAAGCGTGTCTAAAGTCATTTGGAGGGAAGCCGCTGTGTATGAGTTTCTCCACTGCTCTGGCTCATTGTCCTTTACTACATGGCTCGGCCTAAGCCTGCCCTCTGGGTCAGATTACTCGCAAAATGCCTCATAGCCTTCCCAGGATTCCCTTAGTCTGAGCTTATCATTCTCGCACACATTCAGCAACTCCACTGGAAAGCAATGGCAGTGTCTTTGCGCGAGTCCACATTACGCCTGCCAGTTTGACCAAACACTGACAACAAAACGAAACAGAAAAATGCATTGATCAGCAGTGGACTGCTAATATGGGTCAAGCACCTAAAAACTCAATAAAAAACGCAACTGTAGCCGACTAAACTGAACTAAATGAAGATATTTCGATTCCTCTGCAGAGTCCAGGTTAAGGCTCTCGCTGCTCCTTGGCAGTTGATGAGTGCGAACTTAAAATGAAAGCACCAATCAATGTCATCCAGTTAATGCCGTCCTTTGGCAAGAAATGGTTTCTTAATGGTTAGTCAAGAACGCGCGTGGTCTCATATGAAATGATTAGTGACGCATGACTGTGTTAGGAGAGGGAACATCAATCAAGCCTGAGAGAAAGGATGGCTAATGACACATGTATCTGAGAGGGAGGCCCAAGGGGGTGGTGGGCGGTGATGCTGGTGGTGTAGTTGCCATTCACACTCAGAGATATATTTTCATCCTCTTTGTTCTCTCCTCTTATCTCGCAACATGTAATTATTATTTGCCCCCACAGACCTTTCCTGTAAATCCAAGTTCACCTTTCTTGTTCCCTCTTCTTTTAGATTTTAAGTGTTTAAAATAAGACTTTTTTTTTAAGTTTACAGGACCTTTTTTTAGACTTGCGTACTAAAGAGTCAAAGTCAGAGAGTGCTGTGATGCTGGAGCTCCAGTCAGGTAAACATGTGTGGGCAGCTGTTGACGTAATGCTTGTGTTGTTTTTGACTCCCCCGCTCTTCTGACGTCAGCATGTGGCACGCCATGAACCATGAAGCCCCATGCATCATGTGAGCGTAGAAACACAAGAGACTCCGCACTCAAACTCTCTCTTTGATCAGTCCAGAAAACTCAAACCAGCTTTCATCCATCCGGCTGTGCCAGTGTGTGGGAACACTTTCACACAGTATTTACCTTGACGGAGAATTGAAACTGACTCGGTAGAAGACTGTGACCCTCCTGGGGTTTGGAACAAAGTGCGTGTGTTAGTAAACAGATGCATAAATTGCATTCTTGTGAGCTGCGAGTTAACAGCTCGCAGACTCACACGGACTGTGAACGAGGGCGTATAATTTCAGCATCCCTCGTGCTCCCCAAAGCTTCGGTTAAGCATTCCGGAAATGCCTTTCTGGCGATCTGTCTTTGGCCACCAAGCTAAGGAGTGGCTCCCAGCGCCTCCTCAGCTTGAGGTCTAGTGATGTGATGTGTGCTTGGTTCCCTTATGGAGTGATCAGCTGGAATTCTGTCCTCCATCTGACTGCTTAAAGTTTTTCTGTTCTTGTCTTATTTATAGCTGTCACTCAGTGTACAGTAACTGCCTAGTCATCAGAATAAAATGTTGTCAAGTACATTTCTGTAAACCATGCACACGTTAAATCGTATTTTCATGAGTTTCTACAATTTGTATCAAATTGATATTCTTAAGCGGAGGAAGAGGGGATGGTGATGGTGTGCAAGCTGCCAATCAACAGATCCCTGTTAGCTTCCTGTCTCAGGTATTTATAACAAGATTTTGAGTCAAGACCTTTTACCAGCCATGTTTGTGGCAACAAAACTGAGTATTTTAAGACAAAACATATTTTTTCTTCACCCTAAGTGGTTTTTCTTCCTCAGCCTAACCAGACACTGTGTTGTCACAACATAAAACTGAAAGTTGAAATGAGAGAAATGCAATTTTAAACTTACAGTGCCAACATTTATTCTGGCAAAAAGCTTGACAGTAAACATTCCATGTGTTCCTCTCTGTGGAGGGAGGAGTTGAGTACAAGTATGTGTTTTTTCAACACTGGTGGTTTGACAGGCGACTGGACATTTGTTTTCTGTGAGTATACATCATTTTTGTCAGGAACTGTATTCCATTAAAACCAGAATGCAGAGGCTGTAAAGTTTTGCCATTGTGTGGCTGTCTGGCTCAAAATGGGGAAGGTCAGTCACTTACAGATTGGGACTTTTTGTAACTAAAAAACAAGAGGATATCACATAGCGTGGCATGTCGTTCTTATCAGTTTTGCTCTAATATGTGGCTTTTTTTATTTTCTAACTTTGTTAAGCATGTGCAAAATCAATTTTAAAGCAAACAAATTAACCAAGAGGAAAACTACACACTCTTGTTTTAGCCTAGCTAAATCATAACTTCACTTTAAACTGGGTTCAGATTTCAAAAATAAGGTAATGTGCTAACCACCCAATGCAAAGCATTCTGAAGCTACATGCCACACTTTATATACCCTGGTAGAAATCATAGCATGGTATTTCCCTAATGCTAACTCAATTATGCCCCTTCTCTCTTCTGAGCCCCAAGCTTAACCTCATCTTAAATGGCTGTGAACCATAACTGATATAATCATAGCAGTCCCTGTGTGGATGTGTTACCAGCACATTATCAGATGTAGTAAATCAGTTTATAGATTAATCAAATTTAGCTCCCACATCTTTAAATAGCAGTTCCCCCTCCCTCCCGTCCTCCCTCCTCCACATTGTCCCTCCTGCGGTGGAATCATCTGAGCGCTCTTCTCATTTCTGGAGCACTCAGGTGTGGCTCCACCTCCGCACTCTGTTAATAAGGAAGTAATGGCTCCATATCTGCTCCCAGGCCGAATGAATTGAATCAGTTCCACACTGTGATTAAGACTGTGAAGCCGGTGGCCTGGATGTCCTGTGCGAGGCTGTGCTGGGGCTCCAGCTTTGGCTGAGGCTTCCAGGTTTAGCTGAGTTCAGGGGAGAGGTTCTGGCCCAGAAGTACCTGCCTTCGCTCACACACACTCATGCGTGCACACACACACACACACACAAGATCAAAGCTGCTCAAAGCAAAGCTGTGTGAAACCCAGTAGTCAGTCTTTTTATCATGGAAAGTGTCTTTGAACCAGTGACACTACAGTCAAGCAATGGGGTAATTACACCCATATTGTCTTATAAGGGAATTCATAATAGGAGACGTAAATCTTTCACATACTGTATATATTTTTCACACAGACATAAATTGAAGTCAGATCAGTAACCTCTTTTTTCAATAACACATCATTAGTATAAAGGCAGCCATCACCTCCCATCTTTTTGTTTTTTAATGACAAAGCATATATACATATAAATAACAAAGGAGGCAGACGGAGCAATAGCACACAACCAGGCACCTAATTAAGTATTTCTTTAGCCAACAGCCATAGATAATGAAGGAAGCGGGGGTTGGTGGGAATTGGTTTGACAGCCTTTTCTCTGCGTTTCTCCCTCCCGCAGCACCATCCTCTTGCTCCTCTGTAAATACCATTGAGATAAATTAGCGTCACTGATAAAAACAGGCCGGCTTCACAAAAGACACCATAAGTGACGGTAATTGTCTTTCTCAGATTACATTTCCAACCTTTGCACCTCATTCCCTCCTCCTCTCAGCACGCTTCAGTTCTCTGAAGCATGGCAGCACTGAACTGACAAGTTGTGTTATTCAGATGCACTTTTACTTTGTGCAACTTAAGAGGCACTTTCTCTCCTATTTCTTTTGACTGGTTGTCATACACTTCAGTGCCACTGATGGAAAAAGTTGTCAGTCGCTGTCAGAGCAGCCCTGCTCAGTGGACAAATGTGACAAACACCTTTGGTGCTTCGATCCTCTTTGAATTGCACATCTCTGCCACTCACTTTACCTTCAGCAGTAATTCATAGTGTGCATCCAAAGTGTTGATGCAGCCAGAGTATCATACAGTGATGCATTTGCACTCACTCACAGTAAGCCATGTGCCATATTGTGTTCTTTTTGAGGAAAACAAAGCTGTGAGAATACTCATAAAGACAAAGTTAAGTGATGGATACAATAAGGCGGAGAGATGTAGGGGTGGGTGAAAAGATAAAGCAAGTGTGAGGGAGGGTGGGGCTGGATGAGAGGAGAGAGGGCGAGATGAATAACAGTTTGACAGGTGGAATGAAAAAAGCCGCAGAGGGTGTTTGGAGCAGTGTGGTAGGAGTGTGTGCAGTGCGGTGTGGCGCAGCACAACGTTCGGGTCATACATCACACTAATACAGCAGGAGGACATAGCCTAGCACAGCGCTATGCAGAGCAGGAGGGAGAATAATGTGCTGCGCTTGCACCCGCTCAATCTGATTGAAACGCACAGCGAAGGGGCTCCGTTCACTCACCCCCCACATGCACACTTTATAAATCTCCTCTTGGCCTGTATATTCTTCTTGATAATCCGCGAAAAACAGAAACAGAAAACGGACACATGGGTCCTCCATCATGGCGGGAGGAGGGTCTACCGCATTGTGTGTGTCAACTACCTACATGTGGAGCCGCTTTGCCAAGGCTAGAAACTTGACAGTGCAGTGACACGGTGAGTGAACTGCAAGGCTTGCAATTAAAATAGCATTAGGTCGCCATTAAGAACGTGTTTTGCTATAAGACATTGATCAAGGTTGTTTATTAATTCATAGGAAAGAGCATGGCAGAATAATAACAACACAGACATCCCTCCTTGCTTGTCCTTATAGTACATGACGTGCTAATTTATCTTATGGCTTTATTATTTCCTGTTTGAGGCTTGACATATGGCTATAAAGGCCCCAAATTAGAGGCAGAGCCTCAGAAGCTGCTGAAACTGGACAAAAAAATCATTATTGTGGATGACAGTGGTATAAATCTTTTAAGTCTCTCAATGTGTGAATATTCTAACCTTCATTTAACTGGGCCGGGCTCTGTGCTGCTTTCAATGCCTGCCTTTGATCATTGAAGCAAGATCCAAAGCAATTTGGATGAGAGTTCAGAGCCTTTCTCTCATACCACTGACATTTACATTATCCAGCTGGGTCTTTCTTCAACCCTGATAATTAGCTCCATCACAGCAGTGCTGCAAGAAAACATATGACGGTATCACCTCTGCAAAGATGCTATAATAGCTACATGCAATCAGGGAGGCTGGACCAACATGCCAAGCTCACCTAATAACATGCGCCAGACAAGTAATGGTGATGCAGTGTTCATGCAAGGAGTATCACATTGCAGTCCTGTCTGTGGATGTATCTAATTGGCTGAGGGTCGAGGTCTCAGAGAATGCCACCTGCTTACCCCGTCATTAGCATGGAGACTGTGCTGCTTTACATTTGTCACCTCTCACCTCCTTCAGGAAGCCTTGGCGTGTGGTGGGCCGTTTTCTGTTGTGCCACTCTGACCTTGTGAGGTGATTAATTAAGGTTGAGGGCCAGCCAGATGATCACGCCTACAAAAAACCCATGCAGAGGTGATGATGAGAGCGTTTAGATACCCCCCATTCAGCCTGCCGCCCTCTCTCACCTCCTGGCCATGGGGCTGATTGAATAGAGTCATCACCGATGGCAACCTCTTCCTCAGAAGTGGGTGGCCTACTGGGGACATCAAGGTCTGCCTTGGAAAGAGAATTGGATTTCATCCACTAATAAGTATTCGTTCACCAGGGAGCTAAAAAATGGATGGAGGTTGTCTTTGAAAGGTGTGCCGGTAGGGGCTTTGGGGGTTTTGGGGTTGGTCTAGGGGTTGATAGGTTGAGGTATAGAGGTGGATCCCACTGTTGACTAGAATGCTATTTTCATTATTGTCCTGGTCTTGTCTTGGTCTGTGTTCATTAGAGTTCAAGGGTTGGTGTGCACCAACTTTCACTGGGGTTGAAACTGGGGCTTCAAGGGGTATGAGAGAGCCCCTCAGGCAGTGAACTGGTCCTTTGGAGCGTTGTGGTATTTGACAGGGCAGCTGTAATTGCTCCTTAGAGACCAAGAAGACTCGGCTGCATCAAACCGAGCACTTCTGAAAGAGATTCAATCCCAAAAGGAAAGAAATGCTGCATGGGAGGAGGGAGATGGGGAGCGGGGCAGGAAAAGACATTTATTCATTTTGTGTTAATTTCTCCACAAATATAAAAGTTATTACCTCAGATGTCTTCCTTGGGTCCTTTGGGGCATTAAAGTCTCTCGCCACTTAACTGCCATGTCCTCTCCCACTCAGAAATCTTTTTTTTCCTTCCCACATATTTATTTTCTTTTCATTTGTGTCAGTGCTTGTGTATTGAAAAACATGAGAGAGAGGCCAGGGCTCGGCGTCCCCCAAGGGCCAGCACTGAGGCTCTCTTTCAGCATGCGGCATGATGTTCAAAGGCTCCTCCGGTTTTCATCCCAGTTAAAAGCCAAGTGTTTAGGTTGATTCACAGTAATGGTCGTGTCCTTTGCTGTGCTGGGTCATGAGAGTGGTGCGGGTCACCGGAGGACGAGGGGTTTTTGGGCGATGCTGTTTGAGGATAACTAGCCTGTAACAGACATTTTCACATCTGCTGCTGGGAGATAGTAGTCACGGTGCAGCACTTGGACTGAGCCTTTCCCGGTGTGGTTTGTCGGGGGGCTGTGATGGATATACCTTTGTAATTGACTAGGGTGTCAGAAACCACTCACTTTTGTTTGTCTGGATTCAGTGAGTGTTGGTTTATGGCTGAAGGGCAGAGACAGCTGCAGAGACTGTGTGGCAGCATCTGTTGCTGTATAACTGTGTGTGTGTGTGTGTGTGTGTGTGTGTGTGGTGTCGGGGGGGAGGGTGAGGGGGGTCAGATGGGTCAGTGCTGGAGTGATGGGTGTGTTTTTGATGGGTGACCTAACTTCCTCACCCTTTCACCCGCTGCCTCTCTCTTCCATCCTTCTTTCTGTTCTCTCCTGAACATGATGTATCACTGTACAGTCCGAGAAAAGAAATATGATGGTTTAATCACATCAACTGACAATTAGTCCACCACCTCCGCCCTGTGTAATGCAGATATATTTGCATTAATAACACCAGATCTTCATGGCTGACTGCCCTCAGAAAAGATCCCTTTCTATAAACAATAGTTGCCATCCCCTTGGGTGGGACCCGGTTGTTGACCCATGATGAACTCCTGACCATAGCTGCCATGTCCTCCCGACTTGGTGCAGTGACACTTTGGATTGTGACCGACAGACAGTGAGAACGAGAGACAGACTGACAGTCTGACCCAGACTCACTGGAATGCAAATAGGAGGATCTATAGAGATTATACTGCCGGCTTTTTTAAATAGCTTGGTCTTTTAGAGTGCAAGTCACCCACTGTGAGAGAGGCCTGGTCAAAGAGATAGGTGCCTTTTTTCTTTTCATGTAGCAAAATGTAGTTTCACTGGAACTGATTCGTCGTCACATGCAAATTATTTTCTTTCTTTTTTCATCGTTTTTTTTAGGCACTTCTTTTGGCGGGGCTCAGACAGAGTGCAGTGGTGAAAGATATACCGTTGCCCCTAATCTTATCCTCTTTTTTTTGTGTGCATGCAGTCCTAAACTGGCGGCCTCTTAACTACCCTTGCCCCTTATCTTTCATTCTCTCTCACCCTCTCTCCCTCTTTCATCCCCTCTCCCTCACCTCCACGTCTGCCACATTGGGATGGTTTAATGGAAATTATTCAGAAATGGAAAGAAACCGAGAGTCCAGGGTTCACTGGCTCTCTCTCTCTCAAACCATATCTGTCCAAGTTAAAGGAGGCATAGTAGCAACTGGGGCACACATTTCTAAACTTTGCTGAAAGGCCATTTTTTTTATTAAGGCAGCACTGCATTTCTTTTGCTTGCAGGGAGTCTTTTAGGACTGTAGCACTTTCTTTCACTTTAAAAATGAGGAGCAGGGCTTTGAATTCTTATACCTGATTTTAGTTGGTTTAAAACCTCCTTGTGACTTTGGGTTCTTTGTGGAATCTGTTTGCTCTGGAAACAATCTCAGGTTACAGATCATCACCACACTGACTGATAGAACCAGATAACTGAAATCCATTTATCACCAGTGATGGATGAAAATACCTCTGGGATATTTAGATATCTTTTTGATATCTCAAAAATGCTTTCTTTCCCTGGTTTTTATAGGCTGCAATACAGTAAAGTGACGTAGTTTTCTGAACTGTCAAAGTTTGTTCTCTTCCCAAATGTGATTTTCAAATCCGAAGTAGGTGTAGGTATATTGGCTGATACTGAGTACCTGTCAGATACCAGTACGTTAAAAAATTAACATATAATTGTTGTTATTGTTTAAAAGCCATGCTCCTTATCCTGTAGAGATGTTATCCTATGGATGTGCTTTATGGTTCATAAGTCAGTATGTAATTACCCCCAGAATCAATATATTTCTTTTTTTTTTATTGTAGAGCAGACTGCAAAGATGATTTTCAGAAGAACAACCAAGGTGATCCTAGAGCAGCCAAAATCCAAAAATAGTGAACTGTCCTAGACCATCTGAGATAAGACCTACCCCCTTATATTTTAAATCTGAAGCATGGACACACTTTCGGTTTTGTGCACTTCAGGAAAGGTAGAGCTAGATATGACCAAAGCTGCAATTAATAATAATTTAAACGCAAAAATCAATGCTAGCAAATCGCAATACATTAGAATCGCAAAACATTGAGTTGGTATCCAAGTATCGTTACATAGTCAAATCCGGACAAAAGCATATCATCACACCCGTATCGCTTACTGTTAAGGCTTCTAGATGTTTGACATCTCATTATCGTAATATTTCACTAAACCGCCAATAGTTATGTCCACCATATAGTCACACTACCAATATAGATTGCATGGAAATATATTGATAACTTATTTTGTCCATATCTCCCCGAATTACTGTGACATTTCAAAAGAGGCTTTGACTTTGAACTGAACATTTCTGAAAATACACTGGTATGGAATTTTTGATCCATCTCGTCCAACCTTGCTTTGAAAGTTTATGTGAGCTTTGTTTAAGCTAAACAGATTTTACAAACTGATACTTTGCTGGTAATATCACATTGTCAAGGTTTTCCCTTAATCAGATGAAGATGTCTGAGGTTTTTTCGTCGACGTTATTGGTGGTAATTCAGTGTATTTTCGTAATCGCTCTCATATTTGGAGCAACATAGGCAGTCCTCTTATGAAAAAATATCCTTTATTTAAATGATTATGAGAGATGTTCTTGTGTTTGCTTTGCATATTCTCGGTGGTACGGGACATTAAAATGCCCTCGTGAAAATCCATTCCTTCTGTTCTGTCTTGTCCCTGTGCAATCACAGGTAGCTGTGCAACATGGGGCTTCTCTGTAAGCCTTGTGTCACTCCCACAGCCTAAAGACTGCAGAGAGAGGAGGGGGATTTGTCTTCCTTTCTCCTTCACTTATCTCTTTTGTTTGTCCTGGTTTCCATAGATGAGCAGCAGCCCTCCATTCTCTTCTCAAGCGAAACTAAGTGCTGCCGCTACTCTCGACCTGCCAGCTCCAAATTGGCAGCCTGACCTTCTTTTTCTTCCTTGGGGCGTCTGCACAAAGCCATACCTCTACCATGAGGGAAAAATGCAATTAAGAGGTGACATAAACACTGAGCACCCGTTGTAGCCGTGCCCATGAAGGAGGAGGGGGTGAGGCAGCTGCCACGGTGACACGCATGCATAGATACTGGTCTATTAATTGGACTTTACGCATTGCAGAGTGACACGAGGGCGAACAGAATGGATGGAGAACAGTAGATGTGACTCGGTCTCATTGAATGAGCCTCGACAGGCGAGTGTTGTCAAACTTTGACCTGGCTGGTATTTCCATTAAGTGCGGCTGCTCTCTGACCTTGTGTTTTGATTTGTTGTCGGCAATTATCACCTAATGTTTCTGCACTCATGACAAAGAGAATCTGCAAAGTCGGGAGTCAGGTTTGATTTAATATAACAACCCACTGCAATCATGTAAGCTACCAAGTGTTTTTGCTTCATTAAAGCTTTTTAAAACCCTTGTCGTGATTTTAAAGAGCTCAAACACAATTGATTGATACAAAAGATTAATGAATAATTTTATGCAACTTGGCATCGTTCAACAAAAATGATCAGATGAGACTAGAAAAGCAGGACTAAAGACAAATAATTAATATTTGCAGCAACTAAAAAAGGAAATGCAGTGTGCTGCCTGCGTCTCCTGGTGAGTGTTTTTAAAATCATCGATACAGTACAAAGGTATCGTGTCACTGTAATTGAGCTTAATAACTTGAGAATATCAGCAAATGATAGGCCTGACTAAATTATGCTCCATATAAACACAGTCCTTCTTTTTGTAATGTGATATGAGAATCCCTTCCAGCTTTTATTTTTTAGCAGAGGAAGCCCATTAAAACGGGCACTGAGGGAGAGCCGTGTTTAATTGCCAGCTAAGGTGTGTGTGTGACATTTGGAGCAGCACATCGAATGTGGCCCAAAGTCCATAAGGTGTTGTGAACAGTGAGTAATTACTCTGGTCTCTCCAGGCAACCGGTTTAATAAGGCAATTCAGTGATAGAGCACACACACACACACTCACAGTTGCTGCAGACACACACACACAATGATGCCACACACAAACATCCCGATACGTCCACTTGTAGATTGTTGTGGTTGTGTTGTTTATGTCTGTTTTTCGTGTTTTTTGTATTTAAGAGGGATGTGAAGTTTTGATTAGACTGGTTTTAATTATTGCCTTTTGGAGCGCTTGAGGTTGAATCATTAGTTTTCATTTTCACTTAAGAAGCAATCTGTCACAGCCTTTTAACCTGCCGTCCCAAGCTTACACCAATTTAGATCTCTCCGAGTTATTTTTAAACCTGGGCTTTTTAAAAAATGTTTTGTTGTGCAAAGGACTCATACCGGTGAAGAAAAGTTTGGTAAGGTTTTGTATTTGTTCCAGTGTATCGCATCACAGGAAGTTGCCTCATTGCTGCAATGCCATCCTTTTTTTTTTTTTTGGGTGGGGGGGTTGCTCTGCTGTTTATGCAATTTTATGCTTGAGCATGAAGAGCAACTTTTCCTCCTGGGTTGTCTGACGTTGTGTTGGGCTTTCGGTACCTAAAGGAATGTGAACATGTATCTGCCTTTGTAGAGCAGCCATTGGCTGAAAAATGTTTTTCATTTTCTAAAGCCTGAATACAGAGCCAAGGAGAGGTGCAAAGTCTGATGTTCTTTCAGACCACCTGAATTACAAAATGCTGAAAGGTTATTATGGAATTTTTGTCCAATGACACCAAAAAATAAACTGCCTACCCCAGCTTTAATAAAATATTAATATATTCTATGAAGCGTGTCTCTAAAATGCTTTATGACACACGATTAATATATTTTACAAATTATAACACATTGTGAACATATATAACACGTAATAAACATATATAACACATTATGAACACACTTATAATGCATTATGTGGTTAGGGTTATCCCTAACCTTGCTTATAACTATCATTACAGCACTATAAGTGCATTACAATTCCTTTTTAAGTATGTTCATAATGCATTATAGATGCATGCTTTATGTAAAGTGTTACCCAAAGGTCTATGTCTGTAGAGATGTAGTGATGTTTGATAATGTTGTCAGAGAATTAAAATGAAGCCTGTGAGTTTAAAAATATGTTATCGACAGTTGTGGTTGTCTCAAAGGATTACAGCCTTTTAGTGGAGGTGTTCTAAATTAAAGAACTTTTGGTATAAAGTGACAATATTTTACACACCAGAACATGTAAAAATAGTGTCCACTATACTGCACTGTACTTAAATTATTATCGTAGATGAACAAATCCACATGTGACCTCTTCAGTCAGCCTCTCTCAGAGTGATCAGGAGTGATCTATCTGCTTGGCTGGCCTTGTAAACAGACTGCCACTCCACCGTGTCTGTGCTTACCATGTTTGTACAGTAGATGAGTGGCTCCCTGGCCCTCTCCTCAGGGTTGTTTAGCTTTCAGACCCCTGACAGAGGAAAGGAAAACTCCCTTGGGGGAACATGAAGCACTACAGGTTGAATGAAATTCTCTCTGAACACTCCAAAAGCTCTCTTCATCTCCACAGGCTCAGGGGAGAAAGCAGCAGAAAAATGTTTAAAACAGGATGCTTAATCCAGCAGCACAGAAAAAAAGCATAGTGTGTGGAGTTTTTTTTTTTCTGTCTTACCCAAGAGAGAAAACACTTTAAAAGAGGCCCAGCATGATAGGCCAGCATAATGAGCCATCACTGGCTGATATTAGGAAGTTTATTCATAGAGTAGCAGTAGAAGATGGCTTAGTGCAGGATGTTATCTTAATGCCACGACATGATAAATGATGCAGGGAGGATAGTGTTAGGAAATACTTAGGAAATGTGCTGTAATGTATTTTCTAGCACAGAGCCGGAACATATTTTGCAGAAAAGAGAATATAAGCAAAAAATCAAGCTGTGTGCTCCCGTTGTTGGCTGACATATAAAGACTAATGCAGGCTTACAAACTGCAGGTAAAATAAAGGATTAAACAAAACTGACATGGCAGCATGGGACCCTCAGCTCATCCTTTCTAATTCAGTCAGTAAGCATGATATAATATGCTTCAATATATGTATTGTAGTAAGTAATAGAACATCACTCACACACGGTGTCATCTAACGATAAGTTATGAGAGTGAGTCCTCCTTAAATGGTCCAGAGGCTGCGCGTGTGTGTGTGTGTGTGTGTGCGAGAGTTATGAAAGGGTCTCCAACAGGGACTAGTGGCTCAGGAAACGCTGGAGGTGGGGTTAGCTACATCGACCCAAGTCATCACTCCCTGGGTAGCCTGAAAGGTAATTCATACACCTTGGCTGTATAGGTGGGGTCAATGCTTTTTCACCATTTATCACACCACATCTGCTCCTGAAACCCCCAACCCTGTCGGTTTGTGCTCAGACGCTCTGTTGCATTAAAGGACTATACCGGTGTTACTCCATTTCATTTTCCGTTATCAACATCAGCCACGTAAACTACATAAACCCCACCCATTTTTCCTAAAATAGCTTTATCTGTGAGATATAGTGTTTATTTACATTTTGTCTATCTTCAATAAATGTCACAGAAAGGAGCTGAAAATGCGTGACAGCGTTAGTTTAAAAAGAACCTCTGTGTCAAAATCCTTCTCCATGCTGATATGCTAGCTGGAAAGGCAACACTTGTAAGGAACTATTTTTCCAGGCGTAATAACTTTTGTCTTAACGGCTCCCCTCTCTCTCTCACTAAGTGATTTTTGACCAAATAAAAGTAGATGTTTACCTTAGAAAGGTGAATTTCCTATACCTAGCAACTTTAACGTGTCATATAGTGTTTCTGTACCCTGTTTAAACATGAATGGCAGTAAATGGGGTTTTGAAAATGCAGTCTGAGCTCTACTAAAGTATA
>JAQLOL010000022.1:9403133-9422200 GCA_029783665.1 Naso thynnoides
TAAGACCTTTTATGCGAAACCACTTCAGTTCCAGCTTTTTCCATTTAAGGGTCATGTGAGAATGAGCGCTTGAATCCACATTCCATTAAATCAGTTGTGGAGATCTGCTTTGTCCAGACATCTGATTACCGTGTCTGACAATAACAATGTCATGCCAGTAGATGAAGCACCGTGAGCTGTATTTTTAAAAAGCTGTTGTGTTGAAGTGGAGCAGCGCTGACTCTAAACCTGAGAGCTATTCAGAACTAATCAGTAGAGGAATCACATCAGCAGAGCCTTGTGAGTGATGACATGCAAATCCTCAAGTAAATATAGAAGTATCCTTTATCATTAACTCTCTGAAGCCTGCATAGACAGAGAAAAGCAAGGACATACTTTTATATTTTTGCCAATCCTGAGCTTATTCTGTTACTCAGTATCAAGTGTTATACATCATGTGATTCAGGGGAACCTACTCTTTCATGTCAATGCAGTGTTAAGCCACAATCATGTATTGCCTTTGTGTGAGCACACCATATTTGCCTAAAATAACGCTTAATGAAAAAGGTCTGTTTTGTTGGATAACTCCACAGTCAACCAGGGGATTTGAGTTTTTTTTTTTTTTAAATGTGGAAAGTTGTATTCAGGTCTTTTAAACTCCATGTGAGGTTTGGTGCAAATCTGCCTTTTCCAGCGTGAGTTAAAGTCATTTGTTTGCCCATTATCCAAGGCGTTATTTAGTAGACAGTGTGGCAACATATAAATTTCAGTGCTGTCTTTTTACTTTGGTCAGTATCACCTCTGAAAGTAAACATTAAAGGGTTATACATCATTGATCATCATGCATCATCATCTTAGACTTAAAATCGGCCCTAGAAGTCGCACAGGCACCATTCAAAGTGCCTCGGAAAACAGAGAATCTCCTGGTTTGAACACAATTTACAGCTACTCTGTGACTGAAACAGTTTTAAAGTTATTAAATATTTTGTAAAACATATCTCAGCGTTTCATCGACGCCACGCTAGGTTTAGGAGGGTTAAATGGACTTAGATATACTTAATTGATCCCACATTGGGAAATTCACTACAGCCGCACAGACTGCTAATGGAGCCAAATCCAGGAAGGCTCTCAGCTAAACACTTAAAAGTAAGCTGGTAATCGTTTGTCATAAATTAACGGCTCTATGAGAACACTTTTAATTAAACGATATTACTTCCTTATGAGTGGGCACTAGGGGTGTAATGATCCACCGATTTGGATCAATATATTTATTCAATGAATAATGACCCCGTATAATCGATGCAAAGGCAAAGAATCAATATTATCTTTAACATAAAGCTTTAATTTGAAATTCATGTGGCACATCTGGCAGATGATAGCAAGAAAAAGCGACAAGGTTAGACTTCTGTTAGGAATAAATCCACAGTGTGGAAAGTGTGACTGTCACACACAGTAAAATATATCAAAAATGTACAATACAAACACAATATAGGAATATACACAAATATGTACGAGAGAAGACACTAAAAATATAAAAATATGAATATAAATGAAAAGAAAAACACTCAAATATAAAATAAACCCAGAGAATACAAACATGGAATAACAATGCGCTGTATACAGAGAGAGTGCAATGTTGCAGTGAGGTAGCTATAGTGCAAAATATCCATGTGCACAGTTAATATTGTGCAAACAGTGGAGTCTGAAAGTGAATTGTTGCACAGAGTTACTGCTCTTGGCAGGAGTGATTTCCTGACTCGGTCCTTGTGACGGTGAAGCTGCATCAGTCTGTTTGAGAATGTGCTCTGCTGTTGGTCCAGAGGGGAGTAGAGATGATGCTCAGGATTATCGAGGATGGATCACAGTTGGTTCAGTGCCCTCCTCTCCTCCATATTTGCAAATGATTGGAATCATCATCGTCATTATTCTTCTCTTATCGATAATGATGCTTCTAAGCATAAATCTAGAACCTTTCCAAATGTGATTTCAGACTGCCCACATAGGAAACAAACTACAGGCAGGGACCAGACTTGCCCGGGGCGCTGAAGCATAGAGATTATTCACTTTTGTACCTAAGCCTTTGGAAACAGCAGTGAATACAGATATATTATTAGTCTGAGCAGGAAAGCGAGCAGGAAAATGCCGAATTTACCGAGGAATTTAGTGAGCCTAATGGCCCAGACAGGATGAATGAGAGAAAGCAGTAAGGAAGAAGACAGGAAAATGCATAGAAAGTGCGTTTATCTGAGGTTTGTGACATTTTCAACTTGCCATCAATGACCTGGTAAATACCTTGAGTAAATACTAGCAAGCCAGGCCTGCAGAGGGAGAGAGAGGCGACGATGGGAAAAACAATAGTGTTGGGATTTTTAGAATGCCAGTCTTATGTTCCTCTCCCAGAGAGATCTTCGCCAGCTAAGTGATCTTTGCAGCCCTCCCCCAAATTTCTGTTTGTTGGAAAAGCAGCTGATCCCCCGCTGCCTTCTCCCACATGCCCCCCTTCAATCTCCCAACAGATCCGTGCCAGAACCTGGACTAAAGGCCCTGCTAAACATACTCTCCTAGTTTTTGTGCCTACATTGATGTTCAGCTCAGTGTTTGCAGTTATTATCCTACCCACTGTGGAGCTATTAAATGAAACAAAAGAGCTGCAGCATTGTTTTGCATGAAGCCATTGTGCACTTTTTGCAGCACATCTGCACATTCAGCATGAAATGTGATCTGTTTCTAAATGAAGAGGCGACTCTGCAGTGCGGAAACAAGTTGAGTTGGGACATTGAGGGTGAACATTGTTGGTCTAAGTGGTAGGAGGAATCAGATGACATGCTTGCGGACAGGATAGAGACAATTGGTTGGGGGGGTGAGGGTCGGCAGGAGCGGAGAGGAAAGGAGCTCAGTTGGGTCTGCTGGAGGACAAGCTTCCTGTCTGCGTTTCTGGATGCAGACCACCCACCCAGGACGCATCCATCTATCCTTACCCTGTCCTTTTTTAATCTCCCTCCTTCCTGTCTCTCTTGGTAGTCAGACTACAAGATGTCTGTGTCTGCGAGTGAGGATTCTGTACCTTAAGCCCAGACCACCGGCTCCACTATCTATCATGTTTGGATGTTGCACAGCTCAAAAACTTTTCAGTTAAAAACTTTTGAATCTGTTGTTTCTCTTGACTAAATATATCGCCTCATATTGGAGCCCCCAAACTAGAAAAATCAGTTAGAGAGTCTCATTTGCTATTTATATTGCTCAGTGCTGTGTGGGCAAAGAACTGACTTATTACTATCATTATATAGATGCAATGTTTTTATTATAGTGCATCTGTTCAAAAAGGGTCATAATGAGTACTCTACCTTTATCTTTCAGCAATTGTCTAATTATCTTCAAATATTTATTTTGAATGTTAAAACACCACAATGTGGAATAATACAGCCTCAATTTGTCAGTCGGACACATTGCATCTAACAGTAGTAACCCTTAGAGATGTAGGTGGTGATTAATTTCCTTAAAGGTTAAATAGAAATTTTAATTACAACGAGTCTACTAGCAAGAAAACAATCGTAAAACCTTCTAATTTGAGCCCTATTTAATGTATAAGGTTTAAATGTTTAAAATGAAAGTTTTGCGTGTATTTAGGAGCCATTTAGCCTTAACATCCTTCAAGACCATTGACGTCACAAAGCAATGTAGGTCGCGCACATTAGAAACATTAGGCTGAGCACCAATTAGTACATTACAGTTAGGTGATTCACTTCCATGTAATAAGGCTCAATATATTGCAGTAACTTCTAGAAGCCTTTGTCGTCAACAAAACATAGTGACAGCAGATCACAGGCAGTCATTTTGGTGATGAGCTGCGCTATCTCCTCTGACTTCGGCATCGCAGCATCCGTGGGTTGGAGTCGCAAATGTTGCGATACTTGTCTGCCAAGTGTTGCTGGTAGTAGCTTGCTCTCCTTGCAGGTTTATGTCCAAATGTAAAAATGCGAGCTTGTGCATACACAGCTGACACATGACCTTGTTATTACTTTTTTCTTTCATCAAAATTCTGCCAAACCGAGCTGATTTTCCTCTGAGCCGCCATGTCTCCTTGTCCCAGTTAAGTTTCACTTTTCCACCTGGTGGAGTGTGCAGGAGAGGGAAGGGCGATTGCCTGCAGTGGACGCTGGCTGCATTACATTGAGACGCAGCAGTAAACCAGCGTTCTACATTTTTAGTTGAATAATTACTAACTGACTAGTATTTCTGATGCTGACTAGTGAGAGAGTGGACGTTCAAATGTTTAACTAACAAGTCGCATCCCGAGTAACACTTATGTGACAAAATTATTCAGAAATTATTTTAAAAAACACTTAGAAGTGCTAAAATACATATGTGTGCTCTGGCAGGATAAAGTGTTTCTCACTGGAATTTCTTTTTTTTTTTTTTTAAAAAAGACTTCCAGTGTTTGCTTTTTTGCACGTGCTGAGATCTGAAAAGGCATCAGCAGTTCCACAAACACCACAATTCCAGCTTCCTGTTTTGTTTTGTTTTTTTTAACTTCTCAAACTTGAATGTAAAATTATAATGTTGACCTCATTCTAAAATACAAATGAGGAACACACCCCAGTTCGCCTGGTCATCTCTACTCTATTTCTAGTATCAGCCCAACAGCTGCAGCAGCAGCATTGTGGGTAAAATCCTCTTAGCGAACTGTAGGCAGCAGTGCTTTGGACCTCCACAGCTCCTGGAAGAATGACACAGTGATTTACTCCGAACATGGCGCCATCCCTCAAAGTCGTCCGTACAGCATATCCCTCTATGTACAGCAGGCTGTGTAATGAAAAGTGACAACACACTGCCATGCTTTTAATGTCTTTGGTTATGGGGGGATGGAAAGGGCTGTGGATGGATAGAGCCTGTATGGAAGTATTTGAAAGATGTGGCATCTGTTTTATCCTGATTCTTCACAGTCATTGTGTCAAGCTGTGCACAAAAGAGATATAATTGAGCTATATTATTTATTATGTTGCAGTCAAGTGCATTTAGTATGCACCACAGATTTACGGTGTTGTTTACATGTGAGGTTAAATTGAATCCTTAGACTGATACTTTGTTGGGGCCGTTTTGATTTGGACAACATGCCACAGTGACCACTTCAGCCAGACCCCCATTACCAATTCAATTTTTCATGTTTCTGCAGTATTTGCCAACATGTTTGGGACAGTTTTATTTACTATCCTGCTGGATACTATTCCCAAAGGATTCCATAATCCTCTTACCATATGGGTGGGGGCTGAAAATATTTTCTTGCCTCAAGTGTGACTGCAGGCATAGCCTAAGGCTTATGGCAATTTTGGCTGCAGCTTCCAAGCCCAACCTCAAATCTAGCCATACAGCCCCAGCCTCTGTCCCGGCTGTCTCCTCCACCCCTCCGTCCATCGCCGAGCGCCTGATCCATTTTTAGCCCGCAGCATGGAACATGTTTGCTGGTAATACATCAGTAGGCATTATGTCCTCAGAAAGATCAGCCTCTGTTGGGGAAAGCATAACCTTGGGAGTGACTTTGTGGCAAGGGCTGTCAGCGTTCTCCCAAGTAGCCTGCTGTGAATCTTAACATTCTTCCCCTCTGCTGGAGCTGAGGGGTTTGTCCAAAGTGTAGGTAATGTCTGTGCCAGTTGAACCTTAGAGTCCAAAAGGTTCTCTGCCTCATTTTTTATTTTGGCTCAAGAAAAAGTCAGTTTTAATGTATTTGTGCTTGGGCCTGACCAAATCATTGGTTTAACGATATCAACAGATATCACCTATCGCAGACATATCAGTATCACATATGTGTTCCTCCAATATGCGCCGACACTAAATCTGTTTTTCAAAGTGATATATCACCACAAAATTCTGTTTTGTATATTAATTACTTACCTTTAGATGTCTTAAATTGAAGAATTTCCTTTTGACTTCAAGTGTTTTTCCATGGTTTCTAAAATACACGTTCCCAATTTCTCGTAGCCTGAGACTTGTAAACACTTGTAAACGTATTAAAATTGTCTAAAAACTTCCATCCAAAACTTACAACAGCTTCTTGTGGCAAAAAGTCTTCTTTATCAGGTCTTATGCTCAATTCTTCCAAAACACTTTTATTTTGGCAAGGAAGACACTAAGTCCAACACATCTGATCCGAGGTGTTGTGCTGCAGGTAACAGTTATTCTAAACGTCGGTGAACTCCGGCTCAAATAAATATGGTTCCGCCTAAAACTGCAAGAAGTCCTCTCTCTCGGCACCAGCCATTTTTCAACACTAAAAAGTTATCCCTAAATTGTAAGCAAAATAAACATAACCGGTGCAGAGAGAGTGAGGGGTTTTTTTGGAGTTGTTGATGGAACCAAATTTATTTATTTATTTATAGTTATTTGTGCTGGACATATTTTCAAATAACCACACAGATTTTACTCATTATGACATTATTGTGAAGTTATGTCATTTGCAGTCTGAATTCTTCTTGTATTATTTGTTGGTGTTACTTCTCTACTCTGTGATCTGCCTCACATACCAACTCCTCAGGGCGCTGACCTGATGATTACAGGGTCACTTCAGGTTGTATCACTTTAATCTGAGAGCACAAGCAAGCAGACGAACAGCAAATAGGGTGTGATTTGTCTGTGGGTGTTTGCCACATGCTGAATCATGGTCTGAATTAAGCAGGCAGAGGATCTTTGATGATGTTTTTTCAGCGAAAATCAAATCTGTCTGCTGGACAAGCTGTTGCCTTTTTTTTCTGTGTTTAACGTTCAGAACCTCAGTTCTCTTCAATTAGACTTAACTCGGAGTGAAATATTGATTTTTTTTCTTCTGTGTCCATCAATGTACAAAAATATATGTGCTATATGCGTGTGTATAATAAAATACATATTTAATAATGTGTCAAAACCATATGCAGCCCAGTGGCTCATACTGTAGAGAAACCAAAGCTTTTTTCCACTCTTATTGGCCTAATGTGCTGCTTGTTAATTGCGCCAACATCTGAATGCACATTCACATCCATCGTACAACCTCTGTAGTCATGTGAGCCCTCTGTTTAGCTTCAATTCCACTGTTTATGTAGCCTATGTTCGGGCCCATATTGTGGCAGGTTTCGGATGAAATAAATGGGAAAACACACATGGCGGTAACAAATCCCGGCGGCACCATCCCATACTCACCACAAGCCACAAAGCCCCCCTCCTTCCCTGGTTCCCACCCACTCTGGCTCCAGAAGCGTTTCCATCCCTGGTGTCCCATCAGTGGCTGTACCCACGGCCTGGAAGCCCATAAGTCTCCATGCTGATGCAGCAAAGCGATGATGGCCAGTCCGCACAGTGGATGAAGGACGATGTTATTTGCATTGGAACTGTTTTTTTTGTCTGTCTCCATCTACCAGCCTGCAGCCATCCTGTCTTCTTTCCCAGTGCAATTATTATCATTGAAGGCTGGGTGGCGATGCAAAAAGAGAGACCAACAGATTAGTAGTGAGCCACGGAGGGAAGGAGCAGAGAATCTATAGATATACTGTGATGTCTCTTTACTCTCTGCTGTGTATTTGTCAGTGTGTACGAGCATGTGTGTGTGGGTGTGTATTTGTTTGAATGTTGTGTGTATGTATATACGTACAAGTGTGTTTGTGTGTGTGTGTATGTGTGTGTGTTCCAGATGGCTGCCTGGCTGTGCGGTAAAGCTATTATTTTTCGGTGGATGGTATTTTATCAGAGATAATGTGCTCAATGCACCGGCTTCTCCATTATTTATTGTTTCTCCACACTTTTCTCAAGTTGTTTTCTGAGCTTTCCATCAACCCCTCACACTCTCCTCCACTTAGACCTCCTCTGTCTTTCTGTCTTGTTCTCTCACAGCCGTTTACAACCCTGTGGAAAAGTTGTTTATTTTGGTAAAATCCCTCTAAGACAGAATCATCAAAGACAGCTTAGACAATCAAAAGATTCTATTTTGGTGATATAATAACTCTGTTTGATTGCACTACATTTTAATGACCATAATTCTGTGGGAGAGTGTGTTGTGTAAGCAGAGAACAGATGGCACAGTGAGCATATTTTAACAACCAAATGACTTGTTTTGTACATGAAGAGCTGACGAGGCACTTGAATTCTGCTCAATTACAATTTTCCCCTGAATAGGTCTTTAGCTTCATCCTCTTGCTCTCTCTCTCTCTCTCCTCTCTGCGCAGGCATCATCCACCAGATGAAGGGGGACTATGAGACTGCACTGAAACTTCACAAAACACACCTGGCCATTGCTCAGGAGCTGAATGACTATGCTGCTCAGGGCCGGGCTTATGGTAACATGGGTAATGCCTACAACGCCCTGGGAGCCTTTGACCAGGCTGTTCGCTACCACCGCCAAGAGCTGCAGATCTCCATGGAGGTCAATGACCGGGCCTCGCAGGCTTCAACACATGGAAACCTTGCTGTGGCTTACCAAGCTTTGGGAGCCCATGACCGCGCTCTGCAACATTACCAGAACCACCTCAACATCGCTCGTGAGCTCAGAGACGTCCAGAGCGAGGCGCGGGCTCTGGGCAACCTCGGAAACTTCCACTGCTCTCGAGGAGAGTTCCCTCAGGCCGTGCCGTACTATGAGCAGTACCTTCGCCTGTCCCCCGACCTCCAAGACATGGAGAGTGAAGGAAAAGTTTGTCACAATCTGGGTTATGCCCACTACTGTCTGGGAAACTACCAGGATGCTGTCAAATACTATGAGCAGGACTTAGCTCTGGCCAAGGACCTTCATGACAAACTGAGTCAGGCCAAGGCGTACTGTAACCTCGGTTTAGCCTTCAAGGCCTTGGGAGACTTCACTAAGGCAGAGGAGTGTCAGAAATACCTGCTGTCACTGGCCCAGTCCCTGAACAATGCACAAGCTCGCTTCAGAGCTCTGGGGAACCTCGGGGACATATTTGTCTGTAAAAAAGATGTGGCTGGAGCCATTCAGTTTTACGAGCAGCAGCTGGCCTTAGCTCACCAGGTATGGCCACACATTGTGAATGTACTACAACATATACTAGAACAGTTTATCATATATATAGGAAATGTCATGTGGAATGAAATTTTGTTATCATTCCCTCATGTCCCCTGTGCTGATATGAAATTCTGTCTGGTTTCAGGTCAAGGAGCGTAGGATGGAGGCCTGTGCCTATGCTGCCCTTGGGGCCACCTACAGACTTGTGCAGAAATATGACAAAGCTCTGGGCTACCACACCCAGGAGCTGGAGGTGTATCAAGAGCTGGGCGATGTGTCAGGAGAGTGCAAAGCCCACGGTCACCTGGCAGCTGTCTACATGGCCCTGGGGAAGTACGCCATGGCCTTTAAGAGCTACGAGGAACAGTTGGAGCTCGGCCGGAGGCTGAAAGATCCCGTCGTGGAGGCTCAGGTGTACGGAAACATGGGCATCACAAAAATGAATGTAGGTGTGATGGAGGAAGCTATTGGTTACTTGGAGCAGCAGCTGGCCACTTTACAGCAGCTGAGTGGCAACGAGGCAGTAATGGACAGGGGCAGGGCCTATGGAAACCTGGGAGATTGTTACGAGGCTCTTGGAGACTTTGAGGAAGCTATCAAGTACTATGACCAGTATCTGTCAGTGGCCCAGAGCCTCAACCGCATGCAAGACCAGGAGAAGGCTTACAGAGGCTTGGGCAACGGACACAGGTGAGTCTTTCTTAAATTGAACTTGTCATGCTTCAAATTCAATACTTTATATTACAAGAAAAATACTTTTTAGTCTTTGTGTAGCACAGCAGTGTCTGTTTCCTCTCACTCTTGCGGATAATTGTATTGACAGAGTATTTCTAATAATCGCAGTAATCCTTCTTTGCATATTATTTTTCTCCTTGCAATATCAAGGACCACCATAGATTTGAGACACCTTGCTGGTGAGCAAGGCTTGGATGTGAGCTGTGTGCTCGCTGTCTCAGCAGCAGCCTGGTGGCCTGGCCTTATCTGTATGCAAAGAGGCTTTGGCACACAGACGTCTGAAACTGAGGGAAGCAGTTATTTTCGAGGCAACCTCTTACATCTTGTGTCGCTTCTCCGTTCTATTTCTCCTCATGTGTCAAAGACCCGATAGCATCCTAGGAGACGACACTGCAAAATAACAACACGAAAGGCTTGCAGAAATCCTCATTTCAGAGATGATTTTCCTCTTATTGTGCGTCATCAGCGTGGCACCACAGCAATCACACACAGCAGTATTAGCCATGCATGAGTTCAGAGGGGAATAATAGACATCAGACACAAACCCTTCTCGCCGTCTAACAGCTCTTAGCGAAGCCCATACATTATCACACTACATTAATTAAGCTGCAGCCTTTTATTCTTTTAATGCTCAATTTGAACCGGCAGCCAGAAATTGTTGGTGTGCCTGAGAATTTGAATAACGTTTGTTTGAAGGCTGTGAAAGCAAATAAAATGTCAAAAGGGGATGAAAGTCACTCTGTCAACACATACACAGGATGATAGAGCCGAGAACCTTTTGGCAAATGACCCATCAAGACTGAAGGGTCCTTAAAGACATTCTAAATTCTACATTTTTTATCACTGCTCACACATTTCTCACAAAGGCATTTACCAAGTGGCAAACACCAGGGCTGAGAAATGAAGCCAGCATAAAAGTGCCAAAAAAAACCTGCAGTTCTTCAAACGGCCACTTGAGGATTTGCTCCAAAGGCAAGTCCATCCCCACAGACCCATATATTAAAATGTTAGATTTTACAGCAGAAATAAACATGTTTACAGCCTGATACAAAATGCTGTTTTAGTTTCCATAGCTAATTTCCCTGTTCATATACGAGACTGAATAATGCAACTCACTTGTTTTAATTATTTTGATCTTAAAGTTGTGCATAATTAAAGGCTTGGCTGTGTTAGGTGTCACACAATCATTGGTAGCAGAGACGGTCAATAGAAAGCAAGACCTCTCACTGACTGTTTATTTCATGTATCAGTGTCGCATGGTTTTTCGCCTTGGCCCCACCCCTTTAGGAGACTAGAAGCAGTTTTGAATCCATGTGTTCTTATGGGAGGAATGAACGTGATCACAGATTTTGACCAATTCTTTCACCCTGTTATCACCAAGATACATATTGGTCCCATTTTTCACAAGATACATATCTTCCAAACATTCTGACACAAAGATGGCATTTTTTAAAAACACAAATCAGGAGAAAATTAACTTTGTTCGAGACCTGTCTCTGTCTCAGCAGCACATTCTCACAAGATTTGGGAACTGCTGCTTCCCGCCTTGCTTCGCAACGGACATAGATGGACATTGAAATGATCTTGTAGGTGACCATGAATTAAAAATTAAAACTCGGGGCGTCCGGTGGCTAAGTTGGTAGAGCAGGTGCCCAATATACAGATGCTGTGTCCTTGCAGCAGCAGCCATGGGTTCTATTCCACCTGTGGCCCTTTGCTGCATGTCATTCCCTCTCTCTCTCCCTTGTTTCCTGTGTACTCCTCAGCTGTCCTGTCAAACAAATAAATGCAGAAAAAGCCCCCCAAAATCCCCCCCCTCCAAAAAAGTTAAAACTTATCATCAAACAAATATCATGCAATGCAAAATCCATCTGCTTTAATCCATTCACACAATGTTATAACACTTCCAGACAAGGCAGAGGGATGGTGGTTCCTTATGGTCTCCATGGGAGACGTCACTCCGCCAACTTAGGAGATGGGAAGTGTATATACCTTTTTACACCACTGGCACAATGTACAGTGGGGGATCTTGTGTTAATATTGACTACCTTTGTTGGTAGCAAGGCGTGTCATCCTCAGCTCCTTCCTCATGTGCAAATATAGTCACCTCTGGGTCCAAAGAAACCAAAATGGTGATGGCCTTATGCCAAACTCCAGGCTTTGAAATGAAGTTGATGATGTCACAGTGGTTTGTTCAGTGTTATTATACAGTCACTACCTGTCTGTCCACATCAGCAGCTACCAGCAGTGTGTAAAATATCTACATCAATATTTAATTTATACAGAGACTTAAATTGTCCATTGCTTTTTTATGAACGTGTTGCCTTAATGTGGACTCGTGTTACATTCTAATAGTTCTCTGTTCAAGAAATGAAAATCTAATTAAATCAAGAATATAATTTCTCTTGTAAATGATGTAAGAGGAGAGCCTGATACATTTGTGTTGTGGGCATGAAAGAGTTTTCATGTTGACTTTTTATCACATATCTCTCTTCTAATCAGCTTCAGTCTCATGGGTTTTCTGTCTTCACCTGCAGGGCCATGGGAAACCTACAGCAGTCGCTTGTGTGTTTTGAGAAGCGGTTAGTCGTGGCTCATGAGCTGGGCGAGTGTGGCGGCAAGGCTCAGGCCTACGGTGAGCTGGGCGCTCTGCACAGCCAGCTGGGCAATTACGAGCAGGCCATCTCTTGTCTGGAGCGTCAGCTGGCCATCGCCCGTGACACCCAGGACAGACTACTGGAGGGTGACGCCAGCTGCGGCCTGGGTGCTGTATATCAAGCTATGGGAGAGTACGAGACAGCCTTGCGATGCCACCAAAGTGATCTGGAGATTGCAGAAGAAGCGGGCAGCCCCACGCGCCAGGCCCGCGCCTACGGGAACTTAGGCCTTACCTACGAGTCACTTGGAAACTACGAGCGGGCGGTCGTGTTCCAGGAGCAGCACCTGAGTGTGGCGGCTCAGACTAATGACTTGGCTGCCAAGACATTGGCCTACGGCAGCCTGGGGAGAACACACCATGCACTGCAAAACTACTCACAGGCTGTCATGTACCTGCAGGAAGGTGAGTGAGTCAGAGGGAAGAGGAGAGAGGATTGCCTTTGTTGCCAGGGCTGATAGGCTTAGAATTTGTGAATTCATGAATATGAAATTCAGGGGCCTATTTGTTGCTAAGCTTTTGCCACATTTTTATTAGGCTGTGTGCTTGTGTGCATGCAGGTGTGTGTGTTTGGGCTTTTGTGCTTATGTGTTATAAGTGCACAGGGGGATTTTGTGTGCGTATTATGCGTCTGTGTTGGCTTCTGTTCTGTATAGGTATACCAGCATTTGTGTGAGTTTGTCTGTACAAACCTATCAGGATGCACGCCAAGGCATTTTTCCTGTTTACTGCGAGCTTTTCTTCACACCTCTATATCTACTTTTCTCAGAGGGTTCTTTGTAGTGAGCTGCCAAAGGATCTTTTCACACAGCGGCTGACAGACTCCTGCCTCTCACTCTTCATTGTCCCCTACAGATTATGGGGAAATAAAAACCTGCAGCTCGGCCCCTCCAAAATTCATTATGTCAGTGACAGTGCAGGAAGGGTTTGTCAGAGAGGGTGTGATAAGTGGAAGCATCCATAGAAGTGAGCTAAATGTCCACACCAGCAGCCTCACCCGCCCCCGTTGCTCAGGCACACCCACTGTGTTACGGCCCGAACTCTGTTTGAATCCAAGAAAATTGCAGCTTGTATGAGAGGACAGTTGTATATTTCACCCTGCAGGGAGTAAATGCAAGGATCCAGGAATATATTTCCTCTAACTCTCCTCTGTGAGCTCTATTAGGGTTAGCCGGGTCCGCAGTGACCCAAACACCCTCTGCAGGCCTTCTTGTTGAGCTTTAACGGAAACAAAGGCGACAGGCCATTCTATCTCCACCCTGTCCTCCTGTTGTCCCCCGCACTGTCCTTGTATTGTTCCTCGGTCTGGCTGTGAAAAAAGAACAGTGCCTTCACTATCCTTGACAGCCAATTATTTCTGGCCAACCTACCCAGACCGAAAAGTTGGCAAGGTTTTTTTTCCCTTCATTTTTTCTTTTTTTTCCTACTCCTACTGCTAGTTTTTTTTTCATGCTACTCTGCTCATTTTTTGTTTTTGTTTGGCGAAAGAAGATTAATTGGAAGGAGGGATAGAAAGGCAGCTCCAAACTAGAACAGATACTGTTGACAACATGTGATCTCTGAATCAGTGTGTGTATATTTATATGTATCAGTGTGTGCATGTTTGTGCACCTGATGGTTATTCTGTGTTGCACATTAACACAGAACCACACACACACACACACACACACACACACACACAAAGATACCAATTAACTGCTGACAGGCAAACATAATTTCTGTCTCTTGTTCACAAAACTCCCCAAGTTATCTTCCTGTAATTTTATATTAAAGGACAAAGCACATCGCTATCGCAGCCCTAAACAAAAGAGGCATTTCACGACAAGATGCACTTTTCAGCGATTAACACAACTGTGTCATTAAATCAATGCCGTCATTGTAGCGACTAATGGAGGTATTGCAGTTTCTTCATGCTTCATTTATGGAACAACAACTAATGGAATAACAATATTAACCTGCAAAGGCAGCTTTTGGGAGAACTGTGCCTGATGCCTCATGTTTGAACCTGAAAAAAAGGATGTTTTTAAAAAATTGTAAATAGGAGAAAACCTAATTTCTTATATAACCTGTAAGTTGTAAATAATAGAATTTAAATCATTTGTATGAACAATAATGTCGTTGTATCTTAAATCACATTTGTTGCTGCTTTATATGCATGAAAATATAGAATGTAATGCTAGTTTGTGATTTTTGAGTTTTCTACGTTTTTATGTGAGAGCAAAGCATAAAAGACACATAAGGAATAATGAACTTTCATATACAAGCACGCTTACAAGCTTAAAGGGATAGTGTGGAAATTAAAAAAAAACAACAACAAACAAACAAAAACAATGTACAGACCCGGACAATGTGTATACATGCAGGAACAATTTCATAGTTTTAGGAACTTAGTTATAAGAACCTCCCGTTTTATTGCATCTGCACTGCAGGAACCGTGAACTATTGACGTTCTTAGAAGTTCATTTTGTGTAAATTTTTTTTAGCTCCATCTCCACAGTAGGTACTTTCACAACACATGAGGAATTACAGTGATGTAAGTGTTTGCTGATTGTTTGAACTCAGGAGCCAGTGTTGGTAACTGCCATTTTTAAAAACCGGACAGCTGTGTTAACAAGACAAAACAAAATACAAACTGGAGCTCGTAACGAGATCATTGTTGTTTTGTTCTTGTTGTGTATTTTCTGAGATTTAATGGTGTTCTGGGAAAGAGTCAGTACATTATCGCCGTGTACTAGAGAAAGCATTGTGCGGTAATGCGGTACCCTTCATTATTTGTTGTTGTTGTTGTAAGGTGGTCAAAAGGTCAAAAATTACATTGTTAGTCACGCAGAAAAAAAAAAAAAGCCCTTAAAGGTGTGAGGTTCCAAAGGAACTCCCCAGTGGACAGTTCCTCTCAAATAGTTCCTTGAACTGTTTGGTCTGAAAACACCTGAATTTTCTTTTTATTATACTTATAAGTTTGGGACATTGTATGTGCATAGCCTCTGGGTAATTACAGCACGAGGACGGGAATTTACAGAACCAGGTTACATTGCTGTCCTGTCTTTGCCTGTCTGTGCCACAAGCTGCAGGTGTGTGTCTGTTTGACCAGCAGTACACACACTCACACACGCAGTGTAGAGGATGAGGTGGACATTTTGATTAAATTAACATAAAATACAGCACTGCATCACTTTCCTGCAGTGTTTAGCAGAGGTGTGGGCGTGTTTATTTGTACTTCAGAACATAACCCTGCAAAATAATGTTTTTATTCTCTGATTGACAGCATATTGCCTTTATGAAATGCATGTATCTTTAAGAATGTAATGTGCGAGACAGCAAAGACAAACATTTAAATTTTTCAAATGCCGACTATACCAGTGGTGAATTTTATAGCATATGATTGAACCGAAGCATTCTAATAAAACACATTCATGTTGTGGGTCTTTGAACAGCTGGTCAGCTGTTAAGTAAAACTAAATGCAGTTGGATGATGCGTGTCTCAGTGTGAAATGTCTGAAACAATCATAATCATACATGAACCCCTCACAGTTTTCACTGTGACTGTTTTTATGCTATAAATCTTGAATGCTGTTTGCTGTTGCAGCAGCGGTGTTGTGAGCTGCTGATACACTGTGTCGCTTTCGGCTGTTGTAGATCTTTGTGTCTATTTTATTTCTCTACCTCTCAGGCTCAGAAGTGAAATTTTTCACCTCAGTATGCATTTTAGGGATTACCATCTTAAAAGTGGAAAAACAAATTAGCTAGCTTTTCATTATCTCGTAAATTACAAGGCAAGTTTCCACTAGTACTCTTTTGTTTATTGTTTTGTTATGTATTTGTTTTTCAAGGGCTCCCTTGAAAGCAAGATGATTCATCTCCATAATACCATGAAATTAAACAATTTCCGATAAATAATACGCAAAAAACAACAATACTCATTTTAAAAGACCATACCAGTGTTAGTGTGTCATTGTCCTTTGTCAACATCAGCTACATAGGTTACATAAACCTTGCCCATTTTTCCCAAAGTAGCTTTATCTATGAGATATTTTGTTCGTTTACATTTTGTTTATATTCAGTAAATGTTACAGAAAATAACCAAAAATGTTTTACAACATTAGTTAACAACAATAAATTAACAACATTAGTTATCGTCTGTGTCGTAATCCTTCTGCATGCTAATATTCCAGCTAGGGAAGCAGCATTTGTAAAGAACCAGAATATTTTTGCAGGCATAATAACTTTCATCTCACCAGCCCCCGGCTCCCCTCTCCCTTTTGCGCAGCGATTTTTGACCAGATAAATGCAGAAGTTCTCTTTAGAAAGGTGAATTACCAATACGTCCAGTGTTTCTATACCCTGTTTCAACATGAATGGCAGTGAATGGGGTTTTAAAATGCAGAGGTCTACTTAAGTATATGGTCGAATTTTAATAACATTTGTTAAGATAGGGGTAATCTCTGCCTGAGTCAAATATAGACTGGTATGGTCCTTCAAAGCTGCTTAAATCTAAATGCTTGGGGAAATTATGGATGCTGGATATTAATTGGTTAATGTGAAGGGAACATTAATACCACCTGTGACAGCATTTTAAACAAAACATAAAAAAACAATTAATTTCTCTTGGTTTACTCTCCCCATGTCTGATGCCTCTTGAGGCTCTTTTATCCGGCGCTAATACCACACCGCTGCAGTCCTCTCATTATCATACATCCCTATCCCTTCCAGTGAGTCATCCTCCAAAGGTCAGCGAACGGCGACCCTGTTTACTGAGCCTCCGTGCCCACCAAAGGTTCCCGATCGCGGCTTCCTTGCCAGCCCCCCTGGTTCAGTAGTCTGCACGACAGGAGCAGAGGGCAGCTGCATCAAGACTTGCATCAGGTCAGCAATGCTAAAAGGTACTCTCTTGCCCTTAACTAACCTCTCGCTGTCACTTTCGCTCATTCTCTGGGGGGTGTATGTGAAATTAAATGTTAGGCTCTTTCTGTCTCCGCTCTCTCGGGCGATCGCCTTAGTTCTGCCTGGCTAGCTGAGCTGTGAAGAGGCCTTTCTTGTTTCTTTAGCACACATGAATAAACATAAGGACAGGTGGGATTTTTACAGTATTGTCACAATGAAGGTTTACTGCTGAGTTGAAAAACCAGCTCATAGATTGCATAATGTGTGTAAACAATGTCAAAGGGGGCATATTTTCAATAAACACCATGAACAGTAGATCAATTTTTGAGTATTTTGCAATATGAAACATCTAATATTGATCTGGTGGTGGCTTAACACAATGTACTTTCAATTAAATGAGGAGTGAACAAACAGTGGCAAATTTGAACAAGCTTTTGATGAGGTTTTTCTCTGACAGCCTGTTTTTAGAGGTTCCTGCAGCAAATACAATAACACATAAATACATAAATAGACCCAACAGATACTGCAAAGGTTTTGGTTGCACCAAGGTTTAAAAAGTTTTGCTCCATCCCAGTTGAACTGCAGTGAATGTATCGTACGAGGAGGCGTATTTAATCCATATAAATGCTCTGTGTGGAGTTCAGCTTTGACCCACAGCAAGCTGTCATGACAGGCTGACCTTTGAGAGGACGGAGAGTCAGAACTGTTGAAACTAACAGCTGCGTTGCATCATACACTTTAAAGTATCTGTGACGTGATTTTAATTTGTGTCGGTTCTGGCGGCTCGTGGGCAAAAGCAGTATGAGCACCAACGCCTCCAGGATGCTACGCCAGCAGGTCAACTTGCGTGTTAACGGTTAGCTTACGAGCTAAGGCAGTTCGTAAACTTGCCCTGTGAGTGATCATACCGCTCAAGATTTTAGCTATATTGTGTGTGTTTGTGTGTGTGTGTGTGGGGGGGGGGGAGTAAATGCATCTTTGCGGTGTGACTGCCACTTAAATCTGCCAGGGGACCCATTGGTCTTTGCATTCATAGCATCTGCTGTCTGGATGCTCATATTCACATGAATCATGACATTCAGCTTGATGTTTGGCTGTCAGTCAGAATTCAGAATTGTAAGGAAGTGAGAATGCTAAATAAATTGAAATGTAAGTGTGGGAATATATTAGGTTGTCGGTCAGTTATTTGGTACATTAAACTCACACTGTCGACATCTTGCAACAGTTCTTAATATTAATATAAAATGTAGCCCATTGGAGGGCTGTAAATTGTGTTTTTATGCTAACACGGGCAAAGGACAAAGAGCTAATGCTAATAAGATGTCAATTCTAACTTGTTTAGAACCACTGGTGCTAAAGTTGCTTTCAGGGATGGTAATGTAATTTTAACTGTTGGTAATGTTACATCTGAAGCTTTAAGCAACTGTGAGATTCAGTCAGATAGTGTCATCATTTTCATGGTGTAGTCTGCATTGTGAAAACAAACAGATTTGATTCTGTTATTATCTTCAAAAAATTAAATGTGGTTGTTTTTGTCATTGCCCCCTAAAACAGCTAATGCTAGTTTGAATCTGAACACTTTTTTCACCTCACAGAGAACAAACACATTGGACAAGAAAACCTTAATGCGAAAACTATTTTCTGAATGAGAAGAAAAAAAAATCATCCATATTTGAGCCAGAGAGCAGTGAGGAGGAGATGAGGAAGAAACTGCATAAAAGTGAGATGAGCATCAATCAGGCAGACAAGAGAAAGCACCAGCATCACAGAGGAATACAAAAAGATAAAAAAAAAAAAAAAAAAAAAAAAAAAAAAAAAAAAAAAAAATAAAAATATTAA
>JAQLOL010000022.1:9429007-9444183 GCA_029783665.1 Naso thynnoides
CATAAATATATAGAAATAAACTGCTCAGATCTTTCTGTGTACTTAAGCTTTCATAGTTAAATGTTGCAAAGACCACACAGGTGAACAAACATACAAAACAAACACTCGCTCGCTTGTTCAGATCAGAGTGGATATGAGGTCTTGAGGCTGGAACATGTCGTCAGCTGCAGGGGTAAGAAGGCCAGCATTAACACCAAGCGGCAGCGCCACCTGCCACTCTGCTGTTAGGATTTGCCCCCTGCTTTGCTTCTCACCCCAGAGGGCATCTGCCAACGAACCATGCTAATTGGAAGCGACGCCGCCAAACAACATCGGCAACATCTTCGCACATGCCAGGAACAGGAAAGCACTTATCTGTTGCACCGAGTCAGAACATAATTTCTCTGGCTCTTTTCATCCCGTCTCCCCTAGTTTTTTGTTCCAGTCTTTGCTTTTATTTTTATGATCTTGTGCAGTTGCTTTACATTTGCACTTCTTTGTGTACTCCTCTGCTTTGTCTTTTGTTGACACGCTGAGTAACACCAACGCAGGCAGAGAGATTAGGATTCGTCTCATCTATACGACTCGTGAAATTCCAGTTTCACAAAGAGAGTAGGCATAGCAGTGCATGACACGCAGCTCCTGTGGCTGCCATACTGTTAGTAGTTCTTTGGCTCTCCTCTGCTCTCTGCTGTAAAGACAGGAAATGAGAGCCGTGACCCACGTCCCATGCCGCCGAGCCTGAACATTTGATCAAACCCAGCTCCCAGGCAACCACATGAACTTGACCCCCCAGCACTAGTCATACGAAGGGGAGGAGCACTGCAGGGACCAGTGGAGGTCTTCAAAGCACTGAATATTGCTCCAGGCTAAGAGGGAGCCATTTTCTCGCTAATAGCCTGCCTGTCACTTCCTGGCATTCCCTGGCATCCAGCTGGCACACAAACATGGCCTGCTCTAAAGAGTCTGCCATCACTAAAAAGGGCTACTGAGGTCCTAATTATTTTCAGTAGTGTAAATTTAGTGACATTTTGCAGCCCTGGAGGTGTGTCATGTAATGTAATGTTTTTATGTTGTAATGTCAGGTTTATGTGTCATGCACTGTTTAATGTTGTAATGTAGTTATGATCTTTGGACCCCTGGAAGACTAGCTGGTTGTCTAGGCGTCAGCTAATGGGGATACTTTTTTAATATACAATAAACACGTGCACACATACATTCACCTGACCACATGTACTGTCTGTTCAAATGCAGTTAAATTAAGATAATACGATCCTTTATTATTCCCCATTTACAACAACAGATTAATGCAAAAACGTACATGCAAGTACATTCACTTTGCAGCACTGACATGCCCATTAACTTACACACACACACACACACACACACACAAACATTCATACACATACAGCCGGTGCCATCTCCCACTGTGCTCATCCCCTCCCCGCTCTGATGTTCCTGCTTGAAACTCAGCTGAGCTCTCATGGTGGCGGGCAGCAGATGGCACAGGCAGCCTACTCTTATCTTTTATTGAACATTATTTGTTTTATTCATTTTGCTGTACAGATGCACTACTACACGTGGCCTCACACACAGCTCTCAGCTGAAACGATCTAATGTTCCGTTTTGTTGTGAGTAATACAGAAGTATTAGCAAAAGGGGCATGGAAGAGAGTTCCTTTGAATCTGTCATTGATCTTTGACCTCGTGAATACCTGAAAGCAGTCAGTCATGTTTGTCGTCCCCTCTCTCTCCACAGGCATCCTAAAGTTTCATGAGGTGTACCTGGGCGAGGGCGTTTCAGACGGAGGGTCGGAGTTCCAGGAGGGAGGCAGCAGTGGGCTGCTCAGCAGCTCGTCGCTGGAGCAGCAGATCGCCAGCGCCCGTGAGGCTCTGGGAGTGGAGTCTTATTACAGCAGGTGAGATCTTCACCCACTCTTCTCTCTGTTTGTTAGCTCATTGACATGGATCTAGTAGAAATGAAATGTGGAGTTTGATTATAAAGTCATAAGTGCCGGAAAATGGTGGAGGCGGTGAAAGAAAAAAGACAATTGCTATTGAGCAAATACAAATTCTTGACTTCAGCAGCATTTCTCAAATTTCAGATGTCAGGAACTTAAACATGGAATGTTAATAAAAGGCACTGGTCTCGTGAGGACTGAACTCCCAAAAAAGTCAAAAATTCAAACACCATCACGGCTTGAAAATCTTGCATTCTGTAACATTATGAAGTTTCTTACTCGATTGAGAAATACCTTCAATTACCTTTTGAAAAGCTTTCTAGCAATTACTTATTGCCATGTTGTAAATTATGATTAAATACAGAGAAGTGTCACATATTTCTTTTTGATTTGAGTTGTCCAGAAAAAGTTTTACCCTTAACCTCAAACCTGTGTGCTGCCAGCGAGTCAGACCTGAAAATTGTATTTGCCTAATGCTGATCAAACAGGTAGTGACATGAGGCCTTCTGAATTCTGCACCCCTTATTTTTTGTGAGTTACTCAATCCAGTTACTGGAGGTTCTGGTTTAAAACGATAAAGTTGATAAGCTTAAATTATTCATATGGATAAAAGATTAAAGGAAAGAATATGACTCAATAAACTCGAAGAGTCCAAATTTTTCACTACGCACAGTTTCCATTCACATATTCAATCATTAAAGAGAGCTGTGCTGCTATCATGGATTTATAACCTAGTAGTCATTAAGTCTGTGACTTCTTAAGCATATGGCTACAAAGGTTAGGCAGAGAAAGAAAAAAAATCACACCAACATTAAAAAAAAAAAAACTTTTGACAAAAGGGAAAGGCAGTTCAGGCCACATAAACACTAGAACGACCATGACAGTCATTTTGACTTTTTTCACTGACTTTTTCTTAAAATGTCTGTATTTTCATTTAAAATGTTATTTATACAAATTGCCGTAAGGGAAAGAAAATGTGATCATTTCTACCTATGTCAGCCACAGGCGGTCAATATGACTGCACAGGTTTTTTGCAATTAAACGGGTACATTTCTGCGCAGTGGCAGCAACATATTGATTGCTTGGCGGCTATTACTGTCTCTGTCGAAAGTAAAACTTTGAGAGCAGCCGCGAGTTCCTTTAACAGAGGCAGTTTTTATCCCTCAAAGCAGAGAAGTGGAGCAGAGCTCACCTGCATCAGCCGGGAGCGGATCTTGGATGATCCGTCTCTGGTGACAGTTGGTGTTTTCTCTTCCTCTTTGGCATATCTTCAGGTGTTATTTTGTTTTTTTCTAAAGATACCCTAACACAATAAATGCATTACTCCCTATATTATCAATTTTTCTTGGGAGATAATAGAATTTTGAATCTGGCGGTCAAAATGACTATTCACAGCCTTTCTAGTGGTTGTTGAATTCTGGCCCATCTAATGTGAAAATCACCTAAAGGAATCAGTAAAATAACATGACAAACGTAGCCTAAACAAAGAAACAAACATTGACAAGCAACGTTTTTATTCACGGAGCTGAGATACGATTATTTTATCATTCAGAAAGCGTGCGTGTAAAAGCGAGTTATTCTGCCCCATTGCTGCCTCTGATGACAGGCCTCCACTACCTTCCTAAAGTACTCCACTATCTCCCCAATGGGAATAAATGAGACGTAATAATGGCTTTTTGTGTAGCCGCACTGTTGAACTCACCTAACAAACGTGGACGTGACAAGTAAAGGAAGAGAGGATGGGATTTACTGAGAGTACAAGGAAGAGGGAGATGATGCAACAGTAAAATCAATGGAGTAAAAGTCAAAAAGGATGGTGGTTTGGAAAATATGGCGAGATATATTAAGAGTTTAAATCACCCTTTGACATCCGTGACTCTACAAAGCGTTTGACATCAGCATCATTTCTGTAGTTGGCGTTTGATCCATAGTGCCCAGCTGGTCCGCCCAGTGCCAGCCTTCGCCACCCCGGCAGCCTGGCCCTCCTGCCCCATCACCAGCTCATTTACTACTCCAGTGGGAAGCTGTGCACACGCCACTGCGCCTGGATGGGCACAATATGGCACCACTTACCAGCCCATTCATCCTCCAGAGTGGAAAGAAAAGGGAGGCAGCATTCTGAAAGGAGTGGAGAGGGAAAAAGAATGGGACGGAGAAGAATGGCGAGAGCATATGTGTGTAAAAGAAAGGATGATTTAGAGGCGTGGGGCTGCAGCCTCGTGACAGAGGAAATCTATGTGTTAATATGTATTTTTTTTGTAGTATAATCTTTTAAAACTGCACTGCATACTTCATCTAGCATTGCCTCAGTCCGCATAGCTCTGTCAGCGTGAGCAGCCCAGGAGAGTGAATCTCAACTGAGACGCTTAATGCAGAGATTTCAAAAAGATGGTGGTGCTGGTGGTGGGAGCATAAGACGATGATAGATCCCATGGTGCAAGTTCACACTCAGCTACTGTGAGAGCAAGAAGCTGACACAAGAGTTACACAGTATGGGTGCATCAGAGAAGTTCAGGCATGAAGGGGGAGACAGGGGAGAGTGGTGGCGAGGTCGTGAATGTGGGGTGGGGGTGGTTAACTCCCTACTGACTGGATCAACATCACCAGCATTGTAATGAAAGGATTTAACTCTGCTTTCCATCAGGGTGTTGGACCAAGTCTGAGAAATTAGGCCAAGTGTGTGTGGGTTGAGCAGTGTGTGTTTCGGGCAGATCAGGAGTGTGTGTAGTTGATTAATCCGCAGAGAAACAATGTAAGTCTGTGTATTGTCTACTTTGCTGAAGTGCTTTTTTCTTGCCAACGTTTCAGTCGCAGTGCACGGCTCTCACTCCATCCCTCTCTTTCTTTCAGGGGGTGTTCGAGCAGTGAGACAGAGAGCGAGGCCGGAGATTTGCTGGACCAACAGTTTGAGGAGCTCAACAACAAGCTTAACTCAGTCACGGATCCAACAGGCTTCCTGCGCATGGTGTCCAGAAACAACCTGTTCAACAGGTAGAAGACTTTTTTGCAAATCACTTCGACATTCCTGCACTCTTATTGTTTGACAGCCGTAATCAACAAGCACTACTTAGACTCTTTTTACCCGCACACACACACAGAAAAAAGATTAAAAATATCTGCTTGGGTAAGGAGATTCACGGGTATTGTGTCTCATCTGTGAAAGGAGTCTTTTCCTCTATTGTTTAACCCGCGCAGAGGCAGCCTGTGAATCCTTCTTATTAAATAGACTGAGTAGAGCCAAGCTGCCAAAGCTCTTATCACTGCCTACTCTAATGGGACCTTGTGCGTGTGTGTGTGTGTGTGTGTGCAAGACTTAGACACCGATGTGGTTTTAAGAATTTGGCCCTGTTTGTGTTTGCTGTGCAGATTTACCCCTTTGAATTTTTCTGTAGGACTAGCAATGGCTTGCTCAGAGTATTAATACTCCTGTGAAAAGTATTCATTTACTTCGTACTGATTGGTATGCATGTGAATGTATACTAATAGAACGTGTGAAGATGTGTGTGTCTGGGTCATATTTCCCTGTCCTCGTACACAGTCCATTTATTGAGCTTCTCTTTGATGAGAGGGTAATTCCAGCTTTAATTGAGTCTCGGTGCTCATTAAGCCCCTTTAATGGGCTGCCGGTAATAATCCGTTCATTCTTTTGGGCCTCAAAAAACTCTGAATTATAAGGCTCCTCATGCTTAAAAGCCTATCGTCTATCGCGATGTTAAAGCAGGAGAGAATGAAGGAATTTCATACGTCTTGGGGTTTAATATCTAATAATGTGCATGCATGTGCATTTAAAGGGCTCACTTTGATTTAAAAGACCATACCAGTGTTACTGCATGTCATTGTTCTTTGTCAACATCAGCCACATGGGTTACATAAACACCACCCATTTTTCCTAAATCAGCTTTATCTATGAGATATTGTGTTTGTTTACATTTTGTCCATATACAATAAACATTAGAGAGAGTAGCTGAAAATGTGTGACAATGTTAGTTAAAAAGAATGTGTATGTCTAAATCCTTCTTCGTGCCATTATGTAGCTAGTGAGGCAGCACTTGTAAGGAACTATTTTTCCAGGCGTAGTAACTTTCGTCTCAACGGCTCCCCTCTCTCTCTCTCTCTCGCTCAGCGATTTTTGACCAAATAAACGCAGACGTTCTCTTTAGATACCTCGCAACTTTCATGTGTCCTGTAGTGTTTCTATACCCTGTTTTAACATAAATGGCAGTGAAAGGGGTTTTAAAATGCGGTCTGAGGTCTACTCAAGTAGACATGTGGTCGAATTTTGACAGCATCATTTGTAGAAGATAGGGGCAATCTCTGCTAATGGTGAGAAATCAAAAATAGACTGGTATGATCCTTAACTACCCTCTGACATGGCAAGATATTATAATCTCTAATTGAATTACTTCATAATAAAAAAAAAATACAGTACAAGAACAATATACTCACCTTTAAAAGACCCATGCTCCTTGGTTTGATATCTTCATTTGGTATTATCATCGATCGCCCTATTTCAACACCAAAATCTAATCTTCAGCTGGGAACTTGGAAGGATTGTAATGGGAAGGTGATAATGAAAGTCTCGAGTCTAATCCCCTCAGTGAATAATTGAATGCGTTTCTATGCACAAGGATAGTATAATGAGATTGTTTGAGGACCTCAATGAAGAAGTTATCTGTAAAGAAGCAGTTAACACACTTAGCACAGACCATTGGCTGAAATAATAATTTACTGTGTGACACACAAATGAGTTAAAGAGGCTAACTCCTCTACTAAATATATCACCTCTCAGATCACTCTTAAAGGTGTTTCTTTTAAGAGCAGCCGGCTTTAGGCAACCACTGAATGCAGTCTTTACTCTCAGCCTCACTGCTTTCAGTCTTCCCTTTTCATCGTTTCCCTCTACACTTGACATTCACCTTCTCTTGGCGTACCCCTCGCTTGCCTACTCTTTCATTCTTCCTGTCAGGCTAACAAACGATTGTTTTGCTTTCCATGGGGGCTCATGCCAAGGCCTGGGAGAGAGACAGAGTGTTGGGAGGCTGGAGGAAAGCCACTGGCCTGGGGCTACCAGAAGGGCAGGATAGATGTCTGTTGGCTGGAGCCCGCAAGAAACTCTGGCTGGTGGAACAGATGGAGAGTAGTGACGAGCATGACCATAAAGCTTGGCCCTGTGTGCCTGCAGCACCAAAGGCTTCTAACCCACGGCCACCATTAGCACAGTTCTCAGTATGTTGTGTGTCTGTCTCTTAGCTGTCACTCCCGTCACACAGACATGCCTCAGACACACAGAGCTGTTGCCTAATTTCTGTTTGTTTCAGAGACTCAAAGCACTGGGGAATAGTCACTGACAGCGCATTGAACACACTCACAGTCTCATATTTCATCAAGTGTAAGCTCTTAGTTTTGACTGTATTCAGAGTGAAGACAGATTGAGTCCTGTTCTCCAGGTGATTCTGACAGGCTGATTGCATTTCAAGGCTCTCTAAGCTTTAGACTAGCACAGTACAATACTGCCATCTAGTGGAACTTTATGTGATAGCATAATACTCTCAGTGGTATTGCCTCATATCATGTGAAATTACACATGTTTGTTCGCTGAGGGATTACAGCACATCACAGTGGAGATTTGATATAGGCTGCCTTCATCTGCCTCTCACTCAGCGTGGCTTTGATGTGACAGTGAGCGTGTTTGAAAAAAAAAAAGATGGGCATCTGTGGTTGACAGCGTTGGATCGTTCTCCTCTGCTACACATTTGTACTGCTACCACACACAGACACACACACACACTCAGAAACTCCAGTGGCTGAGTTTGCGTCTTGCCAGAGCCATATTTGATATAATATGCTGAAAGTTAGAAATGAAGCTTGTCAGCCACATTCCCAACACATCTGCAGAGCTCATTAATAACAGCAGAAAGGTTTAATGTTAAAGGAAAGTTTCAGACATGAAATCCCTATTTGCATGCTGTTTACTGTTTTATGCACTGTTTACTTCTTTTTTCTAATTGAGATTTTAATTATTTTGAGCATTTTTTTTTTCTGTTGAGGAAAATGTAAAAGCAATCATAGTTTTGTTTTGACTGTTTAAAGATAATTACCCCTGTTGCAATGTAGAATAACATCAAATTAGACCTTTTATTGGTTTTGATTCATGGGGACTAAAGCAAGTTTGTATTATAACATCTTGATTATTTCGTAGATTCAGAGATAAGAATACATTTTGTAACATAAAGAAAGCAGAGAAATAGTTCTTGCATATATTGTTGAAGTTCTGCACAATGTGACAAACTGCCTCAAACAGCATTATTTTGTGTTGTTTGTGCAGGAGTTGTCAGAGTATGACCAGCCTGTTCAGTAACACCATGTCACCCGCAAAAGATGGTAACTCTTCCCTGCCCCGTCGCTCCAGCAACCTTGGAAAGCCTCCACTGCGAGCACTTTATGATTTGCTCATCGCACCTATGGAAGGGGTATGTACTTGATGTAGCTGTCTAGCAGAGAAACGAGCATGTGAGAAACACAAGTCAAAAGCACCACATATTGAATGTTTTTTGTACTTGTGCATTTTTAAACTGATCTTTTTGTCTGACAGGGTTTGATGCACTCCAGTGGGCCTGTCGGCAGACACAGACAACTGGTGATGGTGCTGGAAGGAGAATTATACCTCATCCCCTTCGCCCTGCTAAAAGGAAGTTCTTCTAATGAATACCTGTATGAACGCTTCAGCCTCATAGCTGTTCCCTCCATCCATGGCCTCGGATCCAGTGCAAAGGTAGAGCTTGTAACTGATGAATGAAAAATAAAGCCATACTTGCATTGAAACCTCTATAAAACCAAATGAGGACTTTCAAGAATCTGTGAAGTTATCATTAGCAAATCAACTTGGCTGTCCTGAGATTTTGTATCTGTAATGTAATCTTCGTTGTTGTGCTCCAAGGCTCACTCCCGGCGACCAGGACCAGCTCCATGTGGTGGTGTCTCAATGGCAGCAGTGGTGGGGAACCCAAGACTGCCCTCGCCTGTGATGGACCGCTGGCTGTGGGGACCCATGTCCTCTGCAGAAGAAGAGGCTCTAATGGTGGCTGAGCTGCTCGGCTGCCAACCCCTGGCCGGCTCTGCTGCCACCAAGGAGAGGGTGATGAGTGCCCTCACACAGGCTGAGTGTGCCCACTTTGCCACCCACATTTCTTGGAAACTGGCTGCACTGGTGCTCACCCCCAACCCTGAGGGCGTGCCCGGTGGGGCAAGTGCCAGTGTGGGAGTTGGAACAGTGGGGAGAGGTGCAGGCGGGAGGAGAGGCAGCAGTGGTCGAGGCAGGAAGGGCTCCATTGGAAGCGGCTACACCATCCCAGAGTCTCTCCACATGCAGGATGACAGCAGTGATGTGGAGAGCATCTGTGACAGTCCACCACTCCAGGAGTTCCTGCTCACAGCTGCTGATATATTGGATCTGAGGTTGCCTGTAAAGCTGGTGGTGCTGGGGTAAATTTCAATAAAATTTTCTAATAATTTAGTTCCTAATATTTTATTTAATGCTATCTTTCATAGTTACAAGGCAGCAATTAGCTGATTTTATATCAAAAACTGGCACAAAATGAAGCTTACAGTAGATGAGCACTAAAGATTGAGTTACAGACATGAAAGGCATTATGTACTAGAGATGTAACTAGGAAGAATTGGATGGCAAATCCCTAAAAGATAATAAAAGTTGATAATGCTTCAAATTGTATGAAATTAAATACTTAATAGCTTTCTTACTCATTTATGTGCTTGTGTGTCATTGTGGCTGCAGGTCGTACCAGGAGTCTAGCAGCAAAGTGACAGCAGATGGTGTTGTGGGATTAACTAGGGCCTTCCTGGCTGCTGGGGCCCAGTGTGTTCTCGTGTCCTTGTGGCCTGTCCCTGTTGCAGCCTCCAAAGTTTTTGTCCATGCCTTCTACACTGCCCTGCTTAATGGGACCAAGGCTAGTGCAGCACTGGCAGATGCCATGAAGACTGTCCAGAGCAGCAAGCAGTACTCACACCCCTCCAACTGGGCAGGTTAGAGATGCTATTCATGCATGTGTTAACTCTTCATTCCTGTGAGTAAAAATATGACCTTTTAAAGGGAGCTCCCATTGCTTTTTTTCTGACCAGGATACATGCTCATTGGCAATGATGTCAAGCTGAACAGTCCTTCATCCCTCATTGGCCAAGCTTTGGCAGAGATTCTGCAGTATCCAGATCGTGCACGTGATGCTCTGAGAGTTTTACTCCACCTGGTGAGACTTGGGCTCACACAAACACTCACACTCACACACACACACACACACACACACACACACACACACACACACACACACACACACACAGGGACGTACTCAACATGCAAAAATGTGAAGACTAAAGATACACAAATACTGATACTGCAATTCCTGGATCCTTGCAGGTGGAGAAGTCTCTTCAGAGGATACAGAACGGCCAGCGTAACTCCATGTATACATCCCAGCAGAGTGTGGAGAACAAGGTGGGGGGTGTCCCTGGCTGGCAGGCGCTGCTGACAGCTGTGGGCTTCCGTCTTGACTCTGCCGGCCCTGGCATCCCTGCTGCTGTCTTCTTTCCCACTGCTGATCCAGGAGACAGGCTCCAACAGTGCAGCACCACTTTGCAATCACTGCTGGGTATGCACCTAAGACAAGCGCTACATCACAGTTTAATTTGGTGGTGATGTATTTCATGTGATTGTGTTTTGCATTGTTTTCCACATACAATGTAGCCAGTTCCGTCCTTTGTTCTGTAAGATGTTATATCACTCCATATATCACCTGTTTTTATCACATTGCTTCTTAGTTTTGGGTAGAACAAACGTACCGTGTGTATGATTAATGAAGAACTTCTTTTGATCCCATCCCTCAGGCCTGCCGCCGCCGGCTCTCCAGGCTTTGTGCAAACTCATCACAGCTTCAGAGGCAGGAGAGCAGCTTATCAATCGGGTAGGCCCCTGCCACTCTGATCAAGCAGTGCTGGATTGTATTAGTGTGTTAGTGTGCATTAAATCCAATGCAGCATTTAGAAAATGATCTTTGGATCAAATGAAGAATACATTGCTGTTATTGAGTGTTAAGAACTATTGAGGCAGAACCTCCCACTTTCTTTGAAACCTATTGATGCCATTGTACCATGATGTTTTTGAGAGATGAAAATATCAGGCACATATCATTGCATAACTTAGTTACATCATGACTGGACACAACTCAAACTGCAGCTTAATCTGCATTGAAATACTGCATAGAAGCCTAACGAGCAGCCCTTCAAGTACAAAGTCTGAACCTCAATCTGAATCCTGCTCTCTTGCACCCGAGCTCGTGACACCAGAGAACTAATCTTACACTTCAGAGGTTTATCCCTGTTTACGTGTAACATGTGGCCATCACATGCTACCATGAAATTGTGATTAGCCATTTTTGTTGCCTCATACTGCAAATACGGGTCTTAATGCAAAGAACTTGAAAAATGCTGAACCTAATCTATGAATGCTATTTGCATCAAACTCTAAACAATATGAAGCACTTAACTCTGTTACTTGTGGTTGCTTTCTTGTTGACCTGAACTGCTTTACCCTGGTGAATGGCCTGTGCGCATGCAATTAAAAGCTTATTCTCTCTCCCCTGCCCTTAACATGCGGTCTGAAGGCTGTTAAAAATATGGTGGCAATGGTAAGTGTGCCTTCATCTACCTGCACTCCGTTCTATTCTACCCTTTACCTTCACTCTCTTTCTGTTCTTAAACTTGCTAAAACACCTCCTCTTTTTATAGAAGCTGCCAAACAATGTAATAATAATTCATGCTGTTTAGTACTTGCATGCATTAAGTGTAGCTGAACTGTGTTGTCTTGTTCTTATTTACTTTACTGCTAGTTCCTGCAGTCAAACTCTTCGGATTTTGAATATTTAAGTATATACAACCCTGTTCATTACAAACTGTTGACTAGTCCATGGTGGTGGACAGGATAAAGCTTCTATTTAAAAATAACACCTCTCATAATCATAAAGAGTGAAGTGATGAGGCAGGGTCCTTTTCCTGCACAGTTACGTCAAATTGACAAAGGTGTCTCTGTTCCAAGCCAAGTAATCCCCAAACAAAACCAGCAAGTGTTTTCCTAGGGCACGTGTAACTCAAACAAAGACGAAACCCTTTCAGCACTGATTCCCTGCAGATGTTCTGCTGTTCTGAATACTCATGTGTAGGGTTCAAACATTTATTTAAACAGATTCAAATTTAATCATATCTACTGTAGAATTCATCAGTTTATTGTATTCCTATAATTATTCCAAACTCTGCCTCCTTTCCCTACTTGTCCTCTTCCTTTTCTTCTCCAGCTCCATCAGGTGCTAGTTCAACTCCAGACAGGAGAGAAAGAGCAGGATTTCTCTCTCCTGCCCATTCAGGTGTCCATCAGTGTGCAGCTATGGAGGCTGCCAGGATGCCATGAATTTCTGGCTGCTCTTGGTGAGTCAGCTGTTACTGAAGAAACCTGTTGATCCCTGTTCCTTCCAACTTCTCTTAAAACTGTTGTTGTTTTCTGTGCGCACAGGATTTGACTTATGTGAGGTCGGCCAAGAGGAAGTGGTGCTGAAGACAGGCAAGCTAGCCAACCGCCGCACCTTGCACTTTGCTCTCCAGTCTCTGCTGGCGCTGTTTGGTAAATATATGTATTTGCTCATTTTCCTTGTATAATATCTGTTTTTTATACTTTTAGAAGCACTCAATTTTTCTCTTCTCCTCCTTCTTCAGACTCCACAGAATTGCCCAAGCGTCTTAGTCTGGACAGCTCCTCTTCCCTTGAGTCTCTGGCTTCAGCTCAGTCTGTGTCCAACCCCCTGCCTATGGGATACTCAAGCCTCCCCTTCTCTCCTCCTTGCCTGGACAATCAGGCATCAGATGCTATTTCTGTTTATAGCCTCAGCTCTGTAGCCTCCTCCATGAGCTTTGCCTCCAAGTCAGACTGTGATTTCCTTGGTCATCGGCAACGCAGTGGGGCCACAGCACACTATTCTATCCACAAACACCCTCATGTTCCCCGCAGTCGCTCCTCTCCTCACGGGGCTGCTGCTGCAGTGGCAGGAGCCCGAGGGGATGAGGAGGAATATGAGGGCTTTTCCATTATCAGCAGCGAGCCGCTTGGAAGTCACTGTGACTCTCTGCCTCTTCCACCAGGCCACAGCCAGCGCCACCACCGTGGAGGCAGGGGGGTTGTTGGTGGGTCCAGTGCTGGAGCAGGGAGAGGCTACACTGTATCAGTATCATCAAGGGGCAGTGTCAGCACCCCCACATCCCCTGTCAAAACATCTCTGGTGCCCAGCCCAAACTCACCATTCCAAAAGGTGGGCAAGGTGAGCAGCTCAGATACAGGAGAGTCTGATCAGTCCAGTACCGAGACAGACAGTACTGTCAAGTCTCAGGAAGAAAAAACTGTCCCTCTGGATCCTCAGGAGCTGGCCCAGAAGATTCTGGAGGAGACTCAGAGCCATCTACGGGCTGTGGGTAGTCTTCAGCGGGCTGGGGCAGAGGGTGGGACATCTGGAGGAACCTCAGCTCGGAGCAGCACCTTCCGCTCCTCTGAAACAAGCGCATTCAGCCGTCCTAACAGTGCTAGTGGCCGAGCCCAGTCTTCCCCAAGACCTAAACCTCCCTCCCGTTCGTCCTCACTGCAGAAGATAAGCTCTGGCTACAATAGTCCTGCAGTCTCCGAGTCTTCCCAAAAGGAGGGCAGCCATCCTTCACCCACTCTAGACAGCCACGCACAGTTTAAATTAAAGTACCCGAGCTCTCCATACAGTGGCCACATCTCCCGTTCCCCAAGTAATGTGTCTCCCAGTTCTGGTCACCAGTCCCCTGCTGGTAGTGCTCCATCCCCTGCCCTGTCTTACTCCTCTACAGGCTCTGCCTGCTCTACATCAGCTGATGCCCCAGACTTGGACCGGCTAAGAAGAGGGGTCATTGATGAAAAAGTCCAAGCTATCCACAATCTGAAGACCTTCTGGGCTAATGCTGCAGCCCAGCAGCAGCAACATCTAGGTCCTGTCAAAGCTGTCCACGGCGCTCCTGGACCCCTTGCTTCTGCCAGTAGGGATGTACTGAGCCTTCTGAACCTCTCCCCACGTCACTGCTCCCCAAATGATACCCAAGACAGCCTGGAGCTGCGAGAGCTTGGGCTACAGTCAGTAGATAGGGGCAGCAAGAACTCTTCCAATGGACACCACTGCTCCAACCCCAGAAAAGTGGCCCCATCACCTACAATTTCCACAAGCAGTAGCCCTGGTGCTCGTTCTATCCGACTACCTGCTGGCAATGGATACAAGTTCCTGTCGCCTGGAAGATTTTTCCCTTCCTCTAAATGCTGAGACATTTAAAGCGGTCCTGTACTTTAATATATCATTCACTATCCTGCGTGCTGGAGGAGAGGGGCACTTTTTGAGGACCACTATTGGTCCACCAAGCTTGACTGACAAAGGTGCAAAGGATTTGATTGGTCAGTGAGTGTGATCCTGCAGAGGCACATGAATGCTTTAGAGAATGTCTTGTCTTTGTGCCCATAACACTGTAAATGGCAATGAGAAATACTCAACGACCTGATACTGTGTTTGTGTGTAACTGTGTGTCAGGTAGATGTAAATGCCATTTGGTATTTTCCTCCAAAAACTTTGCTGTTTGTTTGGGCCAAGATACAACAGCGATGACTGATTTATTTCCTCCATTCTATTTTTTTTTGTTTTGTTTTGTTTTGTTTTGAAATTTAATGGTTATTGTTATTATTGTTTGTTATTGTTATTAATATTATAATAATTATTATGTTTTGTAAATTAATTCTGGTGTTTCACAATCAGTATTAAGCGTTTTTATATTATTAAAAAGTGAACAAACCTGTACCATGTAAAAATGGATAGAGTGGAAAAAAAAGATTTAATATTTTTTATTGAAATCAAAAAGGGCATTTTGCCTGATTTCTTTGTGAACTGAGTGTCTGCTCTGAAGCATGGATTCTCTTGCTATTCAATGTTAAGTACCATGTATGACTTTTTAGCCCATGATTTTTGAGATTAAACATGAAAGTTTCATGACAACCATCTGTCATTTATCAGTAAACAGTTTCAATTAAAAAAAACAAAAAAAAAACATCATGTTTGCTGTGTTCTTTTTGTACTTTTATGGAGAGATGTGTGAATTTAAAAAAAAATCAGCCTTTAATTAATCCTCT
>JAQLOL010000022.1:9444283-9468304 GCA_029783665.1 Naso thynnoides
ATGTGTGAATTAAAAAAAAAATCAGCCTTTAATTAATCCTCTTCCAATTAATGTCCACACTAATGTTAGGAGCCACAAGTAGACATAACTTTATTTTGATGAGACACTTGCAAAAATATTTGTGGCCAAACACAAGATATGTTCAGTACATTACAGTTTATTATATGCAACTAAAGCCAGGCATCAGAAGAGGTCATTATAAGCCTAATTAAGCGAACTTAAGGTGATGCAGTAAGTTATAAAATGACGTATTCACAGTCCTGGATATGAAAGAGATTTCCGTCAATAAATTTAGAGAAATGTCGCACTATAACACCTGGTGTGGTTTTAATATCACTAAACGCTGGTGCCGCCTGATCAGACCAGATGTAGTCTACAAAAGGCGGGCTAAAAACCACCAGGACGAAATTTTATTGGTTCATATTAGTAAGTAGGTTCGGCCACGTGTCCTTTTGCAAATCACCGCTCACTAGGGAGGGACGGGGCCCCGCCGCTGGCAGCTCAAGACGTCAGCAGCAATTAACGGTCGCTGGGCAGTAGCAGTAACGTTGACTTTAGTATCGGAAGGAGGAAGCTACCATGGTTCTCATCAGGGAGTAGTAAGTAACATTATGATGTTTTTGTCCAACGTTTAACTGATAATATCTTTAAAAAATGAAACTATTGCACCGTTTCGTAACGGATTCGGTTAGCGAGGGCACCTTTTCTCGGTGTTTGTACACTAATGAAAACTTTGCATCATCCCGTGTCCGTGTAAAAAACACGAGGGAAGGGTGGGATTGCTCAGGAGCTCCTCTGGCCTACCTTACCGGCTTTGACAGCGGTAACGCTGCGCTGCTGCGTGACAGCTGCCGTTAATCCGCCGCTTCTCGTGTGTTAATGTCAAGCAGCTGGCTTCCGAGCACTTCAGTCTGTGGCGTGTGCCATACGTTGAAGAGTTAAATATATCGCCAGTTGTCCTTTTGAGATTTAGAACGGATACTACCTTGAGCTAACTTGCGCATTAGCTTACGATTTGCTAATGCTAGCTAACGTAACAGTAGAACATGAATGAGACTTCAGTTAGCGCTACTAATGTTTTCTGTGACACATAAACTTGTGGCAGCACCAGTTAATCTTATCCAAGATATAATAGCGTTACCATAATGAAGTAGTAATTTCGCTGTCTGTTTTTTTTTTTTTTTTAATTGTTTCAAACCAAACTGTTTCGGTCCGCTAACTTGCTAACGGTAACGTCAATAGTCTTCAGAATCCGCTAGCTAACGTTAGCAGTTTAGCTAGCTGTTAGCTCTCTGAGTCATGAAGTTGGATGCGCATGTTGACTTTAAAGCCATCATCCGATAGGAAAGTATTACAAGCCACAGCCGTAAACTCGTGGTATTCCTACAAAGACATTCTGGCTTGTGTAGCTGTCTGATAGTGAACCGCTACTTGACTTTTGATAACTTTTGCCACATCTGGGGTTGGTGAATCGGGAAATGTAAGGATGCTTTCTAGCTAACTTAGTAATTAACTTTGATTACGTAAGTGAGGGAATTCCAGAAAAGAAGCATTATTACATTTGAATTAACCGGCTTGTCATAGCCACTCATCATTACATTATTAAACTTATGTGTCTTTTCTTAGCTATGAGGTGCTGAAACCATAATCGTTTATCATGTATGTTTAACCAACACGACCTTTTTAAAAGGAAGACTTTGGTTCAACGTTGTCGTGCCACTTTAAGCTAACTAACTTTAAATGAGAAGCCTAAATCCCGGTATGAATGTGAGACTTGCTAACTAAATGAGATTAGAACTTGTTGTGTAAGGTCAGGTTAAAACAAACAGGAGGTTTGAGCTGACTCCTGTAAAGGTCAGCCTCATTGTGTGGACCATGCAAGCCGTGGTAAGTGTTTTCATCTGGCCCTAAAAGAACTTTACTCCAGTTCATACTGTGTTTCTGTTCAGGTACATGTCTAGACTTATACCTATAAAAATCCTTATATTTAGAGTTCATAAATGTACTTCTGACACACGGTTTCACATGGATATTAGGAGTGAATGCATGAATGGCTGGAAGAGAATTCCTGGTTTAATTTTGCGCTGTCCAGAATTTTGAAAGTATAGCAAGATACATATTAGAGTTATGTGAAACTATATAACCACGGTGTGTAACTCCACAAGTATTCCACTGCAATACATTTACCATTTAAAAACAACTACACCTCCACTTCAGCACTGCATGGCCTTTATCTGAGTAAAGTAGCCTTGTAATTGGTAGAAAAAAAAACCACATAAATTCTGTCATTAGCATAACCTGCATTTATGCAAGGGTCGTTCACAAGCTGTACTTATTGAGAGCATTGTGCCTGCATTTATCCATGCATCCATGAGGGGCCCTACAAAATTGTTTTTCAAATTTCATGTAATTCATTCCCCAAAAAAACATGTTATAAGAAGCATGCACTTAAAGTTAAGGATTAACGGATTGGAATATAATGGTCAAAGTTGTCAATGATGGTGACCTCACAAAGCAAAAATAATTTGCTAAGTAGAGACAGCATCTTTCTCACTGAGAATTATTTACCGAATTCATACATGTCAGTATAGTGGTAACTTTAATTTAGCAAAAAATACACAATGCTTTCAATCCTCACAAAATATACATATGTAAGACTCTTGGCAGACATGGATTTGAACTGCAATTTTACTGGTTCATGGAGACATTTCCTTGTGAGGCAGTAATTCTAGTTTCCATTGTGTTTGCACTGTGTGGTTAGTGGTCATAGACCGAAGTTTCATGTTCATCAGGTTAAAAGATGCAGTTGTTAAAGGCACAGCATACCACACCTTGATGTAGAAGAAGGTAAAGATATGAAGAAAAAAAGCTGTCTCGTACTTTTACCGTGCAAAATAACAGTGCTGTTTTTAGTATCGGGATGTTATGTATTAAATGTTCAGATGTTATTTTTCCTTTATAAACAGCTGCACTTTCTGTGCTGCACATTTTGACGCAGTGTTTCGACCCAAAATTCTGAAGCTCCTTTTCCCCCGTACTCTTTTTTTCTCGACCATATCCAGTCTCGTCGTCACCCTCTATCTGCTCCACCTCTGGTTTAGTGATAGTTAGATTTCATCTTGTCAAAGTCAGCAGTCTGTCAACAAGGCTGTAAAAGTTTTTGCCGCAACATTGACATGACTAACTTCCTGTTCTTTAGCAGTGAAAAGGTTTTGTGCATTGTTGTGCAGGGTTTTTTTTTTTCCCATTGTTGTATTAGATCATGTGTGGCTATGGCATTATTGCTTCTTCCGCAGTGGTGCATTTTGCTTCATGTATAGAAATATAAAGTGTGAAGCTTGAATTTAAAGCTGTCTTTGGATGTTAGAGATGCTTCTGACTTGTTGGGTAATCTTGCAAACCGCAGTTGGGTGAATATTACCAAACTTCTCTCTCTTTTGCAGCCGTGTGGTTTTACCCTGTAGTGTGGAAGAGGTGAGTAATCACATTTAGTCTTTGTTGTTGTTATATTGATCAAATAAACCTCATTCTCAGTAGCTATGTTTTTATTTTCACTTTTGAGCTTCTGGTTTCGACTTAAATTCTTGCATATTTCACTCGTGTTTTGCCTTATAAATGACCTCAAACTAAGTCAACGTGTTTTGGCAGAAGCAATCAATGCCAGGAAGTGCTGAGGATGTGTTTAACCTTTTCCTCTCATTCATTTCTAATGCACCTTTAAAACTGGTCGACAGCCACTTTAAAACAAAGGAATATCTATGAATGAACTGGCTCATTCGTTATTTTATGTTTGCATCAGGCCAGACCTTTTTTTTTTTTTTTTTTTACCCGAGCCCCAATTAATTCCCTCCGTTAATCTCTCATGCATTAGACTCTGAATCCCTTCATTGGACTTGTGTGCCACAGAGTGGTGGTTTGTGGTAATTACACCATGTCCCTGTCATGCAGCCGTGTTAAAAATAATTTCCTCACCCTGACAAAGAGGAAAGGCAGTGAATATAAAGTGCACCACCCTTATCGTTAGCAGTGTTTGGCTTCTGATTACAAGTTAAGGCACCACAGTCTTATCCCAAGTTTGTAGTTCTTGTGTTTGGTTTACAAGAGCAGGATTTGTTCTCGTGTTTAAAAAAGGTTTATTCTGTCAATCTCAAAGTCTCGCCCTGCTGCCTTATATGGCGATTAAGTCTGTTGGCAGTTTTTGCAACATTTTACAGCTAATTCCAAATAACTGAAAAATGAACGTTTTCTTTAGGAGAGAAACACTGCCAGTGGAAACTATCATATATCCAAACCACCCCTCTGTTGTTAAACATTGTAACAGCAAAGTTGGAAATGCAAATAGACGACTCAGTGCCCATAGTATGGTTCTTTTCATTGTATGCTAATTTGGACAGAGAACAGCATGACTGAAAAAAACAAAAACGTTTCTCCCTCAGCACAGGTCCTAGCCAAGTGTATTTTTCCCCATACTTTCTCTTAATGAAACTGTATGAATCGAAAACAAATTTTTTTTTAACCAAACCTCTTTCATGTCATTTCTGCAATGAGACTAAATCCTGTGATATTGTTACGCTGCTTCATTTTAGATGTCACAACCCGAAGAAAGGTTAAGAACTACTCGTCTAAAACACTGAAAATAATAAAAGAAGAGCAAAGATGCAAAAACTGGCATAATTGACATGGATACTAATGCGGGTTTAAGATGCAGCTTTTAATAAAAACAAAAAAACAAAACAAAACTTACATTTGCTGAGAGTTCATGTTTATTGCTGTATAAAAAAAAACGGACAGTTTGTATATTAACTAAGCCTGGAGCCTTTGCAATTTAGTTTAGATGATTTAGTTTTGACTTTATTTTATTTTCTGAGTAAACTGTTGGTGACTGATGTTTCTGTGTTCTAGTATCAAGTGGGCCAGCTGTTCTCAGTGGCTGAAGCAAGTAAAAATGAGACAGGCGGTGGTGAGGGCATTGAGGTACTCAGGAATGAGCCCTACGAAGAAAACGGCGAGAAAGGACAGTACACGCATAAAGTCTACCATCTACAGAGGTATGTGCCTATTTGTCACAATCAGGTTATTGCTTCCCACTGTTACTCACAGTGTAGTAGCACCTTGCTACCTGGCAGTGGCAGCGTTGTCTAAGAATTGTTATGAAGTGGACCATTTTGCACCGGCACCTGCATAACTTTCTCCACTTTCATCTCCTGTCCCTCCTCCACCCCCAACAGTAAAGTCCCAAAGTTTGTCAGGCTCTTTGCTCCTGAAGGCTCCCTTGAGTTTCATGAAAAAGCCTGGAATGCCTACCCCTACTGCAGAACTAGTGAGTCCCCCTCCTGATATCACTCTACCTCGGCTTTACCCTCTAATCTTGTGTTGTTTTCAAACTAAATGAGGTGATTGCAGCAGTTAGTGCCGGTTTGTGCTGCAGCGTTGGACTGGCAGCCTATTTGCACATGTTACTTAATGTCTTTGTACTCCCTCATCGCAGGGCTTTTCCAGTCTGCCCAATTTGATCAGTGGATTTACCACCGCGGCATTACATCCGGTTTTGTTTCAGCAAAAGCTAACTTGGTTTCAATTTTTTTGTTTACAGGGACATTGTTTCTGTTTGTTGTTTGTTTTTAGTTTTTTTGGAAGTTTTTGTTTGTTGGCATCCCTTGCAGCCTGCACTACTGCAGCTTAAACGGACTACCCTCCTACAGAATAGAGAGAGATCTATTGTTTTTGCTGCATAACCTGATTTGGTCTGAATACACTCTGTCTTCATTGCGGTTAAATACACTCATGTTTGCTTTACTTTGTATATGAATGTAATGTTTTTGTGTTTTGTTTTTTCCCACTCATGCCTGACCTTCATCCAGTTGTGACGGTAGGTAATCAAAACACAACTGAAAATTTAAGGTGTTAAGTACATTCAGTTCACTTTCTTCACATTCAGTTCTCTAACATGCTGTCCTGACTCTCCTTTCCAGAACGATTATATGAAAGACGATTTCATGATTAAGATTGAGACATGGCACAAACCAGACCTTGGGACACAAGAAAATGTGAGCACCTCTGAACGTTCTGTTTCTGGGTCTGACTGGATTCAGGTTCTGACTCTTTTTTTTTGTTTGTTTGTTTTTGTCTTTGTACTTCAGGTGCATAAACTAGACAGTTCGACATGGAAGACTGTAACCCCTGTGCCCATAGACATCGCAGACAATAGTCAAGTGTCTGCTGCTGTAAGTACAAACCCTTTTTGCACAAGTTTAAAAAATACAGTTTGGCGCCTTCCTGTGGACAAGCTGGATCATTAACAAGCTATCTGCCCAACTCAATCCACGTCACATCAGTTTAGTGCATGCTCTAATTAAGGCTGGGGAGTATATCAATATAGTATCGTATTGTCATACGAGACAAGATATCGTTTTGGATGCCGATATATCGTGACATGGCATAAGTGTTGTGTTTTCCTGGTTGAAAAGACTTCATTACAGTAAAACGATGTGATTTTCTGAACTTACCAGACTGCTCTTGCCGCTCTTTTATTTACCTTTACCCACTTATCCACATTACTGATTATTTATCAGAAAAATGTCACTGGGTTAATACTTGTGAAATCACCACAGCCATCTTTACAATACTGTCTCAGTACCGAGGTAATTGGTCAAAAATATTGTGATACCTATTCATTTAATCACCATAGCGACTCCCATCCTTTAGAATGCACAACAAGTCGTCAGTAGCAGCCTACATGATCAATAATTATTGACGTAGACTAATGTGAAACTTCACTATCGTGATAGGTTTTTCAGTTTGTATCACCCGGGCCTGGCTCTAATGGACAATGGTGTTTTATTTTTAAAGCATTAATCGCATAATTTGATTTACTTTTCAGCACAAATTGTTGAAGTAATGTTCACGGGTTCTTCATTTTGATGTCTGTTAATTTCAGGAGTATGGGTTTTCAGTACAGCTGGTACAGTGAGAAATTTTGAAGATAAAATAAATAGGAAACAAATGACTGATAAACAGAAATAATGTTGTATGCTCGCATGTTTACAGAGGCCCGACGTGAATTCCCAAAGCCTATGGCGTCGTCATCTAATTGCTAGTTTGTTTTTTATCTGTGTTCTAGTTTGCAGCGGTTTAATTGATGTTGATCAATGTTGATATTGGTTAGTACACCTTCCGCTGCACGAGGACAATAAGGAAGAGAGCAAAGCAGAATAATGCTAATGCAGCCTTTGAACCCACACATTGAACAGTGCTGGAATACGTTGAAGTACGTCTTGTAAAGGTTAATACTGTTTTATTAGAGACAGTGGACACAAAGCTGGAAATGTGCTAATGTAAACTGTATTACTAGAAGGCGAAATGACATTAAATATGTGATTTGGCCTTTCTGGTTGACAATGGGTGTCAAGAACTGGAATTTTGAAAATGACATCAGATGGTCGGAGTAAATTACAAGAATCCTCTCATTATGTTTCAGATAAATGTAAGTGATCATATTTTGTCCCCATTTGGCGCAAGGATCTCAAAAACCAAAAACTATGTCATCTGAGAATCCTAAGATTGCCTCAATAATGTGTCAGATTATAAATGAGTTTTTAATATTCCATTTGGAACCTCAGAAATCCTTTTTGAAGATGTTGCACATTATTGCTGTTATTTGACATCACATTGCCTCATTTCAGTGAGTGTGTGTGTGTGTGTGTGTGTGTGTGTGTGTGGCCATTTGGCTGAGAAGCATTGGTTTGTGTGTATTGTACGTGTTTGTTTGCGGTGGTTGGTTAACGAGGCGGAGGTGTTTGCCTTGCTAGAGGAGTGTGTTGTGTCTGAGGACCCTATCAGCCCTCAGCCTCAGGCATGGCTGCAGGGCCTGTAGCGTACCGCCAGCACAGATGAGTTTGTTAGTGTAATTAAGGCTCACAGTGCTTTGGATGCTGGAAGTAGACGAATACACACACGCACATACGCACACAACACAAACACACTCGCACTCCGACACACTCTTTACTAGAGGAGTAGGTCTTTTTCGTCTTCCACGGCATATTGATTCACAGGCCTCATTAGTGCAGCACAGTGTATTGTTATAGTGACGGAGCTCTCAGCATTAAAACAGCCAAATGATGGTGCGTATGTGCAGAGGTTTCTATCTCTTTCCACACATTTGGCATCCTCCTGCTGGCCGATAGCCCTGAAAAGTAGCTTTTAGCTGCAGGCGCATCATGATTTATTTAAAATTGCTGGGCCCTTGAGCTGCTGATAATTTGAAAGCCATTTCATTTATTTGTGTTTCTATTTCTTTTGCCTGTTTTACGTGTTCATGTGCTTGGCATATGCGCTCAGTATTGCTCTGTATTTTTCTATATGTTTGGATTGCTGTCACAGTTGGAGCAGCTGAGCTTAAGCACACACACACATATTGCAACACAAGCTCCCATGAGCACACAAGCAGGTAGATGTGAGTATGTTTGCTTATATGAACTGGAACCAGTGTCACCCTAACAACAAAACGCCTCATAGATGATCTTTTCTCGCAGAGTCACTTAAGGCTGAGTTGTGTTCTGGTCTTGCTGCATGTCATTATCCCAGCAGATTTTGGATAATGTGTACACACTCACTGGCCTTTTAGGGCCCAAGAAATCTGTTTTAATTTTTCTCCAAATTCCGTTTTGTTTTTTCCCAAATTCCATTTTTTTTCTACTGTAATTTATTGTAATTCCTTTTTTCTTTTTCTTTTTTTTAACCGTTATGCTAATTGAACCATTAGAGAGTGCGTGTTGTGAATGTGAATGAACAAAATGTCCACAATTCAATAAGAAGTGGCTATAAATTTAATGATGCAAGCAACATTACACTAACAAGTGCTTCAAACAAACCAAATAATGCATATACCATATTATAGTAACCTTTGTATTGCATTAAGTAAAAGCAAAATATATGACTGCAAACAAAACAGTTCATTTCAGATTTGTTGGTTTCTCTTTCTTATTTACATGTGTAAAATTAATACTTTAAATCAGATCAAATAATCTTAATTCTCTTTGTAGGAGAGCAGCTGTAACATCACTCAGTTTCCCCTAAGGGGCTTTGCATGCACACAATTAACTTAGCAGGTTGTGAAAAGAATGTAGGCTGGTAAGGTAACGTTAGCTTACCAATGAGGCATAGAAGCTGTTCAGAAGCAGCACGGTTCTGTATTTTGGGGTAAGTGGCGAGTTTTGTCGTATTTCTTGAGTGTCTTGGGCAGCTGCTTCGACATGCTCGCAGTGTTCGGGAGGTGGGCAGGAGATTTTGTGAAGTGACGTACAGGTTGTCCCGCAGAGGAACGTTCTCCCCAGATAAAGGTTCCTCGTTCTCCCGAAAACAGAATTTCAGTCAATTTACCATCAATTTCATGAGATTCTGTCTTTAGCGATAATTCCCTTTTTATTGGCCAAATCTGTAACTGTATCATGTCTAAACATTTAAATCTGTCATAGACGTTACCTAAGTGTTTCTCATGGTAAATGCCAGCCACATATAATGTATTATGTTGTATTCATTTATATAAATTGTTCTCACTGTAGGATTACAAGCCAGATGAGGACCCCTCCAGGTTCAAGTCAATGAAGACGGGCAGAGGGCCCCTTGGACCTGCTTGGAAGGTAATGCCCTCGTGAGCTGTGGATTTTTTAAATTATTATTATTTTTTTTTTAAATTTAGTCTCACAGGATACTAAAAGAAAATCTGCTTGTTCTTTGACCTTCACAGAGGACTTAGTGGAATTATTTGCAGAAACTTTCCAATAAAGTTACATCTGTAATTTTGTCTGAAACAGATCAGCATCTCTGAATAAGCTACAGGGTCCAGTGGCAGCAATGGGAAACACTTTGTATACAACAATATTAAGAATTCAGTATTCAAAGAAAAGTAACACCTAACCCCACAGCAAACAAAAAGCCACTGTTGATAACAAAGGACGAGACATTTTGGTGTTTTGTCGGTGGCACTATCGTGCTGTAAAGATGTTCTTCAGTTTGGGAAGGAAGCAAAAGAGCTGTTCAATGAATGTGCTGCACTTTGTAACCTGGGACAAGATTTTGATTTCCAATACCCCTAAAAAACAAAGCTAGAGTGAAAATGCCTGAAAACAGTAATGTTGATGTCTGAAATGTTCAAAGTCCAGACCTGAATCAAGAAGTTGTGGCCGGTGTCACTTTTCATGCTGACAGTGCGTGAGCAGAGGAATGTAGAGAAATCACTTGTCTCGATGCAGACCTAATCCGTAGACTTGAAACAAATGCTGCACTACTACATTTGATGTGGAATTAGTTACAATTTGTGTTTTTAAAATTTTTATATTTCTTTTTTCACGTAAGCAGCACACAGTCTGTAATATGTAGCATATCTGTGTGCACGGCAGAGCACAAAGCTGGAGGAAGGTTAGAGTTGTGTCTGTAGAAGTATGACACTGCAGTTTGATGAAGACAAATCACCTCTTCCTCAGCTCTAATTGGATGTAAAAGAAATTTCCAGTCACCAAGTCAGATAAAGGTTCTACCCTGAGCTCCATCTGCCAGGAGAGGAAGACAGAAATGGTAAAGAGACTCCGAATGGACGTTGATTCTAAATTTGGAAAGGAGCTGCTCTGTGTAAAGACTGATATACTTCTGATAGAAAGTAAAAAGTCAATAAGATGCAGAAACTTTGTCAGGAGTTTTGTTGGTTTCCACCGTAAACCTGCTGTACCCTGCCTCATGAACGGGTCCTGCTCACTGTGAGAGCGCCGAGGATTTCTGTTCTGCTGTGGAGCCCTTAAAGTTCACCATGGGAAACTTTCCTCTGCTTCAAGAATTTTTGCAGAACAAAGGCAGCCAAACAGCTTTAAAAAGTCTGAATAAAGAAGCACAACTTTTTATTTTGTGTTTTTAATTAGATCACTTTCCCGTCCGCTGTGGACATGGAAAAAGACTGTTTTTGAAAAGCTGAAAAAAAGTAGTTTTGTGACAACAGAGGCACAATTTCTGCCAGCTTCTCAGAGCAATAAAACTCTTGTCTATCTCTGCATGCACACATGCTTGCATATCGGTACCCTTTGTATTTCTGAAAACTTCTGCTCCTTTGAGCGGGGCACAGAGAGGGAGAGAAGAAATGTCACCGTAAGTGTTTTGATGTAGAATCCGTTTCATGTGAAGTTCTCCTTTAGCGATGACAACTTTTCTAAACCCACTGCAAATTTAGAAATGTTTCTCATTTCCCCTCTCTCGCTCTCCTCCATGATCGTGGCATCAAACGGCAGTGGAATAAGGGTGATTGTGGCGGGTCTGTGGCATTTTCTCTTGGAATGCCGAGCCAGAATGAAGTGATTAATTAAACAGGTGTTCTCGGTGGGAGAGTGTGTGTGTTCTGGGGGCGAGCGGGTCCTAGGTGTTAATAATGTAACCAGCTTTGCACTGCGACGCCCTTATCGCTTCGTGAGCACCGTTTTATCTGCCTTCCACGGCCACAAAGGCATGCCTGTCGGGAACGGTGTCGCTGTCAGGGCGGAGGCAGAGAAATGGTCCCTTCATCTGGAGTTTATCCACTTTGCTCTGCCTCAACCCCCCTCCTCCTTTTCTTCTCTTCTTCAGAGGGAGGCAGAGTGCAAGCAGCGGATGGATTTAGAAAGTGTGTTGTAGATTAGGGCACTTTTATCTGTGCACAGCACATCTTCATATTGATAATTATTTCAGCAAGCTCCACACCCAAAGCATTATGTATTAATGATTTTTAGCTTTGAATGCAGCCAAGATTAGTCTAAAATAATATTCTTTCAGCTTTCTGCTGTTTTTATGATTATTCTCTCATTGGAAAGTTTCTGTCAAGTTTTTACTGTGTTATTTCTTTAGATACTGCGCTATTGAAAGTGATTGTTTCTAAGTCTTTGTCATTCTTCTGCTGTTCTTCAACAAACAGAAAGAGCTGGGAACTAAGACTGACTGCCCGAGGATGTGCGCCTACAAGCTGGTCACAGTCAAGTTCAAGTGGTGGGGCCTGCAGGGCAGAGTGGAGAGCTTCATCCATGAGGTTCGAGTCTCTGTCCAACTGACACAGTCAGCTGTATCGGCTCAGCACATTTTCAGACTGAGTTCCAGTTTTCAATAGCACACAGAGTAGCACTTGGTGATAATTCAGTGCCATTGATTTTATTTATTTATTTTATTTTCAGGTGCAAATGTATAAAAATACTGTGTTATTGTTACACAATTAATGATTACAAGCAAAATGTATGTTACTGAATTTGATGATTAATCCCAGTGCAACACTGTTAAATACATTGTGATTTTTATGCAGTTTGACATATATTCTTATCGTGTATGTAAATCTTAAAATACTCTTATTTCGTGATATTGATTTAAAACCATATCATCCCCACCTAACCAAGAGTACTACTGTCTCCCTCAGCAAGAGCAGAGGATCTTCACTAACTTCCACCGCCAGCTCTTCTGTTGGATCGATAAGTGGGTGGACCTGACTATGGATGATATCCGGCGGATGGAGGCAGAAACACAGAAGGAGCTTGATGAAGTGAGTGCATGAGTTTTTAAAAAAAAAAAAAAAAAAAAGGCCAATAATTAAATATATAATGTGCATATCAGTCAATAATTGGCTTTGTGCAGAACTTCAAGAGTTTGAGTCTCTGACATTAAAATCTTTAGCACTTAAAAAGAAGAAAAAAATTTAAATGAACTTAATTTCTCCCGATTTAGCAGATCAAGCATGAACGGCCATTATTAATGTTGGCATTTATCATTTTATTGTGTGAATATTCGCTTGTGCCATTTTACCCAAAGTCCTCATGATTTGGTTCACGAAAAATGTATAATCTTTTAATATTTTTGAAATGTAGGTGTTCCATCACAGCAGCATTAACCACGATTCAGTCACATTTGTCATCACAGCCTTGACTCCAAAATTGTTGAACATTGTGTAAATGATAATTATTTGTCCCTTTGGACATATACACCATCAAAACACAGTACAAAGACATTATAAGTACTGTTTTGCAAAATCAACTTAATTGACTTTTTAAAATAAATTTTGGTGCCAGCAAACATCTTTCAAACAAGTGAAGACAGGTGCAACAAAAGACTGTGGAAAGCTGTGGAATGCTCGGAATCGCCCGTCTGGACCAATTTCCACATAATCATTTTATCACTGGCTTCACAGAGTAACATCTACCTGAAATGGCTGCCTTGATCCCTTTTTGTATAAAGGCATAATTGCCGATTGAAATAAGAAGGGTCAACATTTTATGATACGTCTCATGGGAAACGAGTCCTAGCTGCCCCCACAGGCTTCCTAATCCCTCTTCCTGTGAATTACTGTATTTTCATTGCTGTCTAGATACGTAAGAAGGGCTCAGTACGAGGTACGAAGGCTGCAGACGAGTAGCCAGGCCAGGTGTAGGTCTGAGCGTTGCTGTGTAAGTTCTCACTGGCGGAGGCCAGTTCTGAGACGCTTTTTCTCTGATCTCTTTGAGGTTTCTGTGTTGGTGCACACCACTGTTACTTTCACTCTGCACTGTTTGGTGTAGTGAAGGGGCTTTAGGTTCACTATGTCTAATTGTACACATGTATGTGATTGAGTGTGTGTGCGCGCCTTCACATGCAAATCCATAGCTCACTCTGAGGTAGTTAATCAAGAACACCAGGTTTCAGAGAAACATGACGCATGTGCTAGGTTGTTAAGTGTTTTGCTGACCCAATGAAAATCTCCTGCCACGGTTTGTACAAGTGCCTGTTGTGTATGTATATGTGTATTTATACGCACTTGTGTAGGCAAGTGCCTGTCCTCTAAGTATATCCACACATCTGGGCAAACTTTTCTCAGAATCACACATGCTATTTTTTTTAAGAGGTGGCCAGTAGTTAAAAACATGCACAGAAGGGCTGCTCAAGACTAATCGCTGCACTCCAGAGCCTCCCCATAGAAGAATACCAGACAGAGAAGAAAAACAGTCCTCCAAATCACAGGCTTTAATTTCTGTGAATCACATTCTCTGTAAAATCTTACCGCTGCTTTGCTCATGGAACTACTCTAAACATGTCTGGGAGCTCTTGTCCGTACAAGGAGAAAAATGGAGGAATCTGGGCCGGACTGGCCAAAGAGGGCCAGACTCAAACATTCCTGGCTTACAACCAACGTACAGCATTTTGTACCCCCCCTACATTTCGCCCAATTCAGCATGTGTTTCCCATTTTCCATTGGAGTAAGTAAACAGGCGGGTGCCATCAAAGAGGGCTGTGCTGAGGAGAACGACGAGGTCTGAACTTCTGGACTTAAGGGTCTGTAGGGTCACAGCGGGACTGTATGGGACACCTCAGTGTGATGGTGGACAAAGCGTACAGACACCAGTCCTTTTTACACCGGAATCATGGTGCTAGTCTGTGATTTTTAGACAGCATGCCAGTGTTGCAGAACACAAAGAGGCATGACTGGCATCACCCGGTGTGACGTAGCCGTGAACATACAAAAAGCACTTTCTAAATAATAACAGTCAGTACGTTTAGATGGACAGTTAAGACGAGCGACGAGTCTAGCTCGATTAGGCCGTTTAATTGGACTGCTGTCCTCGTCCCAGTATACAAGCGCAGAGGGAGAATCCATTTATCATGCGAGTGCGAATTTGCTAAGTCAGGTGGGGATATGCTCCGTTCAGCTGGCTGCTATTGGACCTTCTTCTGGGTGGCCAAACAAGCTACCAGCAAGTTAGCAAGTGGCTTGTGGAGTCCATGTCCAATGGTGAAAACATGCACAACCTCACAACGCTGTACGCTTGTTATCTTCGCTGTTCATTTGGAACAGATTCAAGGCACGCTTCCCCACATGCTCACCAGAGTCTTGTTTACTTCCGGACTTTCTTCTACAAATTTATGCTGTTCCAGTTCCGGTTTGAGGAATGCTGCGGGGACTATTGATCACGCACAGATTGCTTAGGCCAGTTCGGGTTCGATTATATAAACGTGGGAGTAATTTGACTTCCAGTTGCATTATCTGAGTGTGTATGCTGGACTTTGAGAAATTAGATTTTAGTGTGATTTCAGTGAGACTAATATGTTTACATGCATTTTAAAAATTCTGGTTTTAGCCGGACAAACCCAATAAATCGTTTTTTCTCTAAGGTGATGTAAATGTACTGAATGACATAACGTAGTAAAAACAACTAATTTTACTTTGTCTGTTACATGGCGGTGGACTTTGTCCTGTGCTGAGAGGGTAGGGAGCTCTGTACCTCGTTGACATTTTCAGTTTGTGTTCTTTTCTCAGTTAGCTGGGAACTGCTGCACATTTAACACTTCAAAATGTTGCACCCCTGTTTTGTGGTTCTGCCATGGCGTTTTACAGACGTTGGTTCGGCGCTGTCAACAGCCTCCCGTGCTGGATCGGGCAAAGCAGCAACAACTCTGATTTCATATTCGTAACTTTTTTTTACCAAACTGTTAGATGGAGTCACACAATATTCCCGCTTTGACGAGGGCGTGTAAAAGGGGCTTCTGTCTTTCAGATTCTTGTCAAGACTGCGCTGATCAACTGGTTGGCTACACTTTTTGTGCTGTGCTGTTGGTGTAGAAGGGGGACGCATGAGAGAAGGAAAGGGCAAGAAAGGTGGGATGGTGGGGGGGGGGGGACGTCAAGATGGCTCCTTTTTCCTCATTAACATACAAATGGAATTCTGCAGTTGAGAAGAAGCCTGTGCTGTGATTGAGAAAAAAGGGAGGGAGGATGGGGAAAAGGGATAGAGAAGTGGGAGGGTGAATCCTCGTGCCATTTCATCAGATCTGTCTATTCCTCTGTTTAGAGCCACTGTTAGTTTGAACTGTTCCATTAAGGTGTTCGGCTATCAGATTCTAACACTAATTGACTTTCCAAAGCCATCAGCCTCAGGGTGGAAGAATTTGAAACTGATGCTTTTATCTACATAGAAGACAAACAAGGGGCTTGATAAGACTGCTGGAGCAGATTCTTAAGGAAAGTAAAGATTTGAGTCTGCAAAAAGAAATTTTGTATTATTTGTAAAGGTTTAGGGTGCAAGGCGTAAAAGAATTAACCAGCAACCATTCATGAAGGGTTTTTTTCTGAATTCAAGCATCCATTAAAGCTGCTCTCACCTTTTTGCTGTACATAAATCTGATGTTGTATTTTCTTCTACCTCCCAACAGCTTCGCAAAAAGGGTGAAGTACGAGGAACCAGCGCTGCAGACGAATGAAAAGGCAACAGATTTTAAACACCCACGATGACAGCAGCGATGGAGACTGCTAACAGGGCTCCTTTGGTGCCACTTTTTACCTGAACTGTTGGAGGCTGTGGAGGAGGGAGCTCTGCTACCTGCAATCAGTAGAGCAGAATCCTGACTAGACGTTCATTCATTTGGAGGAATTGATTTCTAGAAACCAACACGATCCTAGCTGATAGGACTCTGGATAATTTTGATCTCCCGGGCAGAGAAGAGGCCAGCTATCATGTTATTGACCAGACCTTGCCTTTTGGAGAGAGATGAAGAGGAGCCACTTGCAGTAGAGTGTTTTTTAAGAGAGAGGCAAATTCATTGGCTTGATTCCACAGCGGCAGGTGTTGGACCAAATATTTCCTATGTTTTATTTTGATTTCCCTTTTTTTTTTTTTTTGTCAATGTTAGCTCTGTAACATTCCTCTCGAGATGCCCCATCTGAGCCCCCCTTGTCTCTCCTCGGTTTTAACTGCGGCTCTGTGGTCTGCATTCCCCTGCATGAGTCTGTATGTCTGTCATACTCATGTTCCTTCCTGCCACAGCCTCCATTAAGAGATTACTAACAGCCTTGGCGCCTTGGCCCATTGTAATCCTCACCCATCCACCCCACCTCACCCAAAGCACTGCATCTTATTAACACTGACAATCATGCCCGTACAGGTATTCACTCTCGCTCTTGGACAGATTTATTCAACACACACACACACACACACCTGACACGTATACATTGAGCGCGCACACACACATACACGCACTCACAGGTGTGGATGCCTTTGCAGTGACTGATCTCTTAAAAGCTCGAGCTGGGCAGATCCATGCAAGCTTGCTCAGCTAAAGGATGTTACATGGCAAGTGTTTACAGCTACCACTGATTTTTTTTTTTTTTTTTCTTTCCCCATCCGCACACTCCCTATTCAGACAGACATTCACACATAACACACAACACAGCATTCACATCCCTAACAGATGTCCTCAGAGAAAAACTGCACTGAAAAACAGCCACAGATGGTGCTACACCCCTCCAGCCTCTGTCACAAGCCAAACTGCAGCGCGCTGCTCGCCCCACCTCACCCAGCCCGCCCTCAGAGGCCTGTCTCACTCTTCTGGTTCTCTAAGGTACACTCATACTGAAAGGCCTCTCCTCCTGCGTCATTCTTCGTGTGTTTACAGATTTGTAAACAGCCTTAGCAGTGCCAAGTCGACACCAGCACCACACACTGCTTGCCTTAATCTCTGGACCTTTACACCTTTTGGACCTTAATGCCTATTGTACCTCCGCTGTCAGCTGTTACTCTAGCTACCTCCCTTTTTCCTTACTGGCAGTTCATTTAAAGGTTAGCACTAGCTACTAGCCATTACTTGTTAGGAGTAAATCATGGCAGACAAAGCAAAGCGAAGTTGTTTGTGATTTTTTTTTTTTTTTTTTTTCTTTGCATGTGGTTTCCTTTATGTTCTCCGATTTTGTGTCACAGCGCCTGAGCAAATGCAATTCCTTCAGCATGCAAAAATGTGTAAGTTACAGCCGAGCGGCCTGAACACGGTCGTTCTTGCAAAGGGCTGCAGATTTTACATCTCTGCCTCAGATCAGCCATGTGTTTGATTTGCCACATTGATGACTTTTCAACTTCATATTGCACTTTCTCACCATAGGCTTCAGAATCATGTGGCACTGGCCTACAGTGTTCTCAATAGTGTTACATACATACACAGGACATGTGGTTTCTTCATTCAAATCTTATTGGTGTCTGTTAAATTTGTTTGTTTTTTGTGATGTTTCAGTGTCTTCAATTGTGTAAGAGGAATCGGGGCTTTGTTTTTAGAAATATATAATTCTTTTCAACACTTGCATATAATTAAATACTCTAGGTTTAAGGATCCTAATGGTTTAATTTTCTGTAAACTGTGAGGGAACCGTGTAATCCCTCTGTAATGGGTTGTTAGCTTGTCCAAAGAGTGCAAATGGATTTCTGATGTGTTTACATGAATTCAGCAAAGACGATATCAGAAACTTTGAAGGCAACTGTCTGAGGCAACATTTTTCATAACACAATCTTCTCAGGTAAACAATAGAGATGATCTTTTTGATTTTTTTTCGTTACTCATCAGTTGTCCCAAACTGTTGACGACCTTCATCACATTATAGCCTTTCTGCGGGGAAACATGGCAACACGGCTTCAACATGATAGGAAATTGTTGTGATGTAACTTTTATCTGCTCCGCCGCTGTTGATGAGACGACCGCTGTTGTCGCTGCACTGAGGTTGTAGGTCTCAGAGAGCGAGGAGTGAAAAAACGAATCCTGAGTGTAATCGATGTCGGAAAATCTAATGTAATGATTCCTGATTCGGTGGCTGAAGAGAGCAACTTAAATCAGTGGTTTACCATCTGTTAAAACATGGACATGTGGGAGAGGGAGTATTCACAGAGAAACTGTATAACCTTAATTTATGAAATCTACAACTGTAATTTCTGAACTGCTTGCTTTTAAATGTTTTCAGATCAGCTTTTGAAATTCAGGGGACATGGTAGTGAATGTATGCCGTTTTGTGCCTTTTCTTTCTGTAGAGCTCCTCGTGTGCCATTAAGTCTACATATTGTATCTCTATAGAATAAATTTTTGTCTGAAAAATAATTTTGAGATTGTGCTTCTGTTCATTTGTATGCAGGTCATTCTTAGAGATTAAAAGCCAAACCAGTTACTAGTTAAAGACTGATAACCAAAATACTAATCCAGCACTAAGGAGGTTTTTCCTCGCCACTGTCGCCAAATGCTTGCTCATGGAATTGCTTTCAGTTGTTGGGTTCTAATTGAATATATTTTAATTATAGAGTGTGGTCTATATTCTATATGCAAAGTGTCTTGAGACAACTTTGCTGTGATTTTATGCTACATAAGCAAAAAATTACTTGATTTAATGAGTAAAAATGAAAATGTGGATGTCAAAGACTCAACTACAGTTTATAGGTACTAGCGCTTAACTAGAATATTTCCATTGTCTGCTACTTTGTCTCACAATATTTTGAAGGCCAGTATTGTACTTTTTATGCAACTGCACTTACTTGATAACTGTAGTTACTACTTACATTGTAAATTCAAATTATTAATACAAAATAAAAATCAACTAATAAATTGATGCATTGTTACAGATTAAAATACCCAACAGTAAATGAACTCCACTCTTACCAGTTGCAGCATTTAAAAATTAACAAAATAATTAAGCCATAATAATAAAGTTTAATGTATTTTTCTGAAGTTGGCCGTTCTGTGTTTTTACTTTTGATTGAAGTCTTGCATATAAACTTGTAACAGAATATTTTTTTTACACAAGTAAAACTGTTTTTGCTTAGGTAAAAGGTCTTGAGCGCCCCTTTCCTCCACTGAGGATAACAAATCTTAAATGCCTACGAATATGTTAAAAAGAAAAATGGTGCAAAGGAGACCTTTTCAACATAATTTTTTAAAAAAGACAGAAAAAAGCAGCTGCATCTGAGCCAAAGTAGGGTTTTCTAAAAATAAAAAAAAAATTGTTTTTTCATTGGCATTTGGATTTAAATGGAGTAATTCCAATTCTGATAACTGTTCAACTGCTAATACTCACTTGAAATGCAGATCTCTATACATAAACAACTTTTAAACAGCTCAGTGTAAGCTGCTGTCATTGAAAACAACACGCATTTACAGCTTTTGGGTGCAGGTAGAGCTTCAGTAGCTTAGTCCAGGCCTGAGGCTTCACTAAAAGTGTCAGTTCTCTACTGTAAAACGCACAGGACAAACATCCCTTCAGAGCAGTTATCAGTGACTCCAGCGTGGACGAGACTCTCAGTGACCTGCAGGTCAGAAGAGTCGCACAATAACAGCGGAATTCATGCTAAAGAGCAGGAAGAGCCGCCAGTCTGCTGGCCGAGATATCCGCCTTTTTTATTGTTTGCGGAGGAACGGTCACATGTGCCTGCTGCAAGGAAACCAGTCATATCTGCCCCAGAACAAGCAAATAATGCTGCTTCTAAAAGCGGAGATGGGCAGACTCGCCCACACACCTCCTGTTAAGTGGCAGCTCACTCTAGTCTACAGTAGGCATGTATCCATCCATCCATGTGTCTCTCTCCTCTAGAAGATGAAGGGACATGTCATGAGTGAGCCCCTGTCGTTTAAATAGATGAGACAACAGATGAAGAGAAGGAATGAATCTCAAAGGGAGGCTCAAGACTCGACATAGCGGGACACGCGGGCAGGCTGCCCGAAAAAGACTCGATGTTCAGAGCTGAAAACACTTTGTGAGAGCCAGAATGGTCAGCTTACTCCTTTAACACACGCGCAGAAGTAACAATATTCTTTGTCAAAATCACGTAGGCCTCAAACACCTAGAAAAAAGCTGTCGCTCCATATGGCTGCATTTCCTGCTGTCAGATGACCCACTGTGATGAGAGCTTCATTTTTTTTTTTTTTTTTTTTGGAAGAAGTTGAGTCCATCCCTTCCATGTTTGTGTACAGTATGTGACCTTCCCCAGGGGGTGAGTTTTGCTCAGGGGCTGCAGGTCTTCTTGGAGAGGAAAGTTATTTTTGGCGAACACGGGTTCGCGGTGATGTCAGTGAGGGTTTCCTCATCCTCCGGACTCGGGTCAAGTTTAGCCCCAGAGATTCTCTGGAGTTTTCCTGTTGTTCTGGGAGAGGTGGAAGAGGTGTGGAGCCAACTGACGTGAGGAGGCGGGTGGAGTGTGTGTGTGTGTGGGGGGGTAGTGTCTCTGTCGCATCCCTCCCCTTAATACAATGGTGCTTCTCTGGATGACAGATGCTGCTTAACCCATCCTGACCCAGGGAGCTGTGATGGCTCGGCTGAGTGACAGGCCCATAGAGGACACGCCGAGGCTCCTCTGCACAGGACGCTGTCCCCCCCAACAAGGGAAGGAACTGTCTCTTTGGGAAACCCCTACGGTAATATATGTCTGTCTCAGGAAAAGCTTAACACTATGAATTAAGGATAGTGCAGAACACCCACTTCTGCTATCTTGTCCTATTGAGTAAAATATTGAGACAAATTGAGCACTAAATCACTGCAGAGAAGAGTGGTATTGTGACAGTGCTTGAAAGCCTGTAGACTGTCCATTGTCATGAAGTCGCCTCGGCAGCAGCAGCTCTGAGCTGCATTTATCATCACTGGGGACTCAGGGGTAGAGAGACCGTGCCATCGGTTTGTCATACTTAACTTGTCTGTCTCCATTTTAGAGGACTGTCAACAGAGTGAGCAGTTTGTCTCATAGGGGGATTAGAATTACGGATAGAACAATATCTCTACTTTTTCCCTGCTGTTGAGCTGCAGAATGCTTGTTTCTGGTGTTGTAAATGGGGTTTTGTGATACAACAAGCATTTATCAGTCGAGAAATGAACATGATTCATGTTATTTCTAAAGGGCTTCGCAGAGCAGCGACGGCGGCCGCAGCTAAAACAGTTTGATATGCAAACACTTTTGAGTTTATCTGGCTGAAACTCAAATGATGCTGCACCCAGCTGGCATTCTGATATGAAAGCAGTCCTCTTGCAAGGTGATACTGAGGGGGAAAAAAAAGAACGCGTGTGTGTTGGTGTGTGTGTTTTTCTTGCACAGCAACCTTGAGAACATCTCGACAGCTCAACATGCTTCTCCTTCCCTCCGTGGAAGAAAGATGCTTTACACCGTGTCTCCTTCAAAACACAACTGCCGTCCATCCCTGCCTGCTCGCTCTGAGCTGCTGTCCTCTCAGCTGCAATGATTGCATATCCACACACCCAGATTCAGTGCCTTGTCCTAACCTGTCTCCAGTCTCAGCCCCTGACATGAGTGTACAGACTTCTCCTCTAGGTGCTGGGCTAAACGTACATATATAGTCTGCATCTGCGTAGTGTAAGTTTTCTAATTCAATTTCCAAAGCTAAGACATTTACTGTAAAAATAATAATGAAAAAGTCATGCAATGATGCACAGATATTATATTCATTCCCATTTACTTCAGCTAGGGATGTTCCATATGAAAATGGCAGAATTCTGCCATAATGATCATTTTGTTCATGTTCTCTGAATTCTTGGGATTACATGAAATGACAGGATTCAAAATAAATAAAGGACTGATTTTACATGTTTTACAAACCAAATGTTTCTTATTTGTGTAAAATAAATTCAAAACCACATTTAAAAGCTGTATTTACAGTATATGTGCCAATACAGATGCCTCACTGCATCTAAAAATCATCTTCTGAATGCTCTGCCATGAACGTGGGCTGTCACTCTCGCTCTCTCTGACGCCCGCCGCTAGGTGGCACTGTGTCTGTTTGGTAAAAGGTGCAGGGCTGTCTGACACCAAATCCTCTAAATGCCCACCGGCCACATAGTCGAAGAATGGTCGTATGGTGTCCTCCTTTCACATATGAAATAAAGATGATGATGGAGGATTCAAATACATTCGGTTCAGTAGCGTTTCTTTCATTTTAAATAACCTGAGTTCCTTTAGTCTTTAGGGGGAAGACTCTCCCAGCGTACACACATTGCTTGATTAGTGGTAGAATACATTTGATATATAGTCTATTTTTAACGCACCTTTTTTTTTTTTTGTCGTGAAGTGGTAAGAAAATATTCCACAGTAAAATGAATGTGAACACAACCATGTCAAAATTAAAGAGACAAGCAAAAAAAACAAAAACAAAACAAAACAAAAAACTTCAAAACTGACCAAATAAATCCACTAAAAGTCAAACATGTGAAACAGTCATTGAGACACATTTGGAATAACGTAACTAAATGTAACTAAATGTAACATGTGGCACAAGTCTATACTGCTGTAAAATGAAAATATATCATAGCTTATATAGGCCTTATATAACAATATGTCAGATTAAATTCACAATTGGAGCCACGCACATTATTTTGATGAGTTTCTTGTGTTGGGAGAGATTTATTTACAACACTTTTATGTCTTATCTCGGGTTATTGCTGCTCTTGACCTCACACAGATAACCTCGCCTATTGTAGGTCTATAGAGCTAATTGAACATATGAAGTAAATTATCCTAATTCAGCCTGGCAAAAATGTTCCGTTTTACAGACAACCGTACCAAGAGAATGCTATTGATTATAGGAACCGAAGCCCAATATCATCCGCATGATTTAGTTCAGATGGTCTTTTAAGGATTTTTTTTTTTCCTCTCCACACACCAAACGGGGGCGAGTTTGATTGGTCACATGGGTGTGAGTGAGTCACTTTATGGTCTAAGTCTAATTTACAGGCTGCATTTATCCCAACATCAATATCAGCTTTTAGTCAGCAGCTGCTGTCAATCAAATTATTGAGGCCGGTGTTGGACTTTTTCAATGCTCAACACATTATTTTCAGTAAGATTTCAGCTTCACTCGTGATTACCTGCACCTGAAGGAATTTAACATCAATCTGGAATGACTGAATCTCAGTTTAACACCCAATAATTAACCCAGCCACACAATCTCAGTCTACTGGTGGTGTTTTCCCATCAAGTCGTCGCTCAGTGTCTTACATGTTGTTGATAGAATGTTTCAGTGAAAACGATACCAGTCATCTGGGGTGCTGATCACTGCGTGGATCAGTAGATGCAAGGGTTAAAAAAGGTTAAAAAGGTCCAAGCAACATCCAAAACACAGTGTGCACAATTTTACTGAGAGTCCTGTTATTCCAGCGGAGGATGAGAGCTGCACTGGTGCACCTTAACTCTTGTAGACTGCAAGTCTGTAGTGGACAAAAAAAGATTTTTTTTTTTTTTTTTTGGGGGGGGGGGG
>JAQLOL010000022.1:9474301-9485596 GCA_029783665.1 Naso thynnoides
AACAATAATTGCTAACATTTAATCAGATAATAATAATAACAACAACAACAACAACAATAATAATAATAATAATAATAATAATAATAATAATAATAAAAACGCCCCTTGAATAAAACTGTATTTCCTCATTATATTTTTTAGGCTAATTAATACCGTTTGTGCTTTATAAAAACAAAGTGTGTGTATTGACGTGTGATTAAAATTGCAAAACTGGCAAGTTTATGTGTTAGGCAAGTTATGTATTAGCTTATCAGTTTTATTAATCAATTAATTGCTTTTTTAGATTTATCGTCTATATAGATAATATAGCTTCTGTTTTTTTTTACGTTGGGTATCAAAAATTAATTTCTCTAAAACAAGATTGTTGACGTCGTGACGCTGCTACATTTAAAAAAAAAAAAAAAGCCTCCCCACTGTCCAGATAAAACCACCGAAAGTGCTGTGAATGTATAGATGTATAATAACGTGGATTTATAGCCTATTTGTGGAGAGCGCCTGGCGCGTCTGGAGCCCCTCTTTGTTCTGATCAGTGCGGGTGCAGAGAGGGGCGGGGGCGCGCACCGCGCGGAGCCTGAGTCCAGTCGCATTGTTTATATGAGACAGAGTAAAGGGTGTCGGGTAGTGACTGTAATGCCATGACTTCCAATGAGCACTGTAAGTTACCATTTCGACTGATGCAGAAGTCTGACACCCCACTTAGAATTTAATAGAAAAATAACAGTAAGTGTGCAAATTAATTAAAGCCAGACTAAAAAAAAAACAAAACAGAACATTTCACTTCTTCCAGTTATTTGTTTTCCTTCTAATTAATGTTACTCTTCACTGGTCCTGACAGCCAAATTAGTGAACAAATGACAAGATCATTGAACATTGGGGCTTTTTTTGTTACCATGATTTCTTCCCATGATGATTTTTAGAGGAGTAAACTGAGTTCTGCAAAAATATACAACAGCAGCAGCAGCAGCAATGAACACAGCAAAAAACAGAGTGTGGGGTGTGAGAATAAAGAAAAAAGCCCACTGATGCCAGGGCGTGATAAGTAACATCATTACTTTTGAAATTGATTAATGAGCATTTTTTTGAGTCGGTAACCCAACACTGATATGAAGTCAGCATCAGTCACCCTGTTGCTCTCACTGCTCTAATTCATAGGGCTGATAGCAGATTAAACTGTAGAAATTCACTGGTAAAAGCCAAACAGTCTAATTTCTGCTCCTTTTTTTGCCTTTCCATCTATCTTTCCATCATCTCTGTCTCCCTCTCCTTTCCTCTCCTCCCCTCTCTTCTCCTCTCCTTTCCTCTCCTCTCCTCTCTTCTCCTCTCCTCTCCTCTCCTCTCCTCTTTCAGCCCTCCCTGCATGGATACGAGGCATGCAGCTCTGGAGCGATCGATAGCTAGTTAGCACAAATCACGGCTCCTGACAGTTTCTCATTTGAGTGCTTCAGACAGCAAAGATGAAAAAAGGGTGAAGGTGTATTTGGGAGGGGAGGGGGATTTTGAGATTGAATCTGATGCTTAGGCTACACAGAAGGGAGCAAAATAACATAATAATTTAAGATAAGTCATAGCCCACAGTGTAGTTCCATAAGAGCCAACATCCCACAGCCTTTTCACACTGCAAAAAATATACCCCTCAACCAGTCAGACTGGTCTTCAGTCTTCTGAGCAAAATTCTGCCACTGGAGAAAAAAAAAAGTCAGTGACGCTAATTAGAAACAAATCAATTAATTAATCAGTTAGCATGAACTACATGTAAGTTGGCCAAGAAAATTTTTAAAAGGTGATTGTTTTCATTCGTTAGAAATCAATTGGTGCAATTCCAGTGAAATATTTTTTTTTAAATTGTAACATTTTATTTTTCAGCACAAGATGTCAGATATTTTTTGCAGTGTAAATATTCTCATACAAATAAGATGTTTCTTAGTTTTCTAAAGTGGTAAATATGTTGGAATTTTTCACTACTGTCCACTTCCAGAGGCTAATTTTTTCTTTACATTTTATTTACATATATATGTCTTATTTGTCTCTCTCAGGAGTGCTGCTAAATTATGCAGAGATTCATTTTCTTCTTAAACAATTAGCATTCCAACAGGTTAATACATTTAATACTGACACAAAGTGTTAAATATGTTGATTTACACATGGATACCTTATTTTAAATGATTTTAAGAAATGCAAACACTATTGAAAATGCATTTAAATTAATTTTATTAAATGTGTAAGCAGAACTTTGAAGGTTTTACCATTACATGTCTAACTCAGTAACATAACTTTACACAGAATGTGTGTAAATATGAGATTGTCTGTTTTTAGAGTTTTGGTTTTGGTTTTTCGGTTTTCAGAGAGTTTCGGTTTTGTCTCAGAACTTATACCTGATGTTTTTTAAAAGGGTTTTAGTTATTGCTTTTTTTGTTTGTTTTTTTCTAGTAAGTCGGTGAGAATTTAATCAGGTGGATTCTGGTGTTGTGCGTGATCTGGTGTTGCAGTGGTGTTTGCTCAACATGAGTTGAATGCAGTGGAAGTGTAAGAGCTGGGGGTCAAAGGTCAGTTTGGTCACATAAGGTGAATGTTTCCATCGCTCAGTGCAGCTTCACTTTAAGTGCTCAATGTGAAGTAGAGTGAAACTTCACAGGGTGTGTTTGCATAGGCGCTAGGAGCAGGAGAGGAGAGCAGCCACACGTCTCCCCGTGATTCAAATAAGACACAGTGCAGCGATTCCTCGTTTTACTTTTTCTAACTTCCTCTGAATGTTTGAAAGAACAGACAAGTAGCCAATAAAAGTTCGACTGCGCTTATTTGTTGAGGAATTTTGCTCCCAGAGCCGATGTGCGTTCACCCAGCTCACCCTCTCTGAGGTCCCCATGTGCGTGTATAAGTGATGCGTGCTGCAGTTTGGACCCCATATTTGGCCTCCTCTGTCTGTGACAGCATGTAGTTCCATTTCTTTTTTTCTAAGACACAGTTTTACCTGCAGCTGTAAGCTCACGGCCTGCAGATTCTTGTGTGCTACTCACTGTCTCATGCTCCCATGGAGGCAAGGAGTTGAAGTGTGTGCGCTAAACTTTTCTTATACTTTGTCAGTTAACATTATTTCCTTTTTTTTTTTTTTTTTTTTTAGAAAAAAAAGTTTACGCTCTTCCTCTTCCCTTCTCTTTTGTATATCTTAGCCAGAAGCTGGCCGTTCATTTGGGAACTCATGCATAGTCTTGATAACAGGCAACCAGTGGGCGTAGGAAGTGATTCAGTTATTTTTATTTTTACTTTTCACTGTTTTTGCCACTTGCACTTTTTTTTTTTTATCAGCACAGTTAAAACACTTCACAGTTGACCCTGTGGAATAGCTTCACTCCTCACTCTCAGTAATCAGCTCATAAACAGCTCTAATAATGATCAAATCTCTTTGGCTCCGACTTTGACAGGTTTGAAAAGAGGGAACTTGCATCTTATCACACCTACTAGAAAGCACTTAAATCCACAGAAAGACCCGTATTGATATTTCACCGCGGAGAGCCGTCCTGTGAGACTGCCTGCCTTTGACATTTCAGTGCGACAACAACCCCACAAATCACACCAGTAATTTCTATTTCCTTTTTCTAAAAAAAGAAGAAAGTGATTGGCACGTGCTTGAATGTGGAAAAAAACAGCTCGGGGCAGTCTATGTTCTTTACATGTCATTACAAGGTGTTTCATATTGACTTTCTCTACAACACACATCCACCAAGCTGCTCACACACTCCTGTGCCGCAGTAATCATAATCATTATGATAATCATAGCAATTAGCCTGGGTAATATTGTTTCTAAAAGTCACAATTCATCCTCGGGCAACTCCTGTAAGTTGACTTGGTTATTGACGGGTTCATCAGAGCCACGAAAAACAGGCAGTTTATGTCTAAAGTGATGATTTCAGCAACATAAATACATGATTGTAATGACAGAGCAACGTCTTCAATAAAATGATAAAGAAAATAACTCTTATTTTTACTGTAATTGCGTTATACTTTTGAACTCTTTGCTTGTGATTGTTTCCATCTGTGTGCGCATGTATGCGTGCATGTGTGTGTGTGTGTGTGCTGGCGTGCATGGGAGCGTGTGACGAAGGGCAGCTTTGTAGAAGCTGCAACTTGATCGTGTGGATTTGTCAGCTGTAGACATGAAGTTTGATTTATTTAGACTCGGTGTCAGGCTCACGGCTTCAGCCGCCGATCTCAGGTGTCTCGCTTGGAGAAACACGCTCTCGTAATTCTAACGTGTTGAAAATATTTAAGAGTATTTACTTGACTTGTAATTAGTGCAGGGCCGAAAGACGCCCATCATGCATTTGAAGAGTGGAATATATAAGATTGCGTATGCGAGCGTGTGTGGATTCATGTTTGTTTATGCTCGGCGTGTGTGTGTGCGTGCATGTGTTCTCTGTGTTCCTGTGTTTTTTGCAAGACATTGAGCACTAGTGACAGTCAAAGGAAGCCTGTTAAAGAAGCGTGCTTGTGTCTTATGAAGAGAGGAAAAGATGAACAAAGGTGTCAGGTCTTTTTACGTTGCTGGATTTTCAACTCTTCAAAATAGCAGCTCATCCGGTGTTTTGTTTTCCCCGGGGAAGGGTGTTAGAATAAAATAAAACTTGTCTCAGCATGTGGTAAATGTTCTCCTTGGGTGCAGCGGGGAATGGAAAGCTGAATTTATGTGGGAAATGCACAGAATGTGGAGTTCCAAACCTTCGATCGTCTGTATGTGACATGCCTCCAAATGTCCACTGTCTTGTTGAATGACTGCCAGAGCGAGAGAGGGAAAACAGCATCAGTTTGATGAGAAGCTCCTGAAGGTTGTCCTGAGCGTGCAACTCAGGATACAACTACAGGTTTTCAAAGGTGTGTGCGAGTGTATGTTTTCAGGATTTCGGAGGTGTGGACGTTGTCACGCTGCCAGCAGCGGTTATGTTATTAGCCATACAGGTAGTAGTCAGGCGTCTTTAATTTGTATTGAGGAATTGACAAATGAGTTATGACACTGGAGCCGTTTCTCCTGGGAGACAGACGTAGAGACTGATGGAGTGAAAGAGAAAGTAAGAGACACAGAGAGATATTTTTCTCTCTTTCAGAGAACATCTGTAGTTTCGCTCATGAGGCGAAGGGCTGCGTAATAGCTACCATTTGCGTTTATGGAAGAGAAAATAATTCAGTTCAGCATCAAGCATTTTTTTCCATCAGTTTCACTCTCCATGGCTATTGTTCATTTCTCGTCTATGTAGGAGTTTTAAGAACACATTTACATGCATCTATTTTAAAATACTACCCCCTTTTATAATGTAGTTAGCTCACACACTATAGAAAAAGGCTAAATATATAATGTTCATTGTAAATAAAATTTCTATTAATTAGAGAAGTGTTGCACATTTTTTGCACAGAGATCAAATGACCCCAAATATCAGTTTTGTCTTGAAACAAAATTCTTTGTCATTTGATCTTAAATTTGACAATTTTTTCATGTGTGGTTGACCTTTTTCAAAAGAGGTGAAAACATCGAAAACAAAGCGTGCGGCTCTGTGCTGAAACAAAATAGAGACTGTGAAGTAGATCAATACGTCACGGGTTTGGATGACATACTGGACAGGTCCTGGACATGGCTGTGAGTTATGAACGAGGCACTAAATCACTTCCCATGTTCTGATTTGTGTCTGGTTTCCTAAGCACTTCTTGTGGCCAGCGGGGGAGGTGTGCGTGTGTGAGTGTGTGAGGGTATGAATTCGAGTGGATGGGAATGGGTGTGTTGCTGGAGAGAAGGTAACGAATGCTGGGGGCAATGCCTGCCTGGGCAAGTTTTTTTTTTTCCCCCCCTTTTTGCCTTTATGTTGTAGGCCGGAGAGTAGAGAGGAAATTCAAACCAAAATAACCCCTGCGCCCTTGCTTGAGAAATGTGCCCCAGCTCCCCCCAGATATCCTCCCTGCTCTGAGGGAAAGGTCACTCTGCAGCAGGCAGTTGAGCAGGGGTTGAGGGGGGGGGGGGGTTGCATGGAGCCTCACATGCCCCCTACCTACCTTTTGGCAGGAGATACTTGGGACAAAACCTCAGTTAGCCCCAAATATATAATTAAGACTAACTAAGACGTAACCACACTTGGGGGATGTTATTTAATTTTCTAGGTGTCTTAATTAATCATCAGTGTCCTGCTTTTAGTGTCATTTCTGCAAAAGAGATGAGAACATATGAGAAGAACTGGAAGCTGTTACACTTCTGTCGAAAAGAAAAGAATTTGCCTCCTTTGTTTTCGTGGACCTCCTGGTTAAAATCAGACCTTTGCTCAGCTCATCCAACTTTTTCTCTGTGGATAGCGATGGGTGTTTTGTGCTGACAAAGACAGAACCTTCACACAGGGCAGGGTAGTTGTTATGCTAAAGGAATCTGACCTGATGTCACACACTGTCATAGGAGTGCAGGCCTTTGGGTGTTTTTGTCAGCGAGTGGAGCATTCTGATAGGGCCGGTTTGTGTTCAGAGAGGACGGGGTCGTGGCCTTGGGAGCTCGAGGTTAAAGGTGAAGTGTCGTCATGGAAGTATAGAGCTCAGGATAGAAAGGGCAGAGGCCTGCCGCATGGGATTCTGGGGCCTGGGAAATCAACGTGACGGCTCCGAGGAACTTGCACCAAAAAGGAGCTTTGTAGACTCAAACCCTTTCATGCACATTTTCTGTCCTACCTCTTCAGTCGAAGAAGTACATTTTGTTCTGCGTCTTTTTTATTTAAACAAATTCACACAATATCTGTCAGCTTTGGAGGTGGCTCTTGCTCTTTTTAAATGTGCCATTAATTGAAAAAATAATTACTCACTGTAACAGTTATTAAATTGCCGGAAAATAGTCTCCAAGCAGCCATTGTTTACCTCCCCGCGCTGCTCCGAGTGTGTTGACTGAGTGTGTGTGGTATGACACGTAAACCCGTGTCAGGCCGTCAGCTCACAGACACATTGGTGTCATGCAGACAACCCGAGCTGTGCGCTGTGCTCCCAGCCTTCACAGCATCCGAAGCTCCACTCATCTCTGTAAATCGTCTCTGGCTGTGTGTGTGAGACGGCTCCAAAACCTGCTGCTGCTGCGTGTGTGTCTGTGTGTGTGTGTGTGTGTGTGTGTGTGTGTGTGTGTGTGAGCATCATCACCAGGCACTTAATAACAAAGTACAGCACTTGGGGCGAGAGATATAGCGATATAAGTGCATCACATTAAATTCAGTATTTACTTAACACATCACTGTGGTAATCTTTTCTGGCTGTAATGTGGTTAAGGATATTTAGGTGTATTTGCGGCTCAGCTGCGCAGCTGCTTGTGCTGTTACTGTTCCCTCTTTATTAAATATTTTCCCCCTCGTTTGTTGATGCTAAGCACTTGTTCCCCTCAGATGAATAGGCTATTATTGAGATATTACCGTGGATATGAATCCTAGGTTAGCGAATGAAAAGCCATAACAACATGGATCTTATTATATTTATATATTTATATATGTATAAAGATTTCCCTGCTTGTAAAATGTCATAGTGATTTGGTATTTATACTTGTGTGATGTAGAATTTCACACTGCTGTTTCCACTTTGGAGCGAGAACCCTGCCGTGGATAATGCTTACAATTTAAGGGTAGTGTCTTGATTTTTCCATGAAATCTCATCCCTTGAATCCCCTTTGGCTATCCCATAATACTGGGTGATATTTTAATCCTTTGGTGGTCAAGTGTTTGGCTTATTTTGCAGGAGGTGGTTTTTGCTTGTGCTGTTAATTAAAAAGTGTCTTCTAACAAACAGCAACCAGGTTTAACTTAAAGAGAAAAAAGAAAAATTATCTGGGTGAAAATCATATATGTATATTTTCATTTTACAGCAATAGTTAAATTGTGTTTGTAGATGAATAGATATATTTTTCATGTGAGCTCATACCTGAATGTGAATCCCATAAGCACAAAATGTACGTTTGTGTGTGCGTGTGTGTGCAAGAAAAAAAGACTTCTCGTTTGTAATTTAAGCTCTGTGTATTTTTGTCGTCTCTGTCCTTGCATCGAGGCTGACTGATGTGTCTTGCTGGGATTGTGTGTGTGCGTCCGTGTGTATGTGTGCGTGTGTGCGTGCGTGCGGAGCAGCAGCTGAGGGCTGGTGTGGGCACGGCAGCAGCGGCGGCGGCAGCGGCAGCGGTTGGCGTCTTGTGTGTTTTTGGCTGTGCGTGTTGTCAGTTTGCTGTGTGTCAGCAGTGAGCCAGGGGAACGCTTGGCTGCCTATTCAGGCCGGTGCAGACCCCGCTGTGCCCAGCTAGCATGAGCTGCTGGCGGGTGCTGCAGGGCACGGCGCTCGGAAGAGGGAGTTCGAGTGGGTGGAGGGGTGAGGTGGGGTGGGGAGGAGGAGGCGGGGGCGATACTGGCAGGGGGTGGGGATCCGCCATGCTGAGGTGTATGACTGGACCCTCTGGCAAATGTTAGATCTTGTCACTGCCACCACCAACACCGCTCTAAATCCTCATTTCTCCCTCGCCCCCCTGCACCCTCAGCCCCTACTTACACCATGTCGCTAGTCCTCGGGAGGGAGATGGAGAAATTCACAGAGACCAGCAGTCAGAGAGACGAGCGAAACAGGGAACAACGGGAGGCTTGGCTGCCTGACCTTTTACAAAATCCCCCCACTTTTCCATTCCAGTGGTCGCAGCCCAGACAGGCTGGGGGGCAAGCCTGCCTCACTGCCTGCATGTCTGCCTGCCTGCCTGCCTCTCTTGGTTGTCCTAGCTGCCTGCTCTGGCGTTCTCTTCCTTGGCTGTGTTTTGTTAACACTGTGTCACTGCCGCCTCAGGGTTTGTGAAAGCAGAGAGGGAGGGAGATGAAAACAGTAAGCAAAACAAGATAAAAACTGTTTAAGTAGCAGAGAGGGATGAGCTAAAAGGGGGAAATGGGGTTGTGGATTGTATGGAGGTCTGCGTGCTGCTTCTGTTTTCTCTCAGGTGAGCAGCAGACTGACTGGAGTGTTGTGATCTGCAGCCTCTGTGCCGTCGACTGTGTCTTCTATCACAGTCTCTCCCTTCTCTGACACATGTAACTCAGCTTGTCAGAGCTGTTTTCTACCTGTCTCTGACTCCTAGTTGTCCCTGCACCTTAAAGCTCTGTGTCTTTGTGCAGCGCACTGATCCGTTCACCATCCACACGAAGCAAGGCAGCAGTGTGTTTTGTGTGGCGAAGGAGATGGGAGAATAATCGGACTGATTTTAGGGAAGAATCCATAACATCTTCACACACACTTTCTCTGCGCTTTGGGCTTCCTTGAAGGCGAAACCCAAAGCGCACGATGCAACACTAGAGTCATCACACGTAGCCCCACCATTACCTCTTTCCTAGCTGTTCTGTTTCTTTTTCCCCTGTTGTATTTTCTGTCTTCTTCAAAACTTTTCTTCATTTCTGCCCTCCTCCCCCTTGGTATGCTGCAGTCTGTATCTCAGCACATGAAGAGTGACGCTGCACTTAAATGTATAGCTCAGCCAAGCACTTCATTTCCTTGTCAATCTTCCCTTTCACTTATTTTTTCACAACATGGCAAAAGTCATTTTTCTCCGTAGGCATCAGCGTTAAATCTGCGGCACCGCTGATTTTTTTAATATGAGCTGTAATCAACCTGTGTATGGATTTTCCTGCAACCATTTGATATGAGACGCCACACCTTGGTGACACGGGGTCGATATCACGGCACGGTCATTACACCAGTAAATTGGGTCAAGCGGGGTTAAAGGCCAGAACTCTCCGTGCCCTTTGACCCTCTGAATGGAGGTCATACAGCCGCGCTCTGGATTTGCATGCCTGTGTGGGAGAAAATAAATCTGTGTATGTTTGTGTGCATGTCTGTGTGTGTTTGCATGTGTGTATATCAGGCACGAGGTGGAGGAGTGTGAGGAGAGGAAGCTTTGCCCACACAGCCTTGTTTTCGGGTCGCATCGATGGGGGGGTGGGATAGTGTTGAATTAATTTCACAGTGCAGATTTCGAGTGGGATGTGAAAATGACACTGGTTTAATTAAAAGTGTGTATTTTAATGGTTCATCTGGATCAGAGAATGCCAATTTTTTTGAAGTAGTTTCTTCCTGTTTGCGCGGTCTTAATTAACCTTTTCCTCTCTGTGCTTGCTTGCAGAATCAGAGCTGTCCCAGAGTAAGGCTGGAGCCGGGAACCCAGGAGCTGGAGGAGGCGGTGGGAGCAGCGGAGGGAACCACCTGCAGTGCCTGTCCGTCCACTGCACAGACGAGCTGGGGGACAGTAAGGGCCGAGGGGGCCCCGTCTCGTCTTGGCGCTCTCTCCACTCTGATATCTCCAACCGATTTGGGACGTTCGTGGCTGCACTGACTTGAACTCAAAGCAGGCCCAGCGGGACGACGTGAAGAAGATGGAAAAATTAAGATGATTTGTCCGAGACAAATAAAGATGATGAGGATGATGATGATAAAGTGTCCACATGGCAACTGTGAGCAGCTCCTGCCTGTTCAGGGACAGAAAGACATTTAAACTCATAAATGCAAACATGACAACAGTCACTCACACACACACACACATACACACATACACAAACAAGCCCACACACTCGCACACACACACTCACACAAACACACACGCACATATCATGATTTTTGTGATACATACAGTCACAGTTAAGGACACTCTTTCACACACTGCTGGACAATACAGCGCGGGCTCAACTCAACGATGCCCACATCTGGAAAACCTCAAGTCAATATTTTTTTCTTTGTTTTCTTTTCTTTGTTGAAGAAAAATAAAGAAATGTCAAAGTGGGAGAGTACAAAAGAAGAAGAAGCAGAGGAGGAAGAAGAGGTTTTCTGTTGCCATTGGCTTTCATTGTGTTCGACTGTTGAGTCTTGTGATGCAAACATGATCTCGTGACTTTCACTCTGTTGCTTATTACAGCCAGCCTGCTCTCAATTCCTTCCAATAAAGGCAACTTTACTGTTTGCTGCTCAAAATCCAGCCCCCTAATTTTTTTTTACTGTCTCCTTATAGTCAAAGAAATGATTTTTATTTCCCCCACACTCCTGAATGCAGCCAACTGTTTCATCAGAAGTGGGAAGCAGAACTGAAGGAAGATGGGAAGAGGGTTGATTATGCATGAATGTAACTCAACATTTCTTTATAAACACCCCCCCCCCCACCCCATTTTTGTCAAAACAAAGTTTAAACTTCTATTGTTTGCTGAACAGAACGTCTTCTTCTCTTCTCTTCTCTTCTCTTCTCTTCTCTTCTCTTCTCTTCTCTTCTCTTCTCTTCTCTTCTCTTCTCTTCTC
>JAQLOL010000022.1:9485920-9501452 GCA_029783665.1 Naso thynnoides
GTGCGGTCGTCTGTTTTCCTGCATATTGTATATATCTGTATATGTTTTATTGAGTAACTAAATAACAATAAATATGACGTTAAAGGTGGATTTTGTGTTTCCTTTGTCTAGTTTTGTTCTTAAATGAAAAACAAAACAAAAATAAATGTAAAATTTTGTATTCTTTGTGCAATTTATCACACAAAGTCTATTCAAGGAATATTCAATACCGTAGAATAGTGTGTGTGTGTGTGTGTAACCTGAGGATCATCATTGAATTACAGAGGTGCCTTCAGTATATTCCAAGTGACAGATATGACAGGGGAGTTGCGGACTGATGCACAATACCTGACAAGCATGCAAAAAGCGGCACCATATCAAAGGCGGCAGCACCAACATTAGAATAACTAGAAAATGTAGCTTTCTGCTGGATTAAGAAACCAAGACGATTAATTCCATGTACGCGTGCTCACAACCTGTGTCGCATTTTATCCACCCATCATTTCTGACATCTGTGCTCCAATCCATACAGCTTCTAAATCAGCAAAATCAAATGAAAAATTTACACTCAGTTAATTGTTATAAAATTCAACATACAGAATATTTAAACACAATTTTAAATTATTATCTCACAAATATTCTGCAGAATGAAGACTGCTCTTATTTGCCTGTTTTCCACATCATCTCTGTTTTTTGGGCAAACCTGCACCATCTTCCTCCACCATCCTTTCCCTGCAGCTACACACACACACACACACGCACACACACACCCTTCCTCCCACTCCCCAGGCCCTCTTTGGCTCACCTGCTCTTTATTGGCCATCTGCATGGATGCTTAATGCTAATCAATAACTCCCCTGTGTGCCAGCTCTGAGGTGGAGACGTCAATGCTACCTAACAGGGCCAGTGATCAACCTGCATCACTGCTGTCTAGGATACTCACACACACACCATACACACACACACACACACACACACCAACTGGAGCTCCCCGCAGGACCCTGTCTGTGTTATTCAGGTGTGTTTGTGCTTGCTGCCGTACCCGCCGCCTGCTGTGTAGGATTGCAGAGCCTGTTGTGAATGTGATGCACAAAGAGCTGCAGCGTTAGCAAACAGCAGAGACTGGTTATGTGAGAGACTGTCATGTCGCCTGGGAGGGCCTGTTTAGGGAGGGAGATTGGGGGAGAAATTGGGAGACGGCTGGGGAATATATGCTGATTACGCTGCTCGCTGTGAACCTGAAGCTGGAGCTCCTCTGTTAGGTATAGTCACTGGAACGGTAAAATATTTTGTGAATACCGAAAGTATTCAAAGCTTGTGTGTGTGTGTGTACACAATTTATTTGTAAGTCAGTTTATTTCCTAGATGCTTTACGAACTTAATCCCAGTAAATCGTAATACATTCGGTCACAATTGCATACGGTAATTTGTTTTGTCACCTTTCTATTGTTCACAGAGACACATTGTACAAAGGAACAACAAGTACTCATTCATTGAAGATGCTGCCGTGACTGGTATTTGGCAATAGAGGCAACATGACTAAGACACGTGTAATAGATTAAAAAGAACGTCCTCTTCAGGGTGGGTCGGTTGACTGTTAACGGCTCAAAAAGGGTTCAAGTGCTCCTCTGTTGTTGGCACCTTGAGCTGAGCTTTGTGCTTTGTATTTGGTTCTAAATTTCTGTAAAGAGTCACTTGTTTGCCAGTAGACTCCTGAGGTGACACATTACCTGCCGGTCTGGTTTTACTGACCTGTTTTATTGCATGACCAGGACTTGTGCTCACAGGTTTCCAATGCACACAGGCAGGTGTTGAATACCAGGTTATTGTTATGTACCTGAAGCTCTGATGAGTTGTTTTGACTTTTGGGCAGTTTACACGGCACAAGTTTTAGCATCAAATGAAACACTTTTGTAGCGGTTCGGCTTTCCTTTTACATGACGACGGCGTGCTGGCGCCCCTGAAACCGCAGATGTTTGAAACCGGGTTCCAAAGAGGAATCTTTTGAAACTGCAACCTTCTTTACAGCTGTGTTAACTGACAAGTGGAATGCCCGTAAACGCGGTGGCAATGCTAATGCTAAAGCTAGCACAAGTCAATGCATTCCAATCTAGTCACTAACAAATTTTAAAAGCAGGTTGATTATGACGATAGCCTATTGAAACGAATGTAATTTTTGGTAGCATCATTTTAGAACTCAGTTTATGGTTGAACTTCTTTAATTTGTGGCTGCTTAGGGTTTGGCAGCGACATGAAGTTAACAACTTCGTCAGCTCCAATAGTATGCCATTACAAACTTACACCGCCAGCTACTGGCCTGACATGCGTACTGCAAGACTTTTGGTTGTTCATGTAAACATGGACATATTCTGAAGACACAAAGATTTTAGCAGGGCTACTCCTGTGTAAACATGGCCTTAGTTGAGTGGGAATGCCACAATGAATTTCATGCTGTTCCATTATCTACCACAATGAGAAGTTCCATTTGCAACAATAATTTTAGACCCAAGCAAGCAGATTAGTTGTACTTTTCATACAAAGCTGGAGGTGAAAAATAAGAGTCTTCCTGTTTTCCTGAACATGCCTGCTGCTGAGCCACAGCTATCTGGGACACGATGACAAAGAGGCCTTGGGATATTGGCTCTGGTCAAGATGTATGGTGCTGGACCTTTTTCCTTCAATGGGCTCCTCTGCGTGGCAGCCATATTGGGAGGGAGAGTACTGTGTGGTCGCCTGAGAACTTATGTGTTTCCCAGCCAACGCGCATCTAAAGAATAACAATTTTACTAGCCATGAAGACCATCCATGGAGCCATGGGGGCCATGGCCAGAAAGCTCGGCCAAACACTCTCCTCTCATGCAGCTTTCTATGTACTCCTATAAATACATCTCCTATTTGTATAGAGGCGATATGCATCTTTGGGAAAATACCACAATGTTGACACAAGAGCACCCTCCACACCTCCCCTCCTCCTCCTTGACTGCCCCCTCCCCTCCCTCCCTCACTCTCTAAACTCCTTCTACCCCTTGCTGAACCTTTCACTGACTGAGAGACAGAAAGAGAAAGAGGGAGAGAGAGAAGGAAAGAGGAATGAAGGGAGACTGGGAGTAAAAGAAGTGTCTCTTAGAGGCCTCCACGGTCTTTAAGCCACTATGGTATCCACCAGAGCCCTCACATACACTCGGCCTCTAAAGGGCTTTTGTCCTGTAAAGAGGGGGTTTGGCTAAATTGGGGGTGCTTGTGGATTGGCGGGTGGGATTGGGCTTGGTGTAGTATATTTGGCTCCCACGTCTCCATCACTGGAATGGTGATTTTTTTTTTAAAGCTAGGGACTTGAGAAGTGGGGTGTGGAGGGGCAGAGGAGTATCTGGTTTTTTGGGGGGTAGGGTGGAGGGGGTTTGGAAATCTTCCAAACAGTGCCTTTTTGCTTTCAAAGAAAGCTCCACTTGTGTAAATGTGCTCTTTGTCCCTTGGCCTATTGTTTGAATAGCATTGTGGACTTTTTGTGGGAAGCTCATGGGGGCCTGGGGGGCCGAGAGGCCAAAGAGGGACTGAGGGGGGCTCTGCTTGAATGACTTGAACCCAGGACGATCGAGCTGTGAAGGCACAATTAAGAAATGTTCAAGCATGCATCTACACAAACCCTGAAATGCTGATCAACACTGACATGCATATCATTTTCAAGTACAGCTCCTGACTGCACAAATACCAAAGAATACAAAATATTAGACTCTGATTCCTATCACAGAGCTAAAGTTAGTGAAGTAAATGTTAACAGAGACCACAGCAGAACTGTGGACTTGTCTTTTTGAGGACTTCCCCATTGTAATACTCTTCGCTGATAGAAACAATATGAAAACAGTCTGCCTCCCTCCCCCTATAAAGGGATTTCTGGAGAGTCTGGAGTCCCTCGCTGCAGCCAATTCATGACTTCCATCTGTCCTCACTCTCAAAAGATGTCGGCAGGTGGAAGGGAAACACAAAGCATTTTGTATTTTGGGGCCTTTTTATTCTGCCTTTGCAGAGTTTGTGGGTCAGTTGATGAAAATGTTTACCCAGTTTATGATATTACAGTTTTAATATACTTAAAACAATAACTCCTTAGAATTTGATACATCTGGGGCCTACTAATATAATTACTTTAAATTTGATTGATGAATTCCTTATAGACGCTTCTGCATGATTCCAAAACGCATCGGTATGCAATTAAACAATGTGGTCGTAATGATACAATAATGCTGCAACAGGTGCATGTAGTTACACAGACCAGAAGCAGACTTAAATTCAAATCCAATGAGGATAATCCAGTGAGGATAAAGTAAGGCCTAGTAAATCTCTTCCTTCCATGTCAAGGCTCTCTACCTCTCTAGTTTATTTTACTATGTCTTCTGTTTGTCTCTAAACCCTCATCCCTGCCATATGGCCAAATCTAAAACATTCCCTACTCTTCCCGCAATTGGTTGGATACTCGAGTCTCTGCTGAACTCTCCTCTACTGTCATCACCAGATTTCCTGTGACCTCTCTTTCCTCCAAACCCCCCAGAGCAGCACTCGGGCTTTCTGTTGGAAGGTGATTGAGCATGGCACCCTGCTCCAGCCCTGTCCTGCTTTGTCTGGGGACGTGTGCCTGTGTCAGGAACCACAATTAGTGGGGCGCGTCCCCTACCATTAATCACAGAACAGTCTTGGATCTCGGCACAGGCTGAGAACCCCACAGTCGCACTCACTAACAGGTTTCTCAGCATCTCGAAATCGGTGGCCGTACAAACTTAGATGCAAAAATGGCATTTTTAGAATTTTTGTCCTGATGTCACACTGTAAGTAATGAATGTGCAAACCTGTCACAGCATTAATTATCTCATATAGAATTGTCACCAGGTGAGTCAGTCGGCTATTAATACTATAAGAGGCAGAATTCCATTCCTACCAGAAAGGCCATGAGAGGTCATTTTGACTGCCAGATTTCAAATTCCATTATCTTCCATGATAAACACCCACTTAAGAGAATATTGCAATTACTGTGTTAAAATATATTTAGAAAAAAATGAAATAACACCTAAAGATATTTCCTCCTTGAAATATCTTTAGGTGTTATTTCATTTTTTCCTAAATATATTTGCATCATCCAGATCTTGTCCTGGCTGATGCAGGTGAGCTCTGCTCTGCTGTGCTGCCGTGTGCTGCACTGCTTTGAGGGACAAAAAATGCCTCTGTAAATAGAACTCACAGCCACTCTTGAACTTTTAATTTCGACAGAGACAATAATAGTTGCCGAGCAACCAAGATGCAGCTGTCACTGCGTGAAAATGTTTTAAACTTTACTGCAGCAAAATCCTTTATTATGACCGCCTGTGGCTGAAAATAAGTAGAAAATATCACATTTTCTTTGCTTTTAGTGCAATTTTCAAAAATAACATTTTAAACAAAAGACATTTTCAGGAAAAGCCAGGGACCAGCAGCACTGTGATTCTTAATTCAACAGAGTTACTTGACATATAAATGTGAAAATGGTCAAAATAACTGTTTTAGTGTTAATGATTGCACCTTGCTGCTAAATTGTCTTTCAGTTTGAGATGCACACATGTGGCATGGTTGATCAGTGGACTGCACTGTCGCTTCACAGCAGGAGGGCCCTGGGTTTGATGGGGCTTGCATGTTCTCCTCATGTTTGCGTGGATTTTCTCCGAGTATTGCGGTTCCCCTCACCGCTGGGAGTCTAGCTGGAGTTGGTCCCTGAGACTCGGTGCTGGCTGTACACTGCACCTAGAATGAGGATGGGTCAAATGCAGAGAACGAATCTCACTATTTGTAATTACATGTGTTGACAATGAATACAGGAAAGACTTCTTAAATCATGAACTTTACTGCCAACTTTTCCTCTTTTTTAAAAAACTTTTTTTTTAATTCCAGCATCTGAGCAAACTCTGCATCTGAAGAAGACATGCTTTACAGTTGACACATGAAAATATTTCATGCATTTTGCAGAATCAACCACAGACAGAGAGCAAATATGAGCCTGGCCTTATGAGAGAAAAACACATCCTCCATTCCCTTTTCACTCAGAGTATTCAGATCAATACTGTGGCAGGATGTTAAATATTTGTCATCGGACGATCACACATTGATGAAACAAATCAATGGATGATAGGAGGGAATGAGACGAGGCGGTGTGCTTGCTTACCTCGCCCCTGAGGGACGGGGAGGGGAAGGAGAGGGAAAGATGGAGGGAGATGGAGATTTGTGGCTCGCAGGGGCTGAAATTTTCCTCTTGGGGACTATCTGTTTTTTTTTTTTTTTTGAAGATGGGGACAACCATGAGGAAAAGGATGAAGGAAGTTGTGTGTGTGTGTGTGTGTGTGTGTGTATGAAGAGATCCCTCTGTGAAAATGCAGGGAACCGCTGTCAAATTGAACTCTTTGTACTTCTTCGGATAGCTCTTGAGTCTGTTTGCCCGCTATTCCGTCTTTGCCCACATGCATGAATAAAACACATAACACACACACATATAATGCCCAGAAACGTAAGCATATGTGCTAAAGCACGGACACACTCATCCTTAGTCTCACACGCAAACTACTCTGTATGCTGCCCTTCCTCTCACTGTCTTTATTTAACGCATAATGAATTTTGTGCGCGGTCTCTTTCGATCTCTCTCCCTCTTTCTCTCTGTCTCTCTGTTCCCCACTCTTTATAAAAACAGAGGAATGAAAAGCAGCCAGATGGTAGCTCAGGCCTAATATAAAATCAATACACTGCCTCCCAGAGAACTGAAAGGAGAAAAAAAGGAGAAGAGTTGGTGAAAAAAAGAACACTCAAACACCACCAAGGCCAGAATAGAGTCCTTTGGTCTCTCCTTTTTCTCTCACCATCTCTCTCTCTCTTCTCCTCTTTCTCTCTCAATCTGTCTTTTCCTCTGACACACAAATATGTGCACTGACACACACACACACACACACACACTCTTGTACTTCAACCACACACTTCAGCTTCGAGGAGACCCACACCTCCCTACTTCCCCACCTACTGCCTCACAATGCACCTCTAGGGAAGGCAAGAGGAGCTGCTCATGTGTGTGTTTGTGTGTGTGACTGTATGTGAGTGTGTGTGTTTGTATGTCACTCTGAGTACAGAAGAATGTCAGGACATCTCTTTGGGCCACAAATTGAGAGAGAGGAGGAGGACATGGTAGAAGTAGCCTTTGAAGAGGGCCATTGAGAAGTCATTAGGGTAATGATAATTGGCGCGGTGAATAAGCAAAGAGAGAAAAGGGGGAGGAGAGCATGTGCATGTGTGTGTGGAGATGTGTGTGTGTGTGTGTCTGTATTTGGTAGGGGGCTGTGGGGGTTAACAGATGCAAAGAGGTGATATGTTACAAGTTAATTTGATTGACAGCCACATGTTGGGTGGTGATATGTGTGAACCTAAATGCACTATTTGACGAGTCTTTGCTTATTTTATGTGTTTGTGAAAGACAGACAGATTGCGCACATTAGAAAAGGAGATAGAGAGTAAGTGTGCGTTGTGCGTGCATGTCGGCAGCTCTGCTCCGTGTGTGAGGAGTTGTAAAGCCTGTCCCCTGGTGACTGGGCCTGCTTGCTGGGTGACAGATAGCCCAGGGAGAGAGGGGACACCAGGCTGTTTAGCTGATAATTAAGGGGGTTTTATCTTAATTTGAGCTGTTACTCTCTATCCTCTCCTGTGATTTATGAGTTGCCGGCCCAGCCCTGCTCCCTTGCTCTGCCCCTTAGCATTGGGAACAAGACGAACAAAGCTCTTCCCTCTGTACACATATAACACACACTCATACAGAGTGGTAGAAATCCTTCTCTTGAGTTAAAGCACTAATACCTTAAAGGGATAACTCCACAGATAAATAGCACAATCCTCAAAATAATTTTAAAATAAATTAGAGGAAAAAACACCAATTTTTCACACCTGAAAAGCTTAAACCATTCAATTTTTAGCATCTTTGCATTAAAAAGGACCGATGAGTTTATCAAAATTATTGCCAGTTATTTAATTTTCTGTCTTCAGGCTCACCAGTTAGCTGGTGCTGTACTTCTATGTACTGTTGGATAGTTTAATTCATAGCCAAACATAAGCTTTGAAAGGCTGTTTTGTAGGGAAATCCCGAATTTTTAAAGTAACTAGTAAATAAAGCTTTCAAATTATTGTATTAACGTAAAAAGTAAGGTATTTTGCCATTGAAAAAAAAGCAAAGTGTGGGGCAGCATAACAAGAAAAGAGTCAAGTAAAGGCTTAATTAAAGGACCATCCCAGTGTCATTTATTTACATGTCATTTAGTACATTTACATGCACAGTGAAGTCGAGCCATGGTTATAGCTTAATTAAGCCATTTAATTGGACTTAATTGTTTTTGTCCCAGTGTACAAGTGCAGAGGGAGAATAGTTTTATTGTCCAACTCTGCTACAGTTGGCGGCGATATGCCCCATTCAGCTGGTTGACATTGTTAAGTTAGCAAGCGGTTGAACGGTGAAAACATGGACAACTCTACAGCATTGTACATGTCGTAGCTACCCTTTACTTTTGCTACAGTTTCGACGCACACTACCTCTCATACTTATTTCCTCTGCAAATTTATGCTGTAGAGTTCGGGGTCAAACACTGCCGCAGGGACCATCGAACATGCTCATATTGCTCAGGCCTGTCTGAATCTGGTTGAGGTGTATACATCCAGGAGTAATTCGACTCCCAACTACATTATCTGGGTGTGTTAGCTCGACTTTGAGACATTTGATTTAGTATAATTTCAGTCAGACAAAAGTCCGCTTTTAGCAAGACTAACACGATTAATTGATTTTCTCTAACGTCATGTAAACGTACTGATTGTTCTATGTCAACAGCCACAGAGTACATAACCCCACCCATTTTCCCCAAAACAAATTTATCTATTAGATGTCAGGTTTGTTTACATTTTATCCAAAGTCATAAACATTACATTAAGTACCTGAAAATGTGTGACAGTGTTAGTTAAAATGAAATCTGTGTCAAAATCTGTCTTCACGCTAACATTGAGACTAGAAAGGCAGCACTTGTAAGGCACTATTTTTCCAGGCGAAATAACTTTTGTCTCAGCAGCTCCCGGCTCCTCTCTCTTGCTCAACAATTTTTGACCAAATAAATGCAGATGTTCTCTTTAGAAGGGTGAATCACCTATAACTAGCACCTTTCCCGTGTTCTGTAGTGTTCCTATAACCTGTTTCAACATGAATGGCAGTAAATGGGGTTCAAAAATACAGTCTGAAGTCTACTAAAGTGTACACATGGTCCAATTTGTACAGCATTTGTAGAAGATAGGAACGATCTCTGCTAATGGTGAGAAGAAAATAGACTAGGATAGTCCTTTAAATAAGTTAATACTTATAGTAACATTCTGCCTCTGCTCATGTACATGTCGGAGCACATTATCACTGAAAGCTCTAAAGCATTGACACAAAGTGATAACTATACAAGGCTCAATGAAAACATTTGCACATTAGTTCTCAAAGGAGGACAAAGTGCACAATATCAGCACACAGGCTGATTGATATCAGCCTGCAGTGGTGCAGCAGCTCTCACTTCTGGCCTTTCTTCTCCTCAGTCGGGCCCTGGTGGTAATGAATCATTTGAGAAAAGGGGTTGAAGCTTTAACCTCTCAGCGGCTGGCCCAGGAGAGACACACAGAGCAATGCAGGATTGAGTTCCTGCGAGGTGGAGTGACCGCAGGCAAGAGTTAACTCGATCTTCTGCTGGGTGGGGTACAGGGTGAAGAGGAGGCAGGGTGGAGGTGGTGGTGGTGGGGGGGCGTGGTACAGGCAAACAATGCGAGCCACTGTTCTCAACCTATCACCCCTGGGGGTCACAGAGGAGAAGACATGCTAGTGCAACCTCATCTCCTCCAGTCACCTCTCACATAAAGGCCGGGGATTTCTGCAGCACCCCGGCTCGGATGTTGTTTTTACCCAGAATGTGGGTAGGTCTTTTGGCCAGGCGTGTTTCAGGCTGCGCTGCAATAATCTCACAGGTATTTGGCTGCAGGGAGAGCCCTTCACACCACCGTCAAAATGGTGGAGGATGAGAAGAGCGTGGGCCTTCTTGCGCTTGTGTAAGCCAAGACGTCATTCTCTATGTGCTCCACGTTGGGCTGTGCTTGTAGAAACTTTTCCTGTTAGTCTGCATTCAGGAGATATTTCCACCAGGTAGTACAGCTATTAACCCAGTCACATTCTAGGACATTGCCTTGTGACTTTGCTTTGTCAACAGTTGTCAAAACAAACTTGAAACTCGTTTGACAAAATAATAAAAAAGTAAAATGTTGAGCAAGAGGATTTCCTCTGTGAAAGCTTTCATCCATGTTTTGCTCTCTGTAGGCAAAAAAACTTTAAGAGATGGCAAGAAGTGGCAAAAGCCCGACTGATTCAGAGAACATGTGTGTTCATGTATGAGACTTGCATGATGAGATATGCCATAGGAATATGTGTTCATCACTGGAAGTTCTCTTATTGACCCCTGACCCTTGTGAGTCAGAAACCTGTTTGTGTTTCCAGAAGGAACCTCCTCCTTTGCTCTTATCTCAAGCCTGGTGGGGGAAGGAGGGCTGCAGGGGAAGTTGTGGTTTCAGCCAAAGGCAGAGAGTCTTCTCAGGGCGTGAAACCTCATCTGCCCCCTCCTCCGCCATCCATCCAGGCTCTTAACTTTCACCCCTGACCCTGTCACACCCTCCTCTGGGCTCCAGCAACAACAAAAGGAGGAGATTAGGGAAATCGACAGGCTAGAGGGGATTACTGTAGCCCTTTTCATCTCAGGCTGCGCTCACAGTTGACACAGTCTGTTAGCAGTACTTCAACTTAATCTGAGTGCGGTTTACTTTTTAGTTTGTGTACTTATGTTATCCGCAGTTTGTACATAGACTTAGTTGTAGCAAAATCCGCAAAAATAACAGAAGCTGCAGATTTCATGTGCTCTGGTCACGTACCATCAATATACATTACATAGGTTAATAAACATGCATGACCGCATGCAGCACATGTATGATTGAAAAGCTTTGCTAAAGGAAATGCTGACATGTATTTGCTACTTTGTGTCAACAACAGACATCATACCCAGGCAGTAAGTGGTTAAAAGCCCCAACAGGAAGTCACTAGATTAAATGACGAATGTGGTAGAGAGGTTCTTAAAAAGAGGTAACTCAGCAGCACCAGAAAATATAGCTAACTTAGCAGCCATGTTAACAGGACGTTGCATGTTTCGCTGCAGTCAGAATGTTTCCACCGTGCTTAAGCATGGTTGTCCCCCCTCCCCTCTCCCATGCTTGCCTGCACTCACATTGTTCTGCTCTAACTGAGCATGCTTGATCTATGGAGTGCGACCTGTATTTTCAAATATTGAAATGTCAATTTTTTTCGATCTGGTAGTAAAATTTTTCAATTGTTCTCTGGTATTTGCGATCTAAAAGACAGTCACAGATTTTTCCACTGTTTTACAACCTTGATTTTGAACGCTGCTGTCTGCCTGAAGCTAAGTCAGCGCTCTATGCCTGTGCTCGTGCATCCATACCATGCCAAAACCCACCTCTTCCAACTGTGCCAGGGCCGACAAAGCATGCTGTGCTTGGGCATGGAATGGAGCTTACACTAGTCAAACAAACTGGACTTCGGGGGTCAAATGTGCTAAGGCACGGTACAGATTGCCTAGTGTGAGTGCGCCCTAAAACTGCATATTTCAAATATATGTGAATGTGTTAATCCGCTTAAAATCACATTAAGTCAAATTTCTTAAAATTGGACCAACACGCCTAGACAATGCAGTTATGGATAGATTTACTCTTGCATATATACACCTCAGTATTCCCTGGACTGGCCTCGGCGGTCTGTGCGTGATCCACAGTTCATGTGGTGGTCTTTGATCTGGAAGTCCAACAGAAGGCAAAATTTGTAGAAGGAAACCCTGAAAGAAACTAAGAAGAAGGCATCAACATGGTGAGTGCTATGTGACAACCAAGCATTTATGGACAGACAAAGTATGTTAAAGGACCTAAATATATTAAAGCGCATGGATGAAAGTTTGTTACTGGATACGTGGTCACAACAAATGAGTAAGCTGACTTATGTTAACGGAAGACAAAAAAGTTTGTCTTCCAAATCCAGCACACCTGTTCCCCTTAATAATATTTAAGTTCTTCTTCTATCCAGCTCAACTCTTGTTTTTCCCCTTTAGCTGGAGCATCGTGCCTAAATTGCCTCGCTTCTCAGTGTCTGGCATCAAGTCAAAACTATGTGCTCGACCCTCTAGAAGAACGTCTGCTAACCGTTAAGCCGTTTAGCTTCTAATACCAACAACAAACACTCTTTCTGTGCTGGCCCTGGGCACGGAGCACAGTGCGCTGCCTGTGAGAGAGGTCAGACAACTCTATAATCGGACTCTACCCATCTGCCCTCTGCTCTCCCACACTGAGCGGCAGGTTGGGCTCCTCGGCGGGGGACTAAGTGGGACATGGGGACACAGATGCCCGTTGACACTGCACCATTCATGGAGCTTAAGCCGCGGCGTAGCCACCCAGTGATCTCACAATGAGCAAATCATTTAATGATGTGGTATTTGTGTGCTTTGCTGCTGTCTGTATGAGTGGGAGTGGATGTGTGGACGTGTGAGCGCCGGTGTTATGAACATGCATAATTGTGTGTGGAGAGGTGTGTGTATGCCTGTGTATTTATGAAGTGCTAGTTCAGACATTTAATTTGCTACAGCCTAGTGAATGTGCAGAGAAGCGTCTCTGTAGATGTGTGCTGTCACCACCCTCTCCGCCCCCCTCTGCCTTCCAGCATTCCTTCTCCTCCTCAAGTCTCCCACCCTCATTCTCTCTTCTCTTCCTCCATGCTCCCTCCCTCCGGTTCCCGAACCCCATGCTGGGGCTAATTTTAGAGCTTCTTCCCTGGATCCCAGCATCCAGCTGGAGGTACCTCTCCACCCCTGCCTAGCTGTGGAGCATCTCTCTGGATGTGCTCCACCGAGCGCTCCAATGCTCCTCCAGGGCATGTAAAAGGTGCGCTGGAGGGGAGGGAAGGTGGAACACTGGGTAGGTGGGGGAGGAGGTAGGTTAGCTCAGTGCTCTATGCTCTTTAACCATACCAAGGTGCCATGGTAACAGGAGTCTTCCTCTCTGATGGGTGATTTTTCTCGTTCTTTTGTTTTTGTTTTTTCTGCTCTCCACCATTCACCCTATTCCCTGGAAGAGTGCCGTGCTCCACTCAGGAGTGTAAGCTCACAGGTGATTGGCTGAGCAGTGTCCCTGGTGGTCTATTAGCAGTTAGACAGTACACAAAATAGTGTGGTGAACACAGTCAGAGGCAGCTTTCTGTCAGTCGAACTGAAATGGGACACAGACAGCTGCACAAGCACAAACCCAGAACACAGTTTAAACACACACACGGTCGTCTGTGTTAAATGTGTCCTAACTGGGAGAGTTGTTGAAAGAGGAGCTCTGTGAGGTCACTGAAATTATAATCCTTAATCCTGACTGTAAAGATTATTTGGTTAGTCTTGTTAATTAACTTTCTGGAAATTCCCTTTGTGTCTCTGGTTATGATTTTCAAAATAAAATCTTTGAAAATTAAATTCTAAACAAGAGTCTCTGCACCAAAATCACAACACAGATTTCCTAAAGCAGCTTGTGCTGATGATTTAAATCCACTGGAGGAATTTTAAAAAAGGGGTCAAATCAGAGAGATCAGTTTGATCTCAGTGTTTAGGTTAATTTTTTAAAGATTTACTTGATAAAGAATAATATTTAGCCCAGCTTTGTCACTTTAGATTGGTTATAAAACGTCTCCATCCAATCTTGCTGTTTCCTGTTTGATGTCAGTGATAGCAGGTAGGAAGAATGGGACGAGTAAACTACACTTTCCTAAAATTGAGTCTCTTTTATACTATCGCTGTTCTTTTGTACCAAACTCTGTAATTGAAATTGGAAGTGTTTTACCAGCAGACAACAATGATCTCAATGACCGCTGCGCTGCCTATAAAAAGCAGCAGCACAAAGTTACAAAACAAACTGGGCAGTGTCTCACTTTGTCGTCTGTCCGCCTGGATTTGTTTTCTTGTTGTTGTTTTTGTCCTAGCTTTTGGGCCAAATCCTTACATGTAGGCGTTCATTCAACTGCTCTAACAAGCCTACTGGGGCATGAGCTGAGCTATCTGTGGGACATGAATCGGACCTGGCCAAGGGCACAAATCACAGGGAGAGAAGAAGAGAGACCCTGACAGCAGAGGGCTGCGGCTCAGCTTTCTCCCTCCTCCCCTTTGCTCCTTGGTGGATTTTCTGCCTTTCCTGCTCTCTGCAGTGCTGTTGAGAGCTCTGCTGGCTTGTTAAAATTAATCTCCATGCACGACGAGGGAAGGAGACAGTTGTTTCTCTTGCTGGGACCGCTCTGAGCTGTGCTGAGATCTGCTGGGTTCGTCCTGTGTTTGTGTGAAGTTTTGGATGGAGCGAGGATGTGATTCATCATGTGGTGGTCAGGCGGACTCAACAGGCGTAACCACAGCCAGCCACACCAGGCCATCTGAGACCATGCGGCGCTGAGGCATGGCTGCTCTCTGCACACAGCATCACTCTAAACACCCGAGGGAGGCAGCAGAGGTGGCGTGTGAAACACACACTAGGGAAAGACTGGAGGGAGCATGAGCTCACATATGTGTATGTATGTGTATGTGTGTGCATTAACTGTATATGCGTGTGTGTGTGTGTTTGAATGTATTTGATTTCCACAAACTTGCATGCTTGTGGAAATCAGCGGTTGTGGAAGAATAGAACATTCTGAGCATGTTGTCGTGCCTTTTTTCATCTTTCCTTCCATGGCCTGCCTGTGGGGAAAGTTTCCGGTCGTGGCCGAGGCCTCAGGTTCCTGAGACGGAGTGGAGGTGGTGGTGGTGGTGGTGTTGGGGGAAGCTGTATTTCTATCCTCTCTTCCTCTCCACTGCTCCATCGTTCTCTCCCATCTCTGTCTCTCTTTCTCCCTATGGAATGAGCTGAAGGACATGTCACCACAACAGGGCACTGGATGAGACAAGCCCACTCGCTCCCTTCCCCCCTTCCTCCTCCCCTCTCCTCCCTCCCAACTTCTTCCCTCTGCACACTCTCTCCTTTTTTCTTTTTTATTCTGTCCCCGCAAACACAAACACATAAACAAACTCAATTAGCTAATGACACTGGCCTGGCCATTGGGTGGTCCTAATTAACGTTTACTGGCTGCCTGATGTCAGCTCTCAGGCAGTGATTAATAACTAGCCCCCTACCAGTACACACACACACACACACACACACACACACAGATGCACACACACACGCACACTTGCAAGCAGTAAAAACAGAGGTGAAGGGTGCTGCTTTTTTCATATTATGATATTACCATGCAACTCCTTGAGGCTGCGACGACTCAACATGTGTCAGTTGGCTGCAAACCAAACCTGTTTTTTTTTTTTTTTTTTTACAAAGTAGATAAACACTCCAGAGAGGTAGAAGCTGTAATATGATCATTAAACCCCCAGTGCTGTAA
>JAQLOL010000022.1:9513519-9531560 GCA_029783665.1 Naso thynnoides
GAGACTTGGCAGAGTAAATGTGTGTATATGTCTTTGTGTGTGTGTTTATGAGAGGAACTGTGGATGGGGGATGGGGGATGGGGGGGGGTATTTAATGTAGGTGGTTGTGTAGGTGTACGTTTCCAGGTGTTCACATTGGGAAAGCTTGGGACTGCTCATTCAGCATTTGCATGTACAACAACACAAAAAAATCTCCCAGAAACCCCTCTTGTCAAATTCCATACTTGTGCAGGCATGTGGAAATGTACACACACACACACACACACACACACACACAGATATACACATGCACACTTGTACACACATTGCTTGTGTTTTATCCCCTCAGGAATCTGGAGGAAGGTGTCAGGTCTGTCTCTGCTCTATCTCTGGCTCTGCACACAGGCTACCTTCTCCTCCCTCTCTGTCTCTTTCTCATTCCCTCCATCTCTCCTCCTCCTCTTCGTCCTCCAGGCTTCGCTATTATCTCTCTCCTTCCTCATCCTCCCTCTCTTTCTCTCTCTCTTCCTCCTCCACTTCTGTTGGCCTCCCTATCTCCTCTCTCCTACACATTTCTCTCTCTCTCACCCTTCTTGCCTCTCTTTTCTCCTCTCCTCCCTGAGACTTCTCTATCTTCCCTCTCCTCCCTCATCTTTTTGTGTCTGCCTTTCTCCTCCCCCCTTCTTTCTTTTCCCCCCTCTGCTGTCCTCCTCCAGGTCTCTCTATCTTCCCTCTCTGCCTCTAATTCTCCCAGCCTCTCTTGCTCCCTGCTCGCTTCACTCTGCAACAATAAATTACACACAAACTCAATGTACATCTCTTTGTTCTCCCCACCAGATAATTCAATTCATTTTAGCCAAGCTCTGCATTCTGAATGATGAATGCATTGACTATGCAATTAAACAGGGCTATGCATTAAAGCGCTCCCAGTGAGCTCCCATACATACACTGCACATAGACTCTCTTAGACCAATATTTAAATGCAGCCATGTATCTGCGTAGAAGCACAGTAAAAATAATTCATACATTTTCACGTGTTCTGTCCTCATTATGGCATAATGTAGCCTCCTGTTTTCACTGTTTTTCACACATTCGTTGATATTCTGACTGTCAAAGTCATTGTGGGAATGAATGCAGGAGGCTGAGTAACTCTTATTCTCATACCAGAAAGGACGAGGAAAAAATGTGGACACTCTGGAGCATGGACGACAGTGTTGTGGCCTCCATCCTACTGCGAGGCAGATGGAGGACTGTCTGCATACCATTTGGGGTTTATGGCACTTTACGGAGAGGTGTCCTTCCAGAGGTGACCCTGCAGTCCTTGGAGCAACTGGCGGGCGGCTTCTCCTCCGTCCTCTATCTTCTTCTCTGCCTGTGGCTTCCTGTGGTGTGATTAATGTTTGCTCAACAACATCCTGTCTGCATATGCTCACACTTGGCTGTCAAGACACGAGGGCAGTGTCAGTCAGCTGTCGGGACTGGATTAAACGACATCGGGTGGCATTGGCAGGCCAGACGGACTCGTGCCCAGGTGTGCAGCACGAGAATGTTTAGTAATCAGAGCTCCCTGGGGCCGAATTGGAGTGATATGTCGAGATAGTGATCAAGGCCAAGGGCAGAGTGAAGAAGAGATAATAAGGAAACCTGAGAGCACAGGGTGACCAGAGGTCTGGGAATCTTCGTTTCCTTTCTTAAGAGGAGAAGAAAGAGAGATTTACACTGGCACCTGTGCTGCATATTGTTCCCAGGACTAGCACCCACTTTAAATGCTGCGGGATAGTGGGAAGGCAGAAAGTGATTAATGGGGCGTGTGTAAACAAAGCCCTTGAAACAAAAGCGAGAGTGTAAAGAATAGAGATAAGGCTCGACTCCAGTCAAGTTTGGCATCATCCCTCTTCCACTAACGACCTCTACTGTCGCCCAGTGATGGCGGGGGCAGCGCGGATGGGGGGGAACTTAGAATAGAAAGAAAGAGAGTAAAAGAAGCCCTGACATGCACATTCATTCTTTAAATGAAAAGAGATAATTGTGAGAGGAACCGACCTGTCTTCATTCTTTGAATAAATAAAAACGCATGACCTGCCTGAAATATGGACAATGCCATTACTGATTTAATTTGAATAGACCACTTGTTATTGTGCCTTGCTGTGGCTCGCCATGAATGCTAAAACGGTTGACGGGACTTAAAAACAGTGGAGAGGAAGATAAACCCAGTCTGCTTTGTTGAAAAGAAGATCATATGCAAAGCAGGTCAGGTAGATACATGCATCAAACACAGGTCTTCTGCAGCATTATGCAACAGACTTTTTGACTGTTTTTTCAAAGCCTTTATATGCAGTTCATCCGCTGTTGCCACACTGAGTTGATCTTGCATCATTATGACTGCAATCACGAAATGAAGCACTTTGAAGATGAGTTGCGCTGGCCCTCACACCTTTTTCTCCCTCGTCTTTTCTTTCTCCGTCAGCCTCAGCGTGGTCAAGTGGAGGGAAAACATGTTTAGTAAGCACGATAAATCAAAACAACAAGCTCAGTGCATCTTAATGGCTGAAAGCATATTCATTTACCCTCTTCAATATAATGTGCTCATTCAGGTTCTAAGCTAATATATTTGACAAAAGCCGACCAATTAAACAGATTGATTTCTCACAATGATGTAAGCACGCCTTAATCAAGACAGGCTCGTTCTCTGCCGATTTATGAAATACCGCCCGTCAACATGGGGCACAGCCCTGTGTTTACATAGTGATATAATGGAAGAGAAGGCGTCCATGTCCTCCCCTCCAAATACTTCAGATAAGACGAGTCAGCCTCCCCCCTGCCTCCATCCGAAACCCCGATCTGTGGGCAGGCTGGCTCATTCCACAGAGCATCTCTCACCGCATAGTGAGGGAGCTAAATCACTGGCAACACATCACGTCATGCTTAATCCTCAGGATGCTCTCCTCACAGGATCGAGCGTGTTGCACAGAAGGAAAGGAATTCTGGGTCAGAAGGAGATACTGAAATTAAGAAGTAGAATGAGTCCTGAGGTGCGACTTTCTTGTTTACTGAACACAGGCAAGTAGAGTTACTTTGGATCCTACCACCTCACATCCCTCTACAGTGTTGTCGTGTCAACTATGGCAGGTTCAGCAGCGGGTCAAGGAGAGAGGCAGGCAGCCATCTTATTACCCACAACCATAAAACACCTTACTATCACAAAGAGGACCGACTGCATGTGTGCATCCATGCAGCTCTGGGATAGTGCTGATCGACACTTTGTTCACCTTCGATATACAGTAAAAAACGCTCATACCCATCACAATAAATGTACAAATTTCCCCCAGCCTTTATTTCTCATAGGCCTACATCTTATCTTATCTTATCTGTACCTTAACAAGTGTAATGGAACTAATTTTTTTGACTCTCTTGAAATAGAGCACATCTTTGTCCATCCAGTTGACAAGAGTAGCTTCAACCACAGGTGCTTCTCCTGTATGCATTTGTTTTCTGTCTTCATCATTAGCAGCTCTGACTGTTTCTGTTGTTTAAATGAAAGACAAGGAACACCAGCTTTCACTGCTGCCTCTTCTCTTAACGGCAGTTTATCATACACTTGAAAGAAACTACTTTTTCATTTAAGGAAAATTATTGTTTCTTACCATCATGATTTCAGTGTCCATACGGCAGACAGGTTACCCCAGATGGAGCAGAATAAAACAAAATAGAATTACCGTGGTGTTAATTTAAATAATAAAAGACCCAAACTGAACTTGAATACTAAAACTACTTGATTACTTTAAGCTAGTTATTTAAATGCACTATGAGTTACTTTTAACTGGTGATAAACCATCTCAATTTTCTCAAAAGATCGTACGCTTGCCAGATCCAGATCTTTTGGACAGGAGACAGTCGTGGTCATACTGCTTTTGTCCACAGGGGCCACTAGAATCAACAAATTATTGTTTCATGTTGCTGCTTTAAACACCATTTTTATAGGACTTATTGTACGTCAGGCTTCTAAATCCATATAAAGGGCACAGTGGGTTAGTGGTTAGCACTGCTGCCTCATAGCTAAAAGGTCCTGGCTTTGATTCCCCGCTGAGGAAAGAACTTTTTGATGTTGAGTTTGCATGTTCTCCCCTTGTTTGCCTGGGCTTCCCCTGCGTGCTCCATCTAAACATGTATATAGATCTGTCTCAAGTCATTACCCTTGACCGATGTACTGGTTCAGAATCTGGATTTGGTCCCTGGGTGCTGTGCTGTGGCTGCCCACTGCTCCTCAGGGGTGGGTTAAAAGCAGATGCCGAATTTCACCGTATGCTGAATAGGTGACCAATACAAATACCTTTAAAAGATTTTGATCATTGTAACAGTGATCAATATAAACCATTTCCATCATTTTTAATATTATTTCATATACTTATCACTAGGCTAAGTTACGGTTGTAGTGTAAGTTGTTACATGATTAATTAATAAATTCCATTTTTTTCAAGAAGGAAGGCTGCTTTTATATTTTCTATCATACAGTCTTCTCATTTTCTGTTTGTCTGTTTCGTACCTTACCCCTTTATGTCTCAGTGTTTTTACATTTAGCTGTACATTGTCAGTGTGTTTCTCCATCGGAGCGAACACACCAGCCAACCGCTCATCCCATCAACCGTACAGTGCTTCCCTGTCTCCTAGCAACTCGCCTTGTGCCTGCGGCCGGCTGTTACCTTTCCGTCAAGGCCCGTGATTTCTCGCGGTTGGAGTGAGGTGACTTTCATGTGTGATGTGTATTTGAGAGTCCTCCTCCTCTTTCTCCATCTCTTTCTCTCTCACCCCCGCCCTTCTCCGCTGGTGCTGTTAGGGTGTAACGTGCAGGAGAGGCCCTGCTGTCGAAAAGCATTGGTTCATATTCCTGTTCACTCTCCCCCCAACGGCAATGGCTCTTTGAAACAGGGAAGACTTGAAAGAGGAGAATCACAGTGAGTGATCATTGGATGTGCTGTAACAAGAGTAAATTCTGAGGAACGTGTTGGAAGAGAGCAGGGGAAGTGAGAAAAGCCAGAAAAAAGATAGTGAGAATAGGAAAAAGTAGAAGAAACAGCAACAGAAGGAAGTGAACTGTTTTGACAGGGAGAGAGTAGGGGGTATATTAATTAAAGAGGGCAACAGTGGGACCCAGTTTTTTTTGTTTTTTGTTAATGGTTCCACAGAAACAGGCGTAGAATGGAAGTTGTCTGAAGCAACACACATGCATTATAACGCGCACTGTTGAAAGTCCTGTGCAGGAACGTCAGAGTGCTCCGTGGCAATGGACATTTTCAACACTTCATTCACACCAAAGAGCCACTTCAATAATTCATCACTCATTCTCTGCACAGCACCTCTCCGCAGCAGGCTAATAGTTTTCAACACCTTTTAAACTCTACTTTCACACACACACACACACACCCACACAGGCTCAGATACACACATGCTCATGTTATGTATTTCAAGTGAAACAGAGAGAAAATGAAACCCTGTTTGCTTGAAAGGAAATACAAAAGAGCGTCAATGTTAAGTTTATTTCGTACAGAGAAGCTATTTTTATTCTTTCCACACCACAGTGAACACGTCAGAACTGGTTTGATGTAATACTATTACCACAAATGTGATGCACATTTTATATGCTTGAATTGCAGGGATTGCTGGAGTCTAATAGCAGCCCATTCTGACCCCATAATGACCCTTGATATGGCTACTCAGCAGTACAGTGCTTACAGTCTGAAAGGAAGGCCTTAGAGGGATTTCTGGCCTGGCAGCGTTCGCCACACTTTGGAAGAGTGAGGTCATCGGTGTATTTTTTTTTTTCCAAGTGTGCATGCGTTATGTGTGTGCGTGTTCGTGTTTGCGAATGTGTGGGCTTATGTGTATGTGTGGGAGTTTTCATTGTGCCAGGGGGATTTGGGTTTGGAAAGGCTAATTTGGGTTTAAGGGCACTGGGCCCTTGCCAGGCTCAGACCAATCTCATATGCCGTTTGTTATAGGACAGCCACAGCCTACGTGCACACATGTGCAAACATGCCCCCCCCCCCAAATCCTTTCCCTGAGCACAGTCATTCATTCATCGGTGACTTCAGCTCTCAATTGCTTATTTACTGTAGCTATGTGTTACCTTTTCAAACCTATCTTTTACTTTGCAAAATGTCATTGATTATAAATTATTCCTTAAATGTTGGTCTGATGGTTGAATCTTATTTTAAATGGTCATCAAGAGAAGAAAAATTGGAAATCCTTATATTCCCATCTCCTTTGTTTTCATGGCAGATGCTTTACACATTTCCTAAAATGGTCTTTTTCAGACAGGAACAGAATGTTTGCACTTTGTTTCTCTGTCTTAAACTGATCTGAAGGCCGTTTTTAACTCTCACTGGCCTTTCGTCTTTGTTGTTGAAACAGTTGCTCCTGATTAGGGTTCAGTCAGAAGCCTTGAAAAGGATGGTGGGTTGGTGGAGGGGCTACGGAGGCATCAGTGACACAAATAGCTTTTCACTCTTCTTCCCCCCTTTTCTCTTTCTTTCCCTCTTACTTAGACTCTGCTGTTTCCACCCCTCTCCATCTGCAGTCTGACCTCTGCTATTCTTCACTATGATTCCTGTGTGTTCAAAGGCGGCAGGATGTCAGTAATTGGAAGGGATGTGATGGAGCGGGGGGCCCCTCCTTGGGGCTGGGAGGCCCCCAGCGCTAGAGAGGTCAGGGAGAGCCTGTCTCACACTGACATGTAGGCTTGGACGGCAGCATCCAGTCACAACAGGCCTCGGGCAGCGCGATCAGCAGCAGCTCTGTCAGGAGAGGAGCAGGCGAGCAGAGGAAGGATCTGCTGCTGCTGCTGCTGTTCCGAGTCAGCCCTCCACATGTTTCCCACTGGATGTGTGTACACTATTCATGTGGAATCAAACTGCAGCTCTCTGCGATCCTCAGATGCCACTTCATGCTGTTGGATCCTTTAAGACACTTTGTTGCCTCTGCATGAACAACCAATGCTCTATTCTTGTATGTTTTTCAGCACTAATCTGCCCTCTACCTGTTTGCCTTGTGGGCAATGGGTGCGTCTCCAATCAGCTGTGATCAAATTGCCAGGCTACACAGCTCATCTTGCACGCAGACATGGCAGAGCGATTAGCACACCTCTTCACACTGGCTTAGACCACAGAGGCGTGGAGAGGGCAGCTTAAGAGGCTACTTTAACCACATTGGCTTTAAATAAAGATGTCTGGACTGCATCAACATCTATAGACCCCCACCACACACACGCACCCCCCCACACACACACAGGCTCAGTCATACATTTGCACTATATACACTCAAACATGTACTGACAGGCAGGCAGACACAGACACACACCTTCATGAATACATGCTCATGTTTATGAGATAAACGTCACACAAGGGTGCATGTGTGTGTGTATAAGGTGACACAAATTTCACAGAAAACACACACACACACACACACACACACACACACACACACACACACACACACACACACACACACACGTGCACAGAGTCAGTCTCTGCCTTCAGCATATGTCATCTTCAGCTGCCTATTGTGGTTGAGGGCTGTTCTGGTGCAGGACAAAGCTGAACAGGGGGAAACACCCAGCTGACACATTAGCCTTCGCTAGCCATGACACAGAGCTGCCGCTGCTCTCCCAAAATACTACCTGGGGCTTCGCCTGTGCCATGTGAGATTACCGTTGGGCCACGTTAGCACCACACGACCCACCCACTGTCTTCCAAAAGACCACTCCCACCACACCTAAAGGTCTGGCATTTGTACAAGGACATGGCAATGAGAGGAGGCGAGGCTCATGCCTGCCACTGTTACCGTCATGTTAACCCTGTGTGGCTCTGTCTGTCTGTTTTGCCCCTGGGGTTTGTCATGGTTGGAAACCCCTCCCTCTGGGGACATGGCCTCCTGCTGGGCCCACCGCCCCCCCGACTCCCAAATTCACCCAAATCTGAGTGACTCCTCCTTTCTGTCTGTCTCCTCAAATCTTCAGAGGTCATGAATAACACTGAGATATGACAGTTTCATGGACACAAAGAAATTGTTTGTGGTATTTATTGCCTTGGTTTGAAACTAGTGTTTTTTTTTTATTGTACAGTATGTCTTTTGTTCATAATTCAGTTCCTGTGCATATTATACATTGGATGCTATTGCAGCTACTGTATATCAGAGGACAGTGGCTCTTTACTCTTTTAGCCAGTGACCCTTAAAATAAAATAGTCACTAATTACAACTACTCACCATCTATTTCAAAGAGGTACGTTTATGGGCCGTTCAGTTCTGTCAACGTTGACAACGTGGAGCTTCACCTTGTGTGAAACCAAATCAAACTAATGACAATTTAATTGTACTTGCACTTTTTATTTCTGAGACCTCAGATTATTCTCGACTAAAGCTGCTGACATAAAGATAGACAAAGCTGACATTCAAGACTGTTAAAATCTGTTTCAATTTAAAGGAATACTCACAGCAGAAAAACTGAGAACTTAAACACTGTGGTAAAACTGAGTGTACATTTATTGTTTTGTTTCTTTTATATACTTTAGAGGAAATAACTCTTGTTCTGTAAAGGAAAGCACAACTTTGAGTTTTGAAGCTGAGGAGGGCAGTTTATCATTGGTATCATCGGGCAGAAATCCCATAATAACCTTTCAGCATATTGTTATTCAGGTGGTCTGAAAGAACACCAGACTTCTGCGTGTCTCCTTGGCTCTGTACTCAGAACTTGACGGACACTTTTCGGCCAATCGTGGGTCATTTCAGAGAGCATGTGTTACTATTGTTGCTCTTAGCTGCCCCTCTTAGCGACAGGTGACATCACAGCAAGCTGATTGGCTGTTAAAAACAAGTGACGTGCCTTACGTTCTAAAACTGGCCTCTGGCGACTTTAGGTGCAGGCGACACCGTCAGCCAGCTTGAGTCGAGCTGAGACGGACCAGTTTACTCCGCTGCAGCTTTCCCCGCAACCGTTTGGTCTCATTGTGAATCTTTGGTGTAAACTGGCCTTAAAAGAGAAAGCGACAACAAACAAAATCAAACTCAAGCCATAGCAAAAACAGGGAGGAGAGTGTGCAGTGGAATTCTCCCTTAGGAGTCTCGTGCTACAGCTAGCCTGATTTACAAATGTTGCCAACCTAAGCTCTAGAAAAAGCAAGTGATCCTGCAGAGGTTTACAGTATGTATTAGATTTTAGCAATTGCAGATTCATTAGTTCTATAGCAACATCTTATCTTGAACACTACTCCGAGCTTTGATCAACAATCAGTACGTTGACATGCACAGTTAAAGGGATAGTTCACCCAAAAATGAAAATTCAGTTATGATCTACTCATCCTCATGCCTATCGAAGGTTGGGTGAATTTTTTTAGTTCACAAAACACTGCTGGAGTTAAACAAGGGTTTCAGTAATCTCCCAAACAATTGGAGTGAACGGTGACCAGGTTTCAAACATTAAAAAAAAACAGTAAAATGCCTCCAAACTGTTTGTCTGAGGTAATCCAAGTCTCCCGAAGCCTCGATATGGTGAGTTGTTTTGAAAAACGCCACTGACGCTACGTTTTTAGCGTCTCTGTTCACTGCAGCCTGTAGCTCCTCAGAAGGGAGTCACCTTCGCGAACATACATGAACACCACACAACATCTGTGATGTTTTTTTAGGACAACTTGGCATGTTGGGGCTTCAGGACACTTGGATTACTGCAGACAAGCAGTTTGGAGGCATTTTACTGTTTTTTCTTTTAATGTTTGAAACCTGATCACTGTTCACTTCAATTAAATTGAAACAACAGCATACCAGTGGTGGAAGAAAAATACATGATGTAAGATAAACAATTTATACAGTCACACACAGGAATACATGAAACCAGAATAGCTACAAAATGCAGCTGATTGAGGCAAGAGTAAATTGATTCCCGACCGCATTATCTAAGTGTGTTAGTCCGACTTTGAGAAACATGACTATGTACAATTTCAATCAGTCTTATGTGTATGTATATTAAAAGTCCAATTTTAGTTGGACTAACACAATAAAACAACGTTCTCATGTAAGCTTACTAGCTGATTGAAAGAGTTCTGTACTTCTCTTTCACTGGTGACCAGGTAGGCTGCACATGTCCTGCAGAGGTAAGAGTGTGAAGTGAGAGTGAGAGACAGTTTGAGCTGGGTGGTAATGGTTAAATCACAGTATATTTCCACCTGCCAGTCTCACTGGGACACGCACTTCCAGGTTGCACGCTCGTCTGCTGTTAGCCCTGTTTTCTGGCCAACACACAGCACAGGTTTTGAGAGACTACAGAGGGAACATCACCTGACTGTGAAGCTCTCCCCTTACGCTATAATGAACTGACCCTGGAAATCAATCTGCTGTCTCCTGTTCCAGCAATATCATCTATTTGATCTTGATTGTGCATCAGTGGACCAAAACATACACGTGAATGAGTAGCACTGCATCTGTTAGTCATCCCTCTTTGTCATCCTGATGAAGACTCCAGGGGTGAATAGTGTGGGTGACCTGAGCATGGCAAAAGGAAAGGAGGCATGTTACAGGAGGTGAAACAGGAGGAGGCAGACCCAGGGAATCCAGGACACCTGAGCTTGCAACCTGAGCCCGAGAGAAAGAGAAAACCTCATCCCAGGGGAGAGTGGTAGAGCCAGGGTACAAGTCAGGGCCCAGGTACAAGGACGAACCAGCATGTTGCTTAAACTAGGATGAGGTTTCACATGAATGGGATTAACAGGTGAGCCGGGCTGGTGGCTCATTTAGAAGTACAGTACACTCCATCTCATTAGCGGAGCAGTCAGTGACATCTCTGTATGGGATGGGTGAGATAAGGTGATGTGTCCAGTGGTTCCGATGAGAAAAGAAAAGGTTTCTAAGTCCACACTGCTGCCTGGTATTCAATGCCTGCCCATTCCTTTGTTATCTATCCTTGGCTGTAAAGCAGTCAGTGAAGTGGAAGGAATGTGAGGTATTTCCAGGGTCTGACAGGGGAGTGTGTGTGCATATATGTGTGTGTGTGTGGTGAGGGGGTTCAGGAGGGTGGTCAGTCAGTGCCCACCCAAAGCACTGCAGCAGCATGATGCCTCCCAACACACATAAAGGAAGCCTTGTCTGAAGCTCTACCTTCATTCACTTAAAAACGCTGGGTTTCCACATAATTTTCTCTGTTTTTCTTTTACGGCTTGTCTCTCTTTCGCCACTCCTTTAAATCTTCACACACACACACACACACACACACACACACACATACACACAAGCAGACACACACATAATTTAGGCATGCACGAACTGACTGAACTAAACTGGCGAAAATGATAATTATATAAATCTTAATTAGTTTCCAGGGATTAAAAGTGTGCAGATTTGGTAAGTGAAGAAAACACTAACAGCTTGAAACCATGATTATCTCACTGCGTAGGTATAAAATTGGGGTTAATACCTGAGATGAAACAAACGGCTTAAAAGTCCCAAACCTCATCGTGCCTGCCAGGGGATTCTGGCAGCATCATAATGACAGGGATTGAAATGCAGTTCCATCACAGAGAGAAAACACAGAATATTCACAATTTATTCAAGAGACATATTTCATCTTACTCGGCTTTATGGGTCTCTGTACATCTTCTAAATAAAAGATGATGAATTGCACGCACAGCCGTGTCTTGTACAACAGGAAAAAAGAAAATCTTGGTGTTCAATGATAGATAAGGTTTTCTTATTTTCTTTCATTCTCAGTGTTGCCTCCTCTCCGTCTCTTTCACGCTCTCTCTTCTCTTCCCTTCTTCCTCCCTCCAGCCGCCCCTCTCCTCCTCCTCTCTGCATTAATGCTGGTAATGTACACAGCATTATTGAGAGGGTCTGTGCTTGCAGCAGGATTCAGATATTAGGTGGCTCATTTGGTTAGCTCATTGACTGCTATCAGATTTCAGGTCAATGACCTTAATGATCAGACAGCAGCACAGAGCAGAGATGGAAAGTGGAGCAATAAACACCAGCAGGTTTTTTTTTTTTAATTTAAGTCTGGCCAGTAAGGTGTGGATCTGCAAAAAACAGCACCGACAGACAGCTCATGGTGAGAGCATTGCGATAAGAAACTGGTATACATGTAACTTTTCTATTTGACAAAAAATCTGGAAAATGTGTGCTTCTTTTAGTATGAACCACATTTACCAAAAGAGAAGGAAATCTAAACACTGGGTCTATACAATTTTTTTCCCATATGATATTGACATGCTAATACTGTGTCACAAATTCGCAGGTGATTAAAAATGATTAACATCCCATCTGATCATTTTACCTTGTTTGTTGCCCATTTATATAAAATTTGCATGCACACTATGTGATCGAGCAACATGCAAATTTTCACTGTATGAAACAAACTGTGAATATATTAATGGGGACTTAATTGCTTTAAACCTCCATATGCTTAAAGTGTCAGTCATCATTGATGGAAAAAATCCTGATTGAAACCCTGAACCCAAAGCAACACATTTTGATTGTTGTACGGTTGTGCAGTTAAGAGCAAATTAGCTCCCCCTCGTCTAGGGAGACTGTAAAATAAATAGCGGGTGTAGCTAGACTGACGTCACCCATTTGCAGATTATCATTCTGAAGCCATTAGGCTAGCTGCCATCTTCTTTTTCTGCGGGCAGAAGTGATCATGTTTAGAAGAGAAGGTGGAGCTGGCGAGGACGTATTTTTACCAATTACTGTGTAAAACAGACAGCTAATGGCTGCTGTCACTCAACATAACCGTGCCTTTAATTATAATGATATTATTATAGTAGAATAAACCTTAATGTAATTTGAATTACAATTTACTCCCTGTAAAGTTTTTAGCTATAGAGACCAAAAAGTCATATAAGCCAGGCTGTAAACATAAGATATTAATTTCTGCTGTAAAGATGAGAATTCAAAACTGGGGGCAATTAGTGATGTTACATTCACAAACAATCTGATTCTTTTGAACGACCTTTTGGCAGAAACGAGGGGATCTGAGTTGTATCTGGTGAGAGCCGTTCACTTGTTTTTTTCGTAATCATAAGTTTTCTTATGATTAAATGTCCAGAATTGCATTTAAGGCAATCGCAGCATATTTCATGCAGTACATAGTAAACTGAATACATTAAATTCACTGACAAAGCAGAGGAATATGGCACCACCATGTGTAAAGTTTTCAATGCCGATAATTGACGCTAAGGCCTGGCAATGATTTAGTGCTGCTAAGTTTAGTCCAACCACAAGAGATGAAATTATATTGGTTGGATGTTCAAGTTTAAATCTGATCCCAATCTTATTAATTATTCTGGAGTGATTATTTCTCAGCCCCCTGAAAAATTGAAAGAAAAAAGAAAGGGACGAAGAGCAGAATGGCCATAAGATCTGGCTTCCCTTAGACAGCCGCAATTCCCACAGTGAGGATTAACTCGCTTTTGGAGGCAGCCTCAAGTGGCTGCTTGATGAACTGCAGCTTTTAGGACTTCCTTGCCAGCTTCATTTCAGCAGCTTGCTTCTGACTTGACTTGAGAATCAGAAAACTCTACGGCAGAGTACAATGAACTGTGAGGATGCAAAGTCCCACCATCAGCTAATCAGAGAGATAAAACTCGCTGCAGAGAAGAATAATGTGAGTGTGCCATGACTTGTTGACTCAAGCATGTCAGAAGAGACAAGATGGCACCAATAACAAAATGAAGTAGAGTGTCACCCATGATGTTGCTCTTTTGCCGGATGGAGGAATTTTATTTCATGATGATGTTTTAGTGCAGTTGCTATCATGTCATACAGTATGTGTGACTAAAATGATAGAAACGTTACATGATTGCATCTCAAAAAAAAAACAAAACAGATTTACATTTGGTGTAAAACTTTCTGAGAACAGGGTCCGGCTCCATAAAGGCTTCATTAAACACCCTGACATTTAGATTACTGTGTTTGTTTAAAAGCATATAATTGTGCGCCATGAGGAAAAATGTTAAGAATTTCAAAAAAGCTGTGAGCTGTGGTTCCATTTTACTTAAGACCCTGATGGGAAAGCACAATGTCACAATAAGTACTCTGAGCTCAGCTATAATTACATCTACAGAAGGAGTGAGAAAAGGTTCACTTATACAAAATGATTTTTTTCTTTGTGCTATTTGTAGAGGTGCTAATCAGAATTAATAAGGAAGGACGCAGAGAAGATGGTTTTGTAAAATGCCTCTACGTTTGATGCTAATGGACAAAACTGTCATCCTGGCAACATCAGAGACATTAACTGAAAAACATAGTAGCTGTTCTCATATGTTGCAACATAAATGCTAAAAACTTGCCCGCTAGCTGTGCCTTTATAGCCTCATACTGCCTTGTTCGTAAAAGAGGAACCAGTCTGTTCTGTTTCATTCCAACCTTTCTTTTTGTTTCTGTTTTACTCTTACTGTCTTTTCACATACCTCCACCCCTTTCTCTCTCTTTCCCCCCAACCCTCCCCTCTCCCACTCGTCTCCCTCTCTTTGGGTCATTAGCATGTTGCTGATGGGGGCCGGTCATCCATTGAGCGGAGCAGGGAGGTTTGGCCGGGGCTGCAGCAGGCCTGTCAGGGCAGGTCATTAAGAAAACGACGGGTCGGGGAATACACAGACAAGGTTGATTGGTTTCCTGCAGCCGTCAGCAGAGCCCTGCAGCATCTCCTGACCCTGTGAGCCCCATCTAACCTGCACACGTACACACACACACACAAACACACACACATACAGTACATGCACATGCACAAGAACACGCAAACACATTTGTATACACATGGACAAAGAGAACACAAACACAAATGTACAGTATGTACACACACACACACACACACACACACACACACACACACACACGCACTTACATGCATACACCTAACCCTACTTCTGACCAAAGACTAAAGACTGGCCACAGCGAGGCGATTACCCTGATCCTGATCCGCATAACCCCGCCTGTTGCCACTTTTTAGATCTGCTATAGTGTGCAGCCTGGCACTAATCCAGAGAGCCCGCCTGCTGCTCTGACTCTCAAGACGGGTCCTGGGTGGAGCCAAAGGCGAAGAGACCCACTAAACAGAGAGTAGACCACATGAATTGTTGAGTGCTGATATTGTACTCTCGCCTCTGGAGTTCATGCTGCAGCAACAGAGAAAAAAAAAAACTCTGAAGTTGACCCCAGTTTTCTTTAAAGGTTATATATGGGATTGAATGCAGCTGTGTGCAGGGAGGGGCTCTGTCATGCGTGCATAGATGGAATGCTACCCAGCATCCATCTCTGCTGTCTGTTGTGCTGTGAATGTAAAACCCAGAGGCTGTGACCCCCACCGCCCTTCCTATCCTCTCTTCTTACGCCCCCTACCCTACCTGACCCTCTACTCTCAAGCAGCTCTGGCCTACCTGATTAACAGAGCCTCCTGCCTGCGGCTTCTGGCCTCCAAATGAGTCTTATAATAATGTTACTTCAAATGTCAAAGCAAGGGTTATTAGCACGTGTGTCTGTGTGTCCAGGGGTGTGGTGCACGGTGTTGGTGGCTGCCACAGCCTTCCACACATCCCTCAGTGTAATCAAATGCATTAATGTGTAAAAATGCCATTTAGCACAACACATCCGACTGCAGGCTGGTTAGTAGACGCTGATAGACAGATAGGGTTTGACTGACAGTCCCCGGCTGTGGCCTGTCTGTGGGTGTCAATGACACGCAAGCCATTCTTCATGCTTAGGCTCAATCATGGAGCGAGCTTTCTACTTGTGGAACAGTTATGCAGCGTTAACATACTGACTAAATGACACTCAAGGACGCACCAACACACACGCGTGAGACAGTGCACAAACTCGAACATTCACCCACCCATAGTGATTGTTAATGCACAATATAATTGCTAATGGGAGCTGTCTTAGGGGTGAAGTGGTGTTAACCTTTGATCAACCCTAGGTCAACCACTTATAGGCTAGATAGAATTCATTACATTTTACCCACTTCATCATCAGCATCTGACTGACCAATTTCACACTCATGACAATGACAAACACACAAGGGGAGGAATGAAAGAAGGAAGAGAGGCCTCCTTAGCATTTGTTTATGCCCCTCCATAGATCCCATTTGATTTTCTCTGTCTTGCATATTAAACTCATTGCAGTTGTCCTTTCATAACGCAGGCCTGCTGATTGGATACTTTGTTGTTTGTGTTAATAATCCATCTGAAAGTTTTTCTTCCAGCCAGCTAGCCAATCAGCCATCCAGCTAACAAGTCAGCCAGCCTCCAGAACTGGATGTCAGTGAGGCTGTGTTTAACTCACTGTGGCTGCCACAGCAAAACACAGCCGACCAGGCGGCAATTAAGATGTTAATAGATAGCTTCATAAGGACGACAAACCGGAGGGAGGGAGGGAGGGAGGGAGGAAAAGACCCAAACCGCAACAGATTTCCAAGACTTCTAATTAATAGCGATGGCAATTAAAGCGTAATTCAGCCCATTTCCCTCTGTAGCGTTCTCTCTCCCTCGCCTCCCATTGCCTTTTCTCACTCGCCAAAAGCACTGGAGGGTTGTGACGCATGCTCTTTTCTTTTCTTTCAAAGTTCTACATGAAGCACTTATTTAAGCTAGTTCTCAAGATAGGCAAAACAAAAATTCATGTTTTCTAGAGCTGAGGATTCGGAGCTAAACAATTTCAAAATGACTGCTGAGTGTCAGAATACAGATACCTTGGGGTCTGGCTTGATGAGAAGTACTCGTTTGAATATCATATTTTCAAACTGGTGGTAAAGCTTCATCAAATATTTGGGTTCTTGTACAGAAATAGAGCCAGCTTTCCGTTGTTCTGTAGACAGAGGATTGTGGATGCAGTTTTTCTTTTTGTTTTACATTATGGTGATGTTATTTATTTACATGCTGTCTCTACGACACTCTTGACTCTGTCTACGATTCAGCCCTCTGGTTTATTACTGGTGATAGCTACAACACTCATCACTGTGTACCATACAGCAAGGTTGGGTGGCCTTCTCTTGAAGAGGGGCGCATCAGACACTGGCTGTTGTTTATTTGCAAAGCACTTACTGGTCAGCAGCGTTCTTATATTTCATCATTGCTTGACTGGAACTCGGGGCCCTATTTAACTTGCTCACAAAGCTTACGTTTACTTAAAATCCCCCGAGTATATTCAAATGTTGGAAAGTCTGCATTTTGTTTTCGTGCCCCAAGTTCATGGAATAGCCTCATGCACACTTAAAGTTTGCTGCCCTCGCTAGCTTTGCACTCTTTAAGTCCCCTGTTAATAATCACTACATCTCGGTTTGTAATTGTTTTTAACTGAATTGCCATTTTACCACTTTGTAACTGTATGTATGTCTGTATTTATTTTCAGCTCGTCGTCACTGTAAATGAGGGAAACCTCAATGTCTTATGAGAATAGATAAAGGCTGATGATGATGATGATGAAATTTCTTCATGTACCCTGTTGTTGGCAGTGTCGATAAAAGCCTCATGTCGGGAAAGTGGTCAAATAACTGAGTCACCTCCGAGGAGCTAATTCTCTTCTTAAGATATCATATTAGAGTTGCAGTTTTTGCGGATAAACAGGTATTTTGCATTCATATGTCATGTGTATGTAGTTGTGTTTGTCTCTGTATTTGTGTGTGTGACAGTGGGGCCAAGCAGCAAGACAGGGGCAGGTGAATGATAGCAACTCTAATTAGCGGGGTTGTGGCTCCAGTGCTGTGCTGCTCAAGAGACGAGTCGACGGGGACTCGGAGGTGCCAGGCTCAGTGGGGAGGACTCAGAAAAACAGCTTTAATTGGTGGGAGTTATTTATAGACAAAGCACCTCTTTCAAGGTTAGTGGGTTAAGTCTGTTCAGTCCTCTGCTGGGACCGTCACGTTTGGTGGCAACAAACAGACTGCTGCCAAAAACCTGCCCAACCTCTCCGTCTCTCTGGAGTCACATAACCGTACACACACACACCGACAGTCCATATCACACATACACACACACACACACACACACACACACACACACACACACACACACACACACACACACACACACACACAC
>JAQLOL010000022.1:9535070-9560438 GCA_029783665.1 Naso thynnoides
GTAACATTACTTAAACAGGGACTTCTTATTTATTTTGTGTTGTAGCAAACACAACACACAGCCTTTCAGGAAATATTCTGTAGCCTGAGCTAATCTACATGCTTGATGGCTGACTGAAGGAAAATAACTGCCCCTTAGCAGCAACCAGCGGAAACATTGAAAACTCGAATATGACGATATGGTCATCTGCTATATCGAGCATAAGTTCATACTCGAATATAACGAATATAATCGATATATCACCCAGCCCTACTATGAAGCACAGGTAAAATAGTTTGTATTTCCTTTCAAGTTAAAATTCTGTGCAAGTTAGACGCCAAATATGTTGTTGTTTTAAGACATTAAACCTGTTTTAGACTGTCATTCTCAGATCATGACATTTTTCTCCAAAATGAATTAGTCAGCTTACTTATCTCTAAAGCTGGGCATACACTGTACAATTTAAGCCCATATTTGACCCGATTATTGAGCCGTACATTTAGACCCGCCCAGGAAGATAAAATCCAATTTTACTTTTTCCAATCAACGATGAAATTTATGGCACACACAGGTGTGCGTCATGCAGCATGCATCGGCTCCTGCATCAGTAGTTTAGCCTAACTGATACACCTACAATGTCAGACAGAGTAGAGCTGGTGTTTCAGAGGTAAGTTTTTTCACAAAATTGAAAGCACCATGCTTAGTAGTTTCTGCACTGAATGCGTAAAATAACGCATAGCTGTGTTTAATGTTAATACTAACACTATCTTTCAAGTAGGGCTACGTTTAAAAAAAAAAACAATTCATCAATAAATGGCAATTAATTGGGACAAGACATATAAACACCAGCTACCATTAGCGTACATTAAAATGAAAATAATCCTGACTGCACGTTTTGTGTAACTTAGCACACAGGGATTGATGTTGACAGTACTGTTTGCCTGCTAGCTAACGAGTGAGCCGCTGATGTTTGCATTTACACTGAGCTGAAAATAGAGTCAACAGCTCAGCTCATGTCACAGACCTAAGACCAACCACTTTAACACTTAAATCCTACTTAATGTTACTCCTTGTGATTACTCCATCATTTCTCCATTACATGTTGTCCTGCAACATGTCACCTCTCCCAATGACAGGTTCAGCTCCTTTAACACAACAGTTAACAAGCTAAACCCATTTAATAGTCTTCTTTTCTCACTGATACCATAAATATTCCCATCCAGTAATGATGATCTCTGACCAGTGTTTCTGTCTGCAGTTAACGTGCAACAAGCACATGACTAATTTGCATATAAACTATGTACCTTTATCACAAGTTCAGTAGGCCTGAAACCCTCAAATTAAGTGAACCTTTTCTGATTTAAAGTCAGCTGCATGTGAAGAAATAAAATGTTTGTAGGTTGTTTATTGATTTATGGAATTTTATTTCTCTGCCCAACTAACAGGCTCTTAGTTGTTTGGTCTGCACATTAGAGCAAACTGTTTTTTTCTTTGTTCATTAAAGAGCAATGAAAAGGTAAAATACATATTGGGGTCAGTTTGTTCTAATCTAATACCAATAATGCGCACATTTATCAGAAGCTATTTTAATGAATTGTCTGGGTATTTCTGTCATCTGCGCTTAATATTGAATCGATATCAAAGCATATTGAGTCATATTGACTAGTTTACTGTGAACCTGCTCATCACACGACACACCACCAAGTGCCCAGCCGCCCCACCCATCACCACAAGTAAATTCTCAGCCTGTTGGAAACACTGCAGAGGCACACAAATAATATCGTCTGAAAGAAACATTTATGTTTTTTATATATTAGTGTTGTCTGTTTTTATTGATGCCCTGATTTTGAAGTAACTATTTAATAACCAAGAATATAATTAAAGGGTCTTTTGAACACCAGAATTTATTTATTAGGCTAAATGTTTAAGGAAAATAAAGAGGTCACTTTTATCAATGCTCAGTTGTTAGCAAGTGTCTTTTTCTTTTCTTTTCTTTTCTTTCTTTTTCCCCCATTTCGTCATGCCCTTTTGCAAAACAAATTAAATATGTAAATTTTCACCACGGCTGACCAGCCTGCCAACTTTCTTGAGTTTTTGAAAGGGATGCACGATATTGGATTTTTTGCTCATATCCGATATGCCAATATTTTACAACTCATTTCGGCAATAATCGATATTGATATTGATGTTTATACATATTTTTCTCCCACACCTGATTACAGAGATAATAATTTAAAAAAATATATAGATTTTTAATATTTCACTTTTCTTATTATATTAAAAAACTTGGGCTATCTTTTTACAGAAAGTGAAACTGAAAAGTAATGGTATTAAAATAAAACTCGTACCAAAACAAAATTACTCTACCTCTTCCCTTCTGAAAAATATGTCAGACATTAATTTAGGTGGGTCATTCATTTATGGCTCAGCAGCACCCAAATATTTCCCTTATAGCATTAAACATAGCAAAAATAGCGAATATCTCTTTTAAACAAAGGCTGATACCACAAGTCAGGGTGAAGTGCATAACAAACCAATAAAATCTCAAAAGTACTAAAACAATGTTACTTGCTTCCCTGACATCTCTACATCACTCTTTACGGATTTTTGTTAAGAAAACCAGCATGTCAACCTTTGATGGTTTTAGACATGAGTGCTCCATGTGACAACATTGCCACTAGCACTAAACAATCTCTCTGATGGTGAACTGGTAGCTGGTATGCATAGGAATTTACAAGCTAGTTTTCTCAGCCATGGAAAGTTAACATTGTGCATTCTCCACTAGGCCAGTGGATCTTCCTCTCCATCAATAGTAGGAGTCATCAGGTAGCTAGTTGTTCAGTTCAGCTTTAAAGGGCATCTCAAGTCATAATCAATGTTTGCCTCATAAATCAAGTCACCTGTGATCAGTTTATCTCATACCATCCACACACCTAACTGCAGCGTGTGGACGTTTATATTCTTTTTTGTCCGAGAATACAGTGCTGAGTAAAAGTGCACGTATGAGCACCGGACATATTTTAAAATCATTCTGCATTTGCACGTTTCCTCCTTTTGGCCGCTACTTCAATTTTGAAATTTGTTTTAAAAAGATAATTTAACAAAATTCAAACTTACCAACATCCGCGTTGTTCATATCTGGGTCAGAGGACACAGTACTCTCAGACAGAGGCACGGTAAGACGACGACTACCAAACTTAAGCTGACTGTGTGCTGACTGTAGCTAGCTACAGTCTGGTAGTTAAAACAAACCTCGCCCATGCTCGCCATGCTGCAGTTGGGTGTGTGGATGGTATGAGATAAACTGATCATAGGTGACTTGATTTATGAGGCAAACATTGATTGTGACTGGAGATGCCCTTTAAGCTGTGGTTCAAGTAATGACTGTGTTTTTACTTCGGGTGCTGCTGTATTCATGTTTGATTTTAAATCAATTTGTTGTTGTGATGTAGATGCAGTCACCCAGGTGCAGATTCAGCTTGAGCTAAACTTTTGCCTATTTTGTTCAAATGAGGCCCGTCGATGTTTGATGAAAATCTTCTGAAAGCTCTTTTTTTTTTCATCGCTTTATTTGCATTTTGTTTCATTACTGAGATATTCTGTCCTTATGTAGATCAGAGGCTACAAAACGAAGAATAAACAACTTTTAAAAAGTCAAACTTGACTGCTTTTCACATGCACTTTTTACATGTACTTCTACTTTGGATACTTAGGCTAAGTATATTTATATTCACTGTACTTTTGATGTTTAAGTAAAGTAAATACCAGCTACTTTAAGACTTTTAATTAAGTAATATTCTAATAAACGACTTTCATTTATACCAGAGTCATTTTCCATAAAGATATTTTTACTTTTGCTCAAATATCACTTTTGTGTACTTTATACAAGACTGCTTCTCTGTTGCCACTCCAGTATAATGAGCTCATATATAGAGTGCAGACTACTATCCTGGTGCTAGATGTATGTAATTACAATATATCATTAGGTTGAAGAACTTATAGTCTGAAGAGAAGACAGTTATTCTTGTTTTAACCTTGGTTTTAAGAAAAGTACACAAGCACAAATTAATCTATACCAAAAAATAAGAATAGAAATACATTGGTCCCAAGAAAAATAGCATATTGCTCCTTGTTGCAATAATAGTGTGGTGATGGTCCATTGGATAACAGAATAGACACTGATATTTAAGCGCTCTTCAACTTAAAGAAAAATGTTTCATGACACAGCTGTAATAAAACTTTCTCCACATTTAAACAATTGGGGTTACGTTGGAGGACAATACAAGCATGCTTCTGACTCGTAAAAGGGGCATTTTAGATCTCATGAAACTAAATTAAAATTAAAACACTGCAATGCCCTGTTCCTACTTTGTTTTATAATGAGAAGGTGGATACACTTAAGGGCATGCTGAACACTTAAAAACGAGGTTAAGTGCTTTTAGAGTTTACCGAAACAGTCTTAAAGCATGATAAGGGCTTTTCATAGTTCAGCATGGGTGCACGATCAGTGGAAACACGACATAACAGTCCACTTTAGTTACATCATGGTGATACTCACCTGTTATACAGTAGCTTTGAAGTGGATCTCAGTATGATGCATGGCTCCTAAAAACAGGAGAAACAAGGAAAAGTAGTCAGTCAAACCTGAAAGCTGTACTGAAAGTATTACTTATGACAGCTTCCAGTGTTCTTCTTGAAAACGTCATGTTTTCCTCAAAAGCACCATGTACAATCAGATGACTGACTTCTGAAATGGTTCTATCCCTGTATTTACCTTGTTATCCAAGAGTACTTCTGTGTCCTTGTCTGAAGCTGGTTTATTTATAATGTTTAATGCCTTAATGTCTTTCCTGACCTCTTTCTATTCCTACTGAAGTCCATTTTTCTATTTCACTGCATTTTTTTCACCTACAGAAGAAGGGAGGCACAAAAAGGTGAAAAACCCTGCAAGGTTTTCTAAATATTTCCTTAGCTATTTAGTGCATTCAATACAGCCCTAATGCTTATATTCCTTGCATTTGATAAATAGCTGCAGCATACTATACATATGGGCCTACACACTAAAGAAAGAGGTTATCACCAGCACTGCAAGACTCCCACTTGAATAACTTCCACAACATCTTTTTGAAAAAAGTGGTATATTTGCGGTCATAGTTAATTTGATTGGTAGGTTGAATGATAATAATTGGCCTTCGGTCAAACACTATAAACAAATGGTCATTATTTGTGCAGATAAATGCAGCTCTTCTCATGTTTTGCATTATTTTTTACCCATTTACTTTTATGTAAGTTTGTCAACCAACTCAACTAATTGCTCTGGTGTTTTGTAGTATGGCAAACTGTCTGATTCCCACATAATTTTCATTTTTTTCTTAGCAAAGTGTTTTGAAAGATAGCACAGAAATGTGTGCATTGTTTACATGACAAAGAAGTAAGTATATTGTTAACAAACAAACAAACAAACAAACAAACAAACAAACAAACAAAAAAACAAACAAACAAACAAACAAAAAGTTTTTTTTTTTAGCAGGTCCTGTACAGTGCATTGTAATGCCTCCTAAAAGAAGCTCATCACAATTTAAAATGCTCTTTTGTGTTCATGTTGTGTCAGTAAAGGTGATTTTTGAATCTTTTTTTTTTTTTTTGCATGCTGTTTAATTGTATTACATGTATTACAACATAAAACACTATTGTTTTGACAACCATATTTACATTTCTGAAACTGTCAAAAAGTGAAAAGTAATAAACCTTACAAGTAATAACAGGGCTGTTATCAGACGGTCAAAAGCAACTGTATGAGTGAGCCTACTTATGGCAGATTAGCCACCAGCCACAAACTCTTAGGCTGCAACATTTAGCCTAATGTTATTTTAACCCTTCACTGTGTGGCTAACAGCTATGCTAACACTCCTCTGTCACTGAAATGTAGCTTAGATGTTTGCTGATTGATGAGGAAGTGGAAGTTATGTTTAACTTAGTTAACTTGGCCCTCCATTATGCTAATCAACATTCAAGTGCTTTTAGCAACTAAGAGCTAACTCCTATGCACAATTTTCAATACTGTCTGAGAGAAAATTTAATGTTTTAATGTTATTTTAATGTTCAATGTTGGTCCTGACGCATTAACATTTATTTCAGCTGATAAACATACCATAGTCCCGACAATGTTATGTTATAGCTAACCAAAATTAGAAAACAATGTGGCTAACATTACTTGAGCATTTAAAAGGAAAGCTAATTCAAGCAGAGTATTACAGCAATACTCTTAACAAGCTAATACTGCACTGTGGACAGTCAGCAACCAATGCTCGTTAGAATTTATCTCCACCTAGGTTAATTAAACAATACTAACCATAGTAAAGAACAAACAGGCTGCTATTTTGGCTTAGCTGCTATGTTAAGTTAGCTTTCAGTGGAGACTGTCCTGAGTTGATATTTTATTTCAGTGTTTTAAACAATTTTAATGATGAATAAATAAATACATAATTTTAAGTCTCTTTCAGTATCTTCAAGGCCCTAGAAAAATGGGTGACTGCATGACAAGACACTTGAATAAAGTAATGCCATCCTACCGAAATCCACTAGGTGGCTGCATTAATCTTGACAAACTCCCATAGGGGATCCATGTCTGCTGCGTGCATTTTGTTGCATAGTCTGGTAAACATTAAGGTTGAGGTATATCCCACACATTGCCTGTTTAGTGATGCATGGCCAGATGCAGCAAAGATTTTTATTATCAATGTAGGTTAGAATGAAATTTGGCAGAACAATTTGTAAATGCATGAGATAGAATGACAGACAAGTTACAATCATTCGTCTGAGAGGCAGAGAGGTTAAGGCCTCTGCAAGACAGATGCAAGAAAGAGTAGGGAGAAAATGAATGATAATTATAATTGCCGAAACACAATCGTGCTCACTTAATAATAGCTTACTCAACAAGCTGTGTTAAAACTGTGATCCTGGCCCGTCTCTTAACCAAACACGTTTGGTGTAGGCAATTGAGATTAGAAAGTTAAGGCCACAGTCAGGTTAAAAATAGAAGTACATACTGCTGCAGTAAGCACTCTAACTTCTGAACTACCCTCTTTCTACCTCAGCACCTCCTACACACAAGTGCATCTCATGGCTTCCTGTGCAACACCACAGTTTTCCATTGTGGTAGACTCAAACTTTTCTGCCAGATTTAGTCAGGTGAGAACCTGCAAAATAGGCCTCACGAGATATTTAAGGAGAATATAGGCCTATATATATATATGTAACCGTGTTTATGCAAAGTACCAGAAAATAAAGCATTCTTTTTTTTATTTGGTGCACACCTGCTAATTTAATGTTGATTTCCTATCGAGCAAGACAAGTAGAAAACTAGTCAACCAAAAAAGCAATTAGGCTTTTTTTAAGCTATTTTTGCAGTGTCATTTGGGTATTTTTAATTGATATGACAGAAGGGGGCACTCTAAGCAAACCTATTTCAGGAATCCTCATGCAAGTTGGAGTCTGGACCAGTACCTCCTCTGAGAGGTTCATTGACTGCAGCCTACAAGTGCTGTGTCCTGCTCTTGACTCTGTTTGATGTTGATTGCTATTCTGGGGCCGCATCTTTGCAGAGGCTCAGAGATTTTGGTGCCTTGGTGCTCGAAGGTTGCAGCTTTGTTTATCTCAGATTATTATGCTTATTTATTTCACAGCATAAACACAAACCAATGCACATTTTAAAACCAACAAATATCCAGAGATAACATTTACATCCACTTGAGATAAACGTGTGAGTGGCTGGTTTTTCCTCGTTCTATGCAACATCAGTATGATGATTCGAAAAGCTGCCTGTGTGTCTTTAAGAAGCTAGATCACATTGTTATTCCGGGTTTGTCCACAGGCCGACTGTGGAGGTGGACAGATAGTGGTTCTGAGGGTGGTGTGTGGGGGAGAGAGAAGGTGTGGGCGGGGGAGTGTGTAGGAGTCTCCTAATATGAGTCTCCAGGGACATGTATGGATAAGAAAGAGACGAAGAGAGAGAAAGAGAGAGAGAGGGAGATGCTGCGGTGTGGATAAGATGTCCTTTGGATGCATCCCATGTTTTCCAGAGATTGATCCTGTGCTCCCCTCTTCTCCAGAATGGTGTTGCAGGCTGAACACTCAAGACTAAGCCGCCCATTAACGAGCCAATAATTTGTGTCATTATGTGAAGACTGCAGCTGGTGCCACTGATGCACTGCTTCTCACATGTCAGGTCTGAAGACTGAGAGGAGTCTTATAGCGCTTGCTCATTACAAAGCCAGCCTCTCATCCATGCTTCCATCCTTTGTCTTGGAAGCATGCGTGGCAGAAAAGGCTCGCCCTGGATAGCTTATTTATTTCCTCCCTGGCACCCTTTTTTTGAAACACAGCATGCTCAATATAAAATCAATGCATTAAGTGTTCTCGAGTATGCAGAGTGACGCGCTGCCATTCCCACTCTTTGCCTTTAGCTGTGATTACAGCTAATTTGAATGATTGAAATGCTTCCATAGTGGAGCTGGAGTGAGTGAAGTGACGGGCTCACACAGATGAAGGGGGAGGAGGCGAGAAAGGCTTGGCTCTACTCCAGGTGGAGGAGGTGAGTCATTCCCCACACAGATAGACAGTCTATCAGTGTATGTGTGTGTGTATGTGTGTGTATGATTCCTAAATTGTTGCTGAGAGAATAAAATTGTGCTGTGAGCAACAGCATGATGAGGAATGAGTACCACTGTATACATTGTACATCTCTATGTGTTTGCACAGTGGGTATTTCTGGATAATCTGTGTATTCTGCACATGAGGAGTGACTGTATCTCCAGTCTTTAGGCCAGCTGACTCCAATTCCCAAGGTGGGTGTATGAGTCACGTGGCTCAGAATCAAACAAAATAAGGGCAAACAGGAAATTTCAGCAGACAAAAAGAAATATTTGATGTTCTGTTGTTCTGTTCAGTTATTCTATGCTTGTGACACATCTTACATCTGTATTTATTTATTTATTTTTTGACCTATATTGTTTTTAAAGGATGACTGGTCAAAACAGCAGCACACACATTCAAAGACATGCATTCATGCTGTAAATTTGCGTGTTTTTAATCATATCACTTCTGTGTGCAAAACTCTGCTTATCCCTTGTTTGCTTGTTGATGTTGCAACTGCATCGCTGCTTTATTTTTTTGGCCACCTGACTTTCCCCACCTAAGGTGGGCGTCGTTCATGTGGTCTCTGCATCAAGCTAAATGAGGGCAGACAGAAGTTTCAGTAGCAGGTCCTGCTCACGTTCTCCTTATCTGGAAATGAGATCACTAAGCTAGACACCGAGTGCATCATTTTTTAAATTGCTATTTCATAGATAGAGTGATGGATAGATGGCTTTATTTAATCAGGGAACATCAGTTGAGAGCAACACTCCTATTTACAGTGGTGCCCTGCATATACATAATAAAGTTTAATACTAAAAATATAGGAAAATTTTGAATCAACAGTGTTATACACAGTATCATATCCCAAGGATGGCATCATTGGGTTTTGACCTCTTTCTTACGAGAGTTGTAGAGAAAGCAGCAGACTATTAGGATTATCTGGAGCATGCAAACATATCGAAACGCGAACACACTCACGTCCGCTTAGACACACAGCCGCCCACGGTAAATGTTTTGCAGTATGCTAGTTTTTTCATTGTTCCATTTGCTTTGGAGACACATGTTTGCTTCTCAGAAGATAATGCAGACACTGGTCTCACTATAATCATAAGGTATTTGTGGATGACTATGAGCAAGTTGTTGGTTACTTGTCATCCATCAAGGGAGGGGTGTGTACAAAGAGGACATTCTGTTCTAGACAAAGCAAGTAAGCAGTCATACAACTCTGCTGCCTTCTTCCACCCCCGCCTGCCCGTGCACCCCAGCCCACTAGCCTGTCATCCTAATAACTCTGCCAGGCTCTGTCTGTCTGTCTGTCTGTCTGTCTGTCTGTCTGTCTATCTGTCTGTCTATCTATCTATCTATCTATCTATCTATCTATCTATCTATCTATCTATCTATCTATCTATCCGTCTGTCTGTCCATCTGTCTATCTGTCTATCTATGAGGGAATGAGGTGTTGCATAACACAATACCAAAAAAACCCCCCAAAATGCTATAAATTCAGCAATGAATCAACAGATTACATCAGAGAGACCATCTGAACATTTGAGTGAACCCTTGTGCACACTCTCGAGTTGATGCACATACAAATGGACACAGATGAAACAACAGTTTTATTTGCTGAGGGCATACCACAGACAGAGGTTTTCAAATACCAGGAGCTCAGGTAAAAGCTGCTGAGGGTGGAACTGAAAGACACCAGATGTTGCTCTCTGCCTTCCCCTCTGCCATTCCTTTCTCTCTGAAGACTCTCTCATGTTGTTGCACATACCTGAGGCAACAGAGGTAGAAAAGTGGATTGGTTTGAAGGTCAGTTTAAATAAAAATACTTCAGCGAGTATGACAGGCAGGGTGTGCTCTGGATAAATGCAGTGCTCTCATGCCAGCTCGCTGAAACTGATTGATTGACTTGTAAGATGTCACGGACAGGCTGGGGAGGCAGGCAGAGCGAGAGAGGAAGAGAGATGGCGAGAAGGATATGGCTACTGCTGGACGGAAGATGAGACGTATATATGTGTGTGTCTGCGTTCCTGGGGTTGAATACACACACTCTCGCACATGCATGTACACACACAGCTGGCCGGCTCCGGCCTGGTTCTGGTCAGTTGCCCGTGGCCACGGCGGGCACAGGAGTCAGCTGTCAGTCTGTGACGGATTGATACAGACACCCCCCCCAACCCTCCACCCCTGACACTCCCAAACCTCCACCTCCATCCCTCAATCCCTCCAGCCTTCTACCTCCCTCCTCCTCCTCAGCAGCCGGCTTATGCCTAGTGGGCATGTTTGAGAGGAGACGTATTGAGGAGGGGGTATAAGAGGGGGAGCAAGCCTCCATCTTGACTGTGGCCTGTATTAGAACATGCCCTCCTGTCACCCTCACTCAGCCACTCCGTTGGCTTCATATCTTTTAGCCATGTTAGCTACGAGGCTGTGGTCCTGCTATCGCTTCATCTGGCCAGCTGACAGCAGCCTGCTGGAGATCCGTCTGTGCCTGTTGTCCTGTCCAATGAGGATTGGATGACTTATTCTCCACCAGGCTTTGGACTCTCATGTGGCTGGTGCTGTGGAAGCGTTCTGGATCGTGGGCTGACAAGTTTTATCAATGCAGTAACAGGATAATTGCGAAGAAAAGCAAAGACAATGTTTCAAAGGAGCAATACATTGATTTTACACACGAAGAGCATCGTGTCTTGTGACCCTAGAACACAGTTGATAATGTCCTCTTGTGTTCTGGAGGAACTTTTCAAGTCAGAAAACCCTAATGATCTCATCATTACTGAACACAGATTTTTAATTAATAGTCTATATCATAAACGTATGTGGCTATTAACCATGCAGAGACTTTCCAATGTGAGAAACAACTGAGTTTCTTTGTGGGAAATTTAAGTTTATGTCCTTAGAACCGAACCCATTGTATAGATTGGTCCAGTTATCTTGACCATTCTTTCTAAAATATGTTTCTAAGTCTGCTAACTATGTAAATGCATTACTAAATCCCTTGTTACAAACCTTGGATAGCGCCACTCATAGGTGCAGCTTTTTTTGCTTTTAGGTGCCCAAATTAAGTGAATACCACAAAGATTTTGATTGTCACAAAATTACCTTTGCTGTGCTTGATTTAGTAATCACTGTGTGCAGACGACTATTGTCTGGCAATGTAGACAAACACAAAATGTGACTCTGCTGCCACAGATAAACATAAAAGCATGCAGGCTTGATGTGTCAGTGCTGCGAGAGAGCTGCACTGGAATGGTTGCTTTTAAAATGTAATAGGTTACTGATTACTTGTTAACATTTAGCATATGACATACCATGCATGAGATTTTTTTTTTTGTTATTGAAGGGATGATACATTACAAATTGTTTTACGCATTTCATTATCCTCCATTATTATGAATTTCAAGAAAAACAGACAAACAAACAAACAAAACGAACAGAGAATACCCTTTATTGAACTCCCCCCAAACACACTTTGGCAGCCAAAAATATCACAATACAGCATCTTATAAATACTAATGCAAATGATCCCAACCACACCTCAGCGGCCTACACAAGTCTAAGACATTATGATCCAGTGTAAGTTTCATCACAAATTTCTGTTGGTGTTTGAAGACCTGGAAATGAAAACGGGTTGTCTTGGATGACATCATTTTGAAGTAACATGATCCCCAATCTTTAACGTTAAACAGACAATACCTCATTGAGAGCCTGAGTTAAGACTGTCATTGTGTCAGACTGAATAAGTTGTTTGTAGTTTGTCTTCGTAACAACAAATGTGTTCACTTTGTGATCTGATGCTCCTACTGGCAGGACATCTTTTGTAAGTGCCTCCCAGAAATGTTTCAAGTGCCATAACAAAAAATGACTCATGTGACTGTTTTTGTGTCTTACAGTGACCTAGTTAGCTTAAGGCACAAAGTCGATGTTGTTAGAAAAGGACATTATAACCATAGCCAAAAAAAAAAAAAAAAAAAAAAAGACTGTTTGTCCAAAGTTTTTATGGCTGTGTAAAATCTTGCCGTTGCTTCCTCTTTTGTTAGTGTTTAAACACAAGTCATGAAACACATAAATTGACACGTTAACAGTTAAAAAAGAGTTGCAACCTTAACTTAAAGACAGCATATCAAGGAGGAAATTGGTCAACTCCACCCCTCCCCCCATCCAGCAAAAAAAAAGTCAATAAAATATAATTCACCACAAAATGGCAAGAAAGAATACCAATAACTGTGACAGAACCAAAATTATGTTGCCTTGTAACCATGAAGAAATGTTAGCTGTTCATGTTTCTGTTACCATGTGCAGTGTCGAGCAGCAGGCAACTCCGTCAAGTTCAGAGTCAGAAAGAAAGTTGTCTTTTTCAGTAGCATGTCTTGTTATTTTTTCTCAGTAATATCTTGAAAAAAGTCACTGATTTACAAAAATGTATGCCTCTTTAAAATTTCTTCCAATTGACGGCAGTGGTGGCACTTGATGCAACATGATTGTTCTGAAGAGTTATGACAGATTAAACAACTGACTCTGGTGTGACTGAAAAAGAAAAATATTGTAATATACAGTAAAATTTTACAGTATTTAAACATATTTACTAAGACCAGTGCACTACTGCACATGTTTTCCTGTATTTTTCTAGTTTCTTACAGTGTGTTCACATGGTCACTGGATGTCCTTGTCAGGTGCATGTAAACATTAGTTATTCAGGCACTTGAACAACCTGATGATGTTTTTTTACATTTGTATCTTGCATGTGGAACCACATTCGATCCTTTTTTCTTGTCTTTTCACTGTATCTGAAGCTCGCTGTCGATATCTACATTAAGATCTTTGTGCCTCTATCTGTTCCTGTCTGCCCTTCCATTCGTACTTTCTCTGTCTGTCTGTCTCTCTCCGTCTATCTCTTTCTCCCTGACCAGTGTGAAGTGTAATTGAAGGAGCAGTCTTCACATGGCCCACAGGCATGGAGGGGACATTGTGTGCGCTGTGGCGGCAAATTGCTCTCCTTGCTCCTCCGAGCCTGTGCCTCTCCTTCACTTCTCTCCTCCTCCTCCTCTCTTCATACTCTGCCCATACTACTTTATTAGTCAGCCCTGTCTATCACCTCTCTCCTCTCTCTTCCCACGCCGTCCCTGTCGTCTAACTCAACTATTCTATCTTTTTCTGTGGTCCCTTCAATGGAGTCAAATACTTATAGGAGATATAATAAAGCAGTTGCAAATTATTGGTAAGAAGACACTGAAAGGTAACAACAAGGAAGAGAGAGGGAATATAAACCCTAAGAGATCATAAGCTAAATTGTCACAAAGGATGCTGACAGCACCTGCTGCATCATCCCATGAGAAACTATCAGTTATTAACTCAAAACGCTAATGTGGTGCATCCATGCAATGTGGTTTTAGAAGTACCAAGCAAATAATTGTTAACTATGTTTGTTACTCAGGCTGCATATTGGTCTGCCAGTCAAAAAGACAAACATCACACCAAAACAGATCTCGTCCAAGCATGGTGCTTGAGTAAAACAGTGAAAGTAAGCTGCAGATGAGGAGGAATTGAGGATGCATGAAGAGAGCAGAGGGGGGAGTGAACACACACCCACCTGGGTTAGTGGAAGTGACAGAGCATCTATGATAGGGGATGCGAGAAGTCTCCAATATGAAGAGCGATTTGAGCAGCCTGCCTGGAGATAAGCACGCAGAGCAGGAAAGAGCCACAGAGAATGAATGAAGAGATAGACGGAGGAGAAAACCTGAGGGAGGGAAAACAGGGAGAGAGGAGAGCAGTACTCGGTCCGAGACGAAGAAGCGCATGCTTCATTAAGTGAGGAAGTAATCCTGGCTAATTAAGGCTCTCCATGACAGCACTGTCAAGGATGACTGATCCTTCAAATGGCACCTCCCTCTCCTGACTGACAGCCAGCCTGCTCTCACTGCTTTGAAGGTGAGAACTTTCTTACTTATTCCCACAGCTTTTTTTTTTCCTTCGTCGCCTCTTATCCCCAATTCAAAGTGTTTTTCTTTGTTTTGGTATCTCATTATCATTTTGTAGGCAAGTGTATGTGAGTATAAAGGAGAGAAAAGTGTGTGATGGCTTGTCTGTGTGTTTGTGTGTGTGTCTGTATGCATGCTGTCTTGCATGCAGTGTGTGTGCGTGTTGGTGCATGTGTGTGTGGGGTTTGCAGTACCTGGGCAAAATACTAGAGGAAATCAGTGGATGGAAGGCGCAGCTCATTGATTGCTTGACTAATTAATCAGCTGCATTGGCTCCATGTGGATCCAGGTTTATTGAGTGGAGGCTTGGCGCAGGGCCCTTTATGAGCCCATAATGATTCCTTAGCCCACAGTGTCAGGGCCTCATCTGGCCTTTAGCACAGCTGTGGCAATACTACGCAGTATAGAAGCTTAGAAAGCAACCGCATCTCAGCTAAATGTTTGTCCGGTTGTTGAAGGTAAACTTAGATGTGATTGTAACATCAGTGCATCAACTCAGCATCGACCATGTCTGAACTGGATGACATTTTTTGTGCAGCAGCATGTTTAGCTCTTGTATATAGGGTTCATTTTCACAGCAGGGTGCTTACTCTACATAATCTGTTATGAGCACCAACTAGACACCAAACAACCACATGTATGTACTGACCTATGCCATTCACAGAGGAGCTATGTTGACAGTTAGTGTCCCCCTGCAGGAGAGCCCACATGAAACAGCAACCTGAACTGAAACCAGAGAGAGGAGCGCAGAGAGCAGAGGCCATGCTACATGACCCAGACGACCAGACAGGGTTGTACTGTCCTGGCTGACATCAATCCTTAGCTGCCTCCCACTGCTCAGCGCGTCTCAACCTAGCTCAACCTAGCCTGTCCCAAAACAGGGGGACTGCGACGACCCGCTCGTAAACATGCCTATAAAAGTCCTGTTTGTATTGCACCGGAGGGCAGCTCAGCCCCAACCCACAGGGGCTCACGTGAGCGAGCACTTAGAGATGACAGACTATCTTGGGGCTGTGGCAATCTGAGTGTCACAACAGGTGTCTCTGTGGGTATGTGTTGCACAACCTCTGCATGTACACTGTATTATTGTTCTGGATCATATTCATGCTTAAGCATTTATGAATGATTAACATGCTAGCAGATAATAAATATTTTAATTTGAACAACACTGTGTGATGTATTGGGATAACACTGATGTCTGTGCTGTCACGTGATTAGAAAGCAAATAATAAATGTTCACATGTCTGTGTCTTTACATGTTTTTGTGGATGGATGCATATTTATCTGTGAGCCTGTTGGTATGTGTTCAGATACTTCGAGTGGATGAGTCCACTTTCCTCAGCTCCGTGGGGATTTTTTAATGGGTGGCTACATTAACACAGCCAGGCTCTAATAGCCTCCTTGAGGTTTTTTTTCCTCAGAGTGCCAGCAACTCATGAAATAGATGATTTAACAGCAAGAAGCCTCTCCATCACACGCAGAGTTGGAGATAAAAGCCAACTCAAGCTAGAGAGGCAGTAAGCTCTGGGATTGGGCATCAGTTTATCCACATTCTCCAGCCTTGAGTCAAACAGAATATACAAATTATAGCAGGAGATTTTTCAACGTGTCTGATGTACAGTTGACGTGAACAGTACTGTTGAGCAAAGTGTTTGCATAATGCACTCCATGGCCATATTGTACATTATATCAGTAAAACAAAGACCCTTCTGCATATTTACAGGCCAACCTATTAAATAACTTGTATACTGATGGCTACATGGCAGTGTCAGAACAGCTGGCAGTGAGCTGTCATGCTGCTGCTACCGCTGGTGTTGCTCAGATGGACAACAGTGGCTTTCTCCCATTCAATCTCATAAGCTCCCTCTGTAAGCTCCCTGGTTCCCTCGGGTGGCTGGACTGGAGTTAAAGCACTAAGACCCAGGCAGTTAAAGTTTACAGTGTCGTAAAGAGGTCCCACGCGGGCCAACTCTCTAAAGATAACGCTAAATACACAGTGATTACAGTGTACGGTCAGTGGGTTGGAACTTGGAACTGCAGATGGACACAAAGATGATTTGCAGATTGTAACTGTGCTACATATAAGCATAAATTTTTGAGGCAATGTCGTCCGTGTGCCTGCGCAAGTGTGTGTGTATTACTCTCTTAACATCACCCAACACATGCTGACTGACCTTGATTGCACAAGCATGCATGTCTTTATCAGACTTTTGCCCTAAATTATCGTTATGCCTGGTACCCAATGAACATTTGATTATAATAATGCCTGTGACTAACGCGGAAGAAATGTAAACTAAGTCTGAATTTAAAAAACACAGGAACACATGATGTTTCTGCGGCTTCGCATCCTATCGTTTCCACTTTGCAGCTCCCCGAGGAGGCCTTGCGAGTGAGTGCATGAGAGAGAGAGAGGGAGAGTGATTGTGTTTTAGAGTCAGTGAGCACATTGGGCCATTTTTAACCACAGTCACAAGACGCCAGTATAGGGTTAGTACAGAGATGAGCTCCAGCTCTCAGAATAGTCCCTAGGAGGCCATGAGGCCCCCTCCACTGACCCTGGCCCGCATTCCAGTTGGCAGACACACAGTTGTTGGGTCAGACATGATTCCTGTGTTGGCGAGGGACACGATGACATCGAGGGGGGGAGTGATGCAATGTGGCCCATTTTATCGCTGACAACTGCACTCCATTTGGCACGCCCCTATAAGGAAAAAAAAGAAAAGGTGTTGTAGCATGTGATTTTTCTCTTTCTGCTCTTAATCTGTTTCCCACTGTCCTCCACTGTATCCAAGTAAACTTTTCTGCCCCAGTCCAGCTGCGTAATAGCTCCCTAAATCATGCATCCTTGCCTTTTCCATGCAGCAACTCCCTACCTCCTTACACCCCTCCCCTCCGCCTGAAGCTTGACCATAAAAATATCCCTCTATTGCTTGCATGGTGCATGCCTGGAATAGCTTCCATTGGGAATAAAAAGACCTAACTACAGAAGGACAATTTCAAGTGGAGGACAGAAGGTCGGGACAAGGTGATGGGGTACAGTGACAGTACAGAAAGGGTATTAGAGCCAACCTTAAACAGCTGACTGTATTGTATTACGTCAGGGAATGGGACTTGTGTGCGAAAGACTGGTGGCCTTGGCATTGAATGAATGCATCATATGATCTTAATCAGAGTAAAAAGAGTGACAGAGACTGAAAAAAAGAGAAAGTCAGAGGTGAGGTCAGTTCAAAGTGTGCAGTTGGGTTAATTGTAGGATCAGACCTTTGGGGGGCTCAGCACCCATACTCGTAAAATTTTCTTGCAATTAAATGTTTTTTTTTTCCTTTGCTTAACAGTTATTCACTGTAAATTCTAAATGTCAACCCTACTTTCAAAAAGCATGAAAACCAATTGCCTCAAAAAAATCAAGCAAAGTTGTAGTTTGACTTAAGTAAAGCTGAATAGGTATTTTAAGTTGAACTAAAGTCTTACTCAGTATAGAATACTAAGACTTAAGTTTAAGTAACTCAGTAAAATTTACTTAGTAATATATCTTAAAGGTACTCTTGAGTAAGTATCAATTATTCAGATCTGCCAATTCATACAACTTAACACTTTGCCCCACCCCCACAGCATGCCTACCTCCTCATGGGATGAAACGCGGCAGAAGAGGCGACAACTCCCCCTAAATCACTCTCAAGGTCCTTTCTAACTAGATGAAAGATACTCCTACCCACATGGGAAACAGGTCCACAATGAGGTAAACCTACAAATGGCTTGGGTATCACTGTTGGTTATGCTTCTCAGTGATTGAGTTCAGACAGAGGTTTTTTTTTTTTTGGAGTTGCATAAAAATGAAAGTAAAGTATAAAACATGGTAGAGCTGGAAGAGAGCGACACAAGGATATATGACATTCCTGGATGGAGTTATTAAGCTTGGTGGTTAACTTCTCATGATGCAATGCTGTTACAGACATGCACACAACACTATGACTTGTGTCTAGTAATACAAACTCAAGAGAATCAAGTACATTAGCTATATGAAATAAGTTTGTAGGCAAAAAGTAAAGACTAGGACTACTAAGTGATTACAAGTTAAATAAAAGGATCAACACAAACTAAGTAACGTTTGCTCGTTCGTTTTAAGTAAACACAAGGTTTGTATTTACAGTGCAGGTTTTGTAACATTTAGTAAGTAACATTTTAACACTGGTTACACTGCAACTCTTCACTTAACTCTCATGACTTTAAATGTGGTCAAATCTGCATAAAATGGTTTGATCCAATCTCAATTGATTGGTCACAAGTTCAGTATGTAAAATGCACAGGTCCCATATCATCTAGCAATTAAGATTCTTGGCCTTGACAGGTAACCTGAGTTTAAGTTCAGGAATGGAAACAGTTTCATGTCTTTAAATCAACATTAAGCTGCTATTCAACTAGCCTTAAACTATAGACTAGACCAGAACCCCGTGCATACGGTACATAGAACTACTTTAACCTCTATATTGGAATTGAGCTGTAACTTATGTTAAAATGTTTCTTTATAACTCCTTAAAATGTTCCAATTAAGATGATGAATCACAATGAAATTTCTCATTTACTTGCTTTTGCTACCTCTTACAGGTTAAGAAGTTAAAAACAAAAAAACTTAAGTAATAAATCGATGCTTAACTACTGTTTCCTCACATGAACTGATCTAAAAACAGTGGAGGCTGAAGGGCAGCTTGGTAAGCACATTCGTCTGTAGCTAGCTGAACAAGTAAAACCAAAAAATTTACCAACATTCAATAAATGCTGTTCTCTCCTCTACTTGACGAGGCCTCACCTTTATCAACGGGACATGGTGTCACCAATGGAAAAAAGACAAATGTTGAGTATCTTCGGCTAGCCTAGCTTTCAGAGACAATACCTACTGTGGCCAATGGAGGGCAGCAAATTAAATGATGTATGCAGACAGGCAATATGAGATTCTTTATTGGACATCGCTATTTTGAGACTTGATGTAATGAAAGCTATCACTTCCACTTCAGTTTCGCCTAATTGCTTTCTATTTTTAGCTTTATGTGGTAAAGTGTTGCTTGCCTTACTTGCCCTGATGGCAGATCAGCGATTGAATGACTGATCCATTTCATCCAAACTGTGCTTCATATTCATGTAGTTACAAACAGTCACAACTACAAGCTGTCCAGTACAACTTCAACACTCTCTGGTCGTCCAGATGGAAGTCAGATTCTTGCCCAGGGTGTTGTGGCAGTGGTTGTTGCTTTCTCCATCCACAGTTCTCCAGCTAGTCTGGCAATTCCAACCATCGACACTTCAGTCACCATCCAGCTCCTCTGACCTCTGGGCTCCCGTCGTCCCTGAGCGCGAGTGTTACAGACACTCAGTTTGGAGACTAGCTGTGTATATGGAGATTGAGCACTGATCTGTGTCTCCCCAGTGGGAATGAGTGTATGGAGTGGTATGGGGAGTTGTATGGACTCTGTCTTTTATTTTCAACACCCTGCTCCCAGGTGGTGACAGCCCAGTGCTAAGTGCGGTAATAGCCAATTGATTTTGTTCTCTTTTTTTGTTGGTGGCTAGACATAAATCAAAGTGTCTGTCAGGACCTCGATGTAGTTGGGAGGGTGAGTATGTGTTTGTGTGTATGTGCGTTTGTGTGTGTGTGTGTGTGGGTGTGTGTGTGATGGGGGTAGTCAGGGTTCTGTTTGGACTGGGAGAGTGTCAACAATTAATCCAGCCTCTGATCTGCAGGCCACCGCTTTCCTGACCCTCAGCCACAATCCAGTTGCGACAGCAGCTCCACGATTGGGCTAAAATTAACATGGAAAATCATTGTGTTGCATTTTCACTTCATGTCTTATCACCACTTTGTGCAGCCATATTTTCTCACATGCACTACTTCTAAGGACTTTTGTGTAACACTGTCTCACAGCACAGCACTGTAGTTTGCATTAATTTATTTTATTTCTTATCTAATATTTAAAAATGCTCAATTTCTCTGCCCCTGTTTTTCATGAATGTATCTTTTTGGTGAATGTGTCTTTTTTCAAGTATCTTTTTTAAAAGTGTGAATGAATTGTGTACACTGCTGGGAGGGGCACTCACAATTTTGTCGTGTTTTAAATACAACAACAATAAAGGCTCCTTACCTTATCTTATCTCATCTTATTGTTTTAAATCTAAACAAAAGTAATTTTCATGTTTAGTTTCGCAAAGCTTATATTGAATATTCAGTTTGCATCATTAGATTTAGAGTGAAATCTAAAATTGATGTTTTATTGCCTCTTGTTTATCTTGCATGTTGCAAAATAGGCTCTAATCATGTAAAATCTTACATTTATTTCACAGAAAATATTTGCTCAAAAGATGGTCCCCCTCCCTCAAGAATCCAACACACAGAGAAAGAGGTGGAATCATAGAGAACACAGATGTGAGGAACACTGGAACCATGTTAATCCTTTTAATTCAATTATGGTAAATAGGGAAAGAGCTTCCTTCTAAACAAAACACAGTATGCAGGAGTTCAGCAGGCAGTGGCAGGGGGAGCCTCTGATGTAGGCAGGCTGCCCAGTGGGAGGCCTGGTGGTCTCCTGGGATACCTCCCAGCTCCTGAGCCCCCTACTGGGTCTCTCCCCTAAAGGCTCTCCCTGGCCCATCACCAGCCTGAGGAATAGGGTGGCAGGGTTAGACAATATGCTTGAGACAATGAGCTTTGAACCACACACACACACACACACACACAGTGCATATGTTGCCAGCTGTGGCCATTCCTATACAGACCAAGCAGGGAGGTGGAGGAAGAGGGAGAGGAGAAGTTCGGATGGCGTGTAATGTGTCAGGATTGAGTATTAAATGGGGATCTGCCAAAGTGCTTTGAGACCTGGCTAGCTTATTCCTCCTGAAATGGTTCTGTGCAGCAGTAACCTGCTAACCCGGGCCAGTCTGACACCAGCACCTCCTCCACTATGAAAGAGAGTGTCTGTTCCCCAGGATGAACACGGGACGGAGAGGGGGAGCAGAGGGGGCTGAGAATGGGAGTATGTTTTTGAAACAGTTAGACAATCTGTTTGGATTAGGCCCACTGCCGAAGAGACATGGAAATGATGGGCAGCCGGGACGAGGGGAGGAGAGGAAGAGGAGGGGGGTGAGGAGAGGAGAGGAGAGAGGGAGGGAGGGAGACAGATGGAGAGGAAAGGTGGTGGAAGGGTTGAGTAGAGGCGGGGGAGGAGGGATGAGGAGAGGAGAAGGGTCGGAGACTGGAATCTCAGGATCTAAGGCTCTTTTGGCTTGATGGTTCCCAGATGTTGTAGGCCCCTCTCGCCCCTCCTTCCCTTCAGTGTTTCTCTGCTCTGCTGTGAATACACAGGAGCCCAGTTAGCCATGCGGGACAGATGGGTCAGTGACTGTGTGGAGATGGGCCTCCTGTGGTACAGGGGAAATGGGAGGTGAGAGGCATCCTCTCCTCCCAACAGCCATGGGCCAGAGGGGGCAGACCTGGCTATGTTTTCTTATCCCCCCTCTGCTGCACTGGGCAATCTCAGAGGGCAAGAGGTGTGTGTATATATAGGGGTGTGTGTGTGTGTGTGTGCATGTGTGTGCTGTGCATCCATGGATGTGTACAAGTACATGTTTGCATACGCTCACACATGCATGTTTTTGTGCAGCGTCAACAAACCCCAGCAGTAATACTTCAGCCCTATGTATAACTGTAAGGATTTGTTTGTTGTGTGAATTTCTAGTGAACACTGCAGTGCCCACATCGCAGACTACAGAATGCAGGTGGCTGGTCACCCTGAGCCGGTGCTGAAATTTTGACGCTGTTAGATTTACAGCCTCTGGCTCCAGCGGCCCATGTTTCAGGATGACGCCGTGTTCTCGTCCACCTATCTGCTAAAATGCTCACGCTCCTCAGCGCCGCTTCACATCAGCCTCAGCCCTGCTCAGCAGCATAGTGTTTCGTGGCTGTATATTAGCAAGTTGTTGACTGGCCGCTGAAGTACACATTTGTCAACATATAAGAAGGTGTCAACACTTGAACAACAGCCCATTAGCCCACCTACTTTTACGAACTCAAGAATTACAGGACTGGGAATTCATCAACACAGGTGGTAATGAGAGAATTTGCTTTTTGTGGTTTCTGAACTTTCATTAGTTTCTTTTCAGTCAGCCCTTTTGTAATCAATTATAGTAAAGCTGGGCATACGCTGCGTGATTAAAGCCCGTTTTTGACCCGATTATTGAGCCGCACGACTCATTTTACAGTCCTACTGAATTTTGACCTCGCCGGGTGTTGTTTGCTGTGCAGTGTGCAGGTGGGAGCGAGGGCAGATTATCCACTCCCAAACATCCGCCTGACAGTCGGATGAATTTCTGACACGTCTGAAATTTTGGTCGGCCGACTCTGACTCTCGCACAGTCGAAACAGAACAACGACTTGATTAACCAACGAAGACGAAAAGGGGGATGCTACAGTTATCAGAGCGTAGCTAATGTCGAGCATTCAAATGAATCTTAATTGACAAGTGTCAGTAGCCAGGTGTGTCTGCGGAGGCTGACAATCTGTTTTTACACGTACAGTGTGAGCACATAAATAGCGAGCTTTGGCTTTACATCGTGACCGATTTATTCGTACAGTGTGAGTTGGAATTAAACAGCATTTCTAAAATTGTACAGTGTATGCTCAGCATAGAACATCAACTAGTGTTATTTTACTATTAAGTATTTCATAGTTAATACTAATAAGAGAAGAGCTGGTGCTTCCAATTAATAGTCGTTTGCATCTACAGTAACAGTAGTTTTTCTTACATCTGCTCAGCTTAAAGGTGTTCTCTGTGGCGAGTCAAAGTTGGATGGCTCAGACACAGTAAGCCCTGTAGCTGCAGAGGTCTGTGAAGGCTGTTCTATCACTTAATTGTGCACTGGTGTTCAGGAATATGCTCGGTTCCAATCGGAGGAATTTCTGTATCCTTCTGGGCGCTTTTAAACCCAGGGCCACACGAAGGGAATAATTCACAGAAGCACTCACTTAATTTGTGGTCATGGTTGCCAGATATGGAGAGAGACATTCTATCTCCCCAGAGAAGGGTAGATATCCTCCTCTGGATGGGGTGGGGGAGGGTATTTTTGGAGCATCTCATGGCTATTACAGAAGACCTGGGGATGGGAACATGCCTGAATGTGTGTGTGTGAGATGTGAAGGAGGGAAGGAATTGGGGGAGCTGCTATGATCAGAATTCCACAGCTGGCTCATGTCACGCCTTTGACCCTTTCCCCCACGTATCCCCCACAAAATAAAAAGTCTAGACTGCGCTGTGCGTCTCGCCACTTCAAGGAGACAGACAAAAGTCACATGGAGGGATAGACAAGACAAACGAAGTCATAACTTTCTCTTTCCCTGAAGGACTCAGTTCACAAGACTGCTCCTCATGGCAAGACACGGTGTCTATTAAGCCCATTAATAAATAAAGAAAGGCAATAGCGCCACCAAAGAAATAGATATCACACTATTACTTATTTAACCGCTCTGCTGAATTATTTATTGTTTATTCCAAATGATCTTTTTTTTTCTAGTGTACACTTTCAGCTTGGGTATCCCATGTGAGCGCTAGCAGCGGCAGATGATTTGGACAGCCAAGTTCAACTTGGATGAGTTTGTGAGGGAGTATGAGCGGCTGCCGGTGCAAGAAGACTCCTGCAGGGGGTTGGGGAAAAGATCCTTGATGATCATGTTGCTGACATCAAAGAATAAGTGCACCAAAGTCAACAGCCTAGAAGTATTAAACACCCACTGAAAGACAGACACAGAGACATACTCTCTCTCTTTCCCTCTCTCAGACTCATTTACTCTGTATGTCTTTCTCGCTCTGTTCCTGAAACACTTAGGGTCCGTGGAGAGAGATAAGTTATGGGCCTAGTGGCTTTTTGAAGTCTGCTCGGCATCAACACCAATAAACGCCAAGCATGGCCCGCCTCCCTGCTCCTAAATTAAGTACTTATTACCTCTGGTGTGACTTGACCATGTGGGCCATAGCAACACTGCGCTGGGCAGCGCTGAAGGCCTGGGGTCAGCAATGATGAGAGGCGGTGAAAACAAGCGGAGCATATGTTCTCTAATGAAATAAAGACCTGGGCTATACACAAGCTGAATGATTTACGTTGATGCATAGTGGCCTCTGAGAATTCACGAGTCAAACCTTGTGCGTGACTTTTTCACCACCTGGCTCACATGTCCGAATGGATACTAAACATTCAGCTCTTCTATACTGTGCTGTTTGTCCACATTTTATAATCTCCAAACCTCTTGGCTTGTGGCACACATTTTGAATGATTCACCATCACTTAAATATTCCTGTTAAACTGATTTCCAAAACCACACAAAAGGCCTTTGGTTGGTGGGATAATGTGAGACAACGCTTTGATTTGAGGTCTGGGTCAGTTATGCAACGCCGGTTTCTCCAGAACTATAAACTAAAAACAGTAGCTGGCACTCTTATCAAATTAAATGCCACAGCACCAAGTGCAGAAATATCAACAGCTTAAAACAAAAGGATGGAGAAGTGCCAACGCACACTGGAGAGAGGAGAGTGAAGTTGAGGCAGAGCAGGCAGCTCATTCTCCTGGAGCACCCTTTAAAGTAGTGCCAAGGCCCTTTCTGGTGCCGCTGCATTACATCTGCCTCTGGGGAGAGATGAGGTGTCAAGCCCACACCTCCTCTCCTCTCCTCTCCTCTCCTCTCCTCTCCTCTCCTCTCCTCTCCTCTCCTCTCCTCTCCTCTCCTCTCCTC
>JAQLOL010000022.1:9581237-9591498 GCA_029783665.1 Naso thynnoides
AGTCTTTGTCGAAAACCTTTCAATAGAGAAAAAAATCACTGAACCATTGTGACAATATATGTTGGGTAAAAACACTTAATTAATGACCTAATTGTAGTGCTTTACCTCGATAGAAAGCATGTTTCACTAAATGTAAATGCCCAATAAGAGCTGAATATGGAATATGAATGGAATATGAATATGGAAACAGTGAAGGCTGCATCTTTCTCTGTCATCCTGATCTTAAATGTTACTATGAGTTTATCACAAATCAACACGGGACAGAGATGAGATTTATGCTGCTGGAAACACAACATTCTCCCTCAAAGGGAATTATGACAAGTGACACATATAGGTTCATTTTCAGCTGTGTGGATTCTGTCTGGCCCCACAACCCAACATTTTGTTTAACACCCCATCCACACACACACACACACTCTCTACACACACACACTCTCTTTCCACATGCACACACATATATAAAGTAAAATAAGTTAAAGCTTCTCATTACAAGCTTGAGCTTGGCATCCCCTGGGACTTGTGGAGATGAGATCCTGAGCAGTAACACTCCCCCCCTCCACCACCTCACGCTCCGCTGACCAAGTCCTGCCATGAAATACAAGCCTGCAGAGGTTAGAGTGATTGACCTCTGTCGTAAAACGCCAAGTGTGATGCATGCTCAGACGCTGTCTGTTCACAGATCCGCAGCTCGCCGTGCATCGTGCAGCCATGTGGGGCTTTGTAGAGTCAGTTTGTGATTGTTTCTGAATTTGTTTGATATTCTTTGCTGAGTGGATCCATCCAAATGGCAATATTTACCCTTCAGCACATGTGTGTCAAATATTGCAGGAGATTACTGAGAGAGATCTCAAAGCATGTATTTTTTTTTCTATAAAAAAAGTTTCCTAAGCTTGTACTTGTGTGTTATTTATATGGATCAACTTTTGTGTGGACAGATTTCATTCCACAGAGTTGGTTTCTCTCTCGCTGAGCTCACTGATGTGCATTGAATATCCTTCTGTCCATCCTGTACTGCAGGGATTAGCTGAGAGGAAATGAGGCATTGCACGGAAATGCAGTTTCTGTAAAAAGCAAAAACTACTTGAGTGGGTCAAAAAGAGTCTATTCTCATGTCCTCATCTGTCACCAGTTCTGTCCTTGGTGAGTCTGGCCAGGTAGAAGAAGTCCCATAACACCGGGTTGTGTCTGAACACCATCTAAAGACCAGCACTGGCTCCATATATAAACACTAAGTAGGAAATGATTTCCAGACCCCACTTCTTCTCCCTCCACAAAACTTGTTTAGTCTTTCCCTTGTTTAAGACTTACTGCTCATCTGAAAAGTTTAAGACATGTATATCTAAGGGTGTTTTCATACCTGTAGTTGGTCTGAATCGGCGAATGAGTCATTGCTCATTTGCATTTTCCCTCTGCTTCCATTTGGTGACACACTAGCAAAATTTCAGGCAAATCAAAGTGTATCAATACAGCCACGTGAGAGCTGTCATTCCGTTCATCGGTCAGGAATAATGTCGATCCAATCCCTTCTCTTTTAACCGTTCACTGAATATTTTGAACACTTCATGATTTGAATGTGTTTTTTTCTAGCTATTGGGCTGTGCAGTTATCTGCCCAAATATTAAGAAGGCAATGCATTTCGTCGCTGCTTTAGGTCAACCCTCATTTTATTTTTGTGTCACGGCTAGCTGCTAGCTCTTTGTGTACAAAGTTGCCCTCAGCCCATAACAGACAGCACAGTTCACTTCAAGAGCTGGTTTAGTCCAGAAATACCAAAATTTTTCCTGAAGTTGGCACGCATTGAGGTTGGATTGTGTAAATACAACAAACGATCCAGAGTTAATTTGTTACCTGATTGAGACCACCTCTTCAAACCAGTCTCTGTCCAGTTATTTTGGTTCGCACCAGAGTTTGATTACAAGCACACAAACATACTGCACCAAAGGGGAAAATGAAATAGACTTCGATTCAACTGAACTAAACAAGGCAGTTGTGAAAACACCTTAAAGGACCATACCGGTGATACTACACGTCACTGCACTCTGTCAACATCTGCCATATAGGTTACATAAACCCTACGTATATTTCCCAAAATAGCTTTATCTATGAGATATGGCGTTTGTTTACATTTTGTCCATATTCAGCAAACATTACTGAAAGTAGCTAAAAAAGTGTGACAGTGTTAGTTCAAAATCCGTCTTTATGCTAATTTTAGAGCTGAGAAGGCAGTACTTTAGGAAGTATTTTTCCAAGAGTAATAATTTTCGTCTCCATGGTTCCTGGCTCCCGGCTTCCCTCTCTCTCCCTTGCTCAGTGATTTTTGACCAAATAAACACAGACATTCTCTTTAGAAGGGTGAAGTACCTGTACCCAGCATCTTTTACATGTCCTATAGCGTTTCCATACCCTCTTTCAACATGAATGGCAGTGAAAAGGGTTTGAAAATAGTCTGAGATCTACAAAAGTATACACACGCTCTGCTAATGGTGAGAGGTCGAAAATAGACTGGTATGGTCCTTTAAGACTTCAGCCTGAAAGGTGCAATATACAAACAATCATGACTACATCCACCCTCTCCTCAGGTTCCATTCTTGCTGTCAAGGTGGACGGCCATCACCAGGTCGGATGTTGGACGTGAATACGGGAGCAGCATGGTCATCACGGAGGAGTGGGAGGAAGGACAATAGAGGTGAGGTATCCTCAGGGGGAATCTCACGGGGGTAAATGAAGAAGGGCTGCGCTGCTTTGGTTGAAGGGTCAGTACTTAGCATGCAGGCGAACTCTGCGTGGAAACACGTGGAGAGCCTAACCATATCAAGGCAACTTAGCGTGAGAGTCAGCATCACACAGGGCACCTTGTTTAGAAGCACCGATACGGAATGAAAACAGCTACAAACCCACATATCCCCAGTTCTGTTCACCAGTGGAAATACAGCAAAGGGTTTGTTAGTGAAAACTCTGCAATGTCCTCAATAAAGATGGTGTGTATGTGAGTGTGTGCACGCGAGGTGTGTCCTAATGAAATTCCGTATCGATCCGGGCAAAATAGACTTTATACATCATTCATGCTCTCTATCAATCAGAGCCTGCTAAGTTTTCCAAAGCTGTTTGTTTTAGAGAAGAAAGGGAAAGAAAAAACTCTGAGCAGAGCAATAATTACTTTGAAGAGATTGTTTTAAAGTCTTTCCTTTAGACTTTTCTCAAGGTGTAACAAGCTTATCTGTCAAAGAAAATGTCCATTGAATGGAGTGCTTAATTTGAAATTGATTGAGGTCTTTTTTTGTTTAAGGTGGGTTAAAACTCTTTCCCGCAGAGCTGATAGAGACGTGTAAATTTAAAGCTACACCAAAAGACAGGTCACAGTGAGACAAGGCAGAATCCTTTATGGTGGAAGATGAGATAAAGATGCATTCCTCTCTGTGGAACACCTCCTTCCAACAGTTGAGATAGTGCCATCCTCTCTTTTTTTACGGTTTGGTGAATGTCAGAAAAATCCTATAGGGTGGATACAGACAAAAAGCAAAGAAAATAAACACAGGACGTGGTAACCTGACACAGGAAACCCAGTGAATGCTGGGAGTGAGCGGTGAACCGTACTTCCTGTAGGACAGCACAATGGTACGCGGTGGCCCCAGATTCCTTAAAGAGGCTGAAGTCGCAGGGACAAGGAAGGGCAGCCCGTGTCCTCTGGTCCGGCACTGATAAGAGCATAGATAGAAATGGCATTTATGTCCCTCTCACTGCTTTGGGAAAACAAAACATCCTGAGGTTGCCTTGGTTACCGTTTCATTTAACATTAAAGAGCAAATAGCAAGTAAAAGCAGTCATTTTAAAGTTGCAGACGGTTTTGTCACCAAATGTTGTCTTTGCTCCCGAAACGTGGAAGACAAACACTACAGTTGGGTGTTAAAATAAAAATGTCATGATATTAATTTTTCCTCAACCGTGCTCTCAGATTTTACACAGCGAAAATATCATAATTCATAAGGGCCCTCCCTCTCTGTCAGTACCGTGTTGTACGTGTCCCCTGAATTATGTTATTATATTATCTGTTCTGATTTGGCACCAAATCATAATAATTACAGCTACTAATGCAGTTGCAATACACCAATGTGGCTCCATTGTTGTTGTCTGAAAGAGGTGATGCTCCTCGCAAATCTTCTGACCAGTAGGTGAACGACCTGTACCTGTTATTTGTTTACAGATTTTGGTTTGCCTAAAATAGGACAGTAAACACCGACTGGAACAAAACTAAAATGCAATGATGTATCATTGTTGTCCTTTGGTCCAGACCTGCAGGTGTGAAAGCACCTATACAATAATGTCATTATTCTAAATGGGCTGTTTTGCATGATGGGTGCTTTTACTTTTGGTTCTTTAAGCATATTTTAATGTGACACTTTTTGCACTTTTGCTTAAGTAAACCAATGCAGAACTTGCCTAAAAACCAGCAGAGACCCCCTTTTAGGGTCATTGAGCAGCATAATTATGTAACTCGGCTGCTCATATAAAAAGTAAGTATGTCTATCTGCAGATCTATCAGACTGTCAGTGACTGGTCCACCCTTCCTCCTCCTCCCTTCATCCTTCCACACTGACCTCTCTCAGTTTCCCACTGCAAGCAACAGTGTGAAACATTTCTGTGACAATAATGTCTGATTTTTCCCTTGTTTATTCAAACATGAAATAACTCACTTTTTGGTTAAAACATGGAAAATGAAATCATCAATTTTACATACAGATGTTGAAATACTGTAAATACATGTAATGCTCTTGTGTGATGTTGTAATTCCAAAAATTTCTTTTACATTTCAGTCCATATTTGGTGAATTTGACTCCCAGCCCGTCTTAAAATGTTTAAGGCAGTTTGTCTGTGTGAAGAGAGGACATCAAAGGCTTATTTTAAATAAAAATTTGTCTTTGCCGTAATAAAAATTTGCAAGGTATTTAAAGTTATTAATGTGAATATTTCATAGTCCAAAGTGAGCACAGAGAGCTTTCACTTTTCCACACGTCTGTCTCTCTCACACACAAACCCCGATCCCCCTACAAACCAGCTGAACAAAAAAAAAATTATGGAAGTGGAATGTCTGTGCTTCTTATCTGGCTGTTTTTTTGTTTTGTTGTTGACCCCGTAGCGTGAGTGTGTATTCACGGGCAGTTCCTGCAGGCCCTCCCTGTCAGACTAGGCATGCGTGTTAGCTCGCCCACACCTATCTGCAGCATTGTCCATTCAATATGATTATCGCTGACCCACACCGCCTCCTGTCTCCGGGGCTCACATGAACCAGTGTTTCCTCCAAGGAAGGAAACGTTTGTTACCCACGAGCCAGTGTCACACGACTGCACTGTACAGACCCAAAAAGGCAAGTTTGACTGGAAAAAAAAAAAACAACTACAACTGCAAACTGATTTTTTATGCTCCCCTCTTGGATATCTTTGTGCTCTTACCAAGGAATTTAAATCATTCCAAGTTCACATAGTGAAACATAAATGTAATAAACTTCAGCAACATTGTGTAATCACTAAGTAAAACTCCCTCTCTGTTCATAGCTCATATTTCTCTTACTCCCCCTTCTCTCTCTCCACTTCTCTTGAACACACGAACACATACACACTGACACATGCACAAACAGTTGGGCAGTGGGACTATTCGAGGCAGAGGGAGATCATTTGTCTCAATCTGCAGTGATGATAGTTTATCAGAGGCTGGAGGAGTGGAGTGGGAGCAGGTGGTGGAAGCAGGCTTTGTAAAGAGACCACAGTAATCAGATCTGCAGCTCGACTCGGAGCTGGGGGAGTCCGGCGATGACCCACCAACCAACCAGCCAACCAACCAAGCAATTGCACAGGGTTAACTTTCCCCCACCTGGATCCCTGGCCAGCCAATTAGAGACTGCGGGCACTGAGGCGAGGAAGCACGACCTGCAGACACTGTCTTCGAACTGGACCTTCAGGAAGTGGAACTCCCAGCATTCAAACTCCTAAATGTGGCTGACCAATTTAAGAAAACCTGAAGTTTAATGTAATAGTCTCTACCTGCGAAAGAGTTGAATAGTATCCTTACATTTCTCTATTAATTTCCCCCTCTTTTAACTGCATGGAATTCATTTAATGGCATTTAATGTATCCGTTTAACACTCTCTCGCCTCACACTCATAGTCTTTCTTCTCCTCTCTGACCCATCCACTTGTGGCAACAATAGATGGTCTTTCTCTCATTCATACAGTGTAGTGTATAGTAATACTGTGGTGGTTTCTATAGCAACCCACTAGTCAGACGATCTCATTACTGGCCCTTAGACACTTCTTTCTCACTCCCTCTCTAAGGAATTACCACTTTTCATTATGATTTCCCTCCCCTCTCTCCCAACAACCCCGCCTTCTTTATCTCTGTCTCCCCCCTCTCTCCCTCATCCTCCCTCCTCAAAGGTCAGATGTCCTCCATGGTGGGGAGAGAGGAAATCTGTAAAAGCGTTGAGGTCTATTCAGTAACCCCGTTCCCCCCACCCCCCCAGTTGCACCCCACAATCATTCTGTTCCTTTCTATAGCTGCAAAGAAAGAGGCTAGAAAGAAGGGAGGGAAGAGAGGAGCCTTGAGTCTGCTTTTCTTTAGAGCACATTTTAAAATCTGTTTCTTTTTTTTTTGCCCTTCTATTTTCTCTTCTCAAAGCTTCCTTTTGTGTGGAAAATAGCTCCTTGAACTGATGGTGGAGTAGTGGTCTGTGTTGACTTTTTTAAAATGTTCCTGTCCACACTCAATGGCCCAGGAATTCACACACACCCGCCCACACACACATGCACACATACATGTACTGTGTGCACACATATATTTACACATATGGATGTGCACACTTGCTTGAACTCACTCATTGCATGTGGAATGTATGCATTTTCTCAGGTAAATAAGCACACTTTCGGAGGCCTGCACACAAATATTTATTAATTCAATATTACTTGTATTCTGATGCTTATGGTGAACCCTGTGTTCCTCTGAAGGTTTCACAACTTTTAAGACAAAACTGATCTGTTTGCATGTTTTTACATGTAATTACACACAGTCACCGTAGATTCTTGACTGGGATTTTCCTGCCCTCCAGGCAGGCCATTCGCTTTGTATAGAGCAGAGATCAACTTGCAGAGACTTGAAACTTGACTGTCACAGGAAACACATCACAATTTCCTTTTTTTCTCATCAAGGTCTCCTCACTATTATGTGGTGATACAAGTAAAAGACCGACTCATTTAAAAAGGTCTACTTCATAATGTAATTCACTGCCAACTGAGAGGCACCAAAACATCTTAGACAATAATTAGCTGCTGAATGGTGTTGCAATAACAGGCTACACTTTAGTTAAGTCAGGATGCACATAAAAGAGTGTACCTATTCAAATGACGGCCCTGGGGCCACATGCGGCCCAGAGACAACCCCTGAGTGGCCCCCCCAGAAAACCAGGGAAAAATCGAGAAAAACATGTTGTGCTGGTGTACAGAAATTTCCAAAGACATTGAATGCAACACTCTGCGTAACCTTGCAACATTCAACACAGCTGTTGCTGCCCTGTGACACAATCTCTAAAAACACGTCTTTTTCAACCCTAAAGTGTAAACTGACAATGAAAATGGTTGGTTTAAACCTGCCTGGACTTAAAAGTACTTGTTAACTTAACGTCAGATCCAAAAGCCAAATGGATGTGTTTTATCTGCTGTGAATGTGCTGCGATATTTAAAGAACACCATGTTTGGAGGCACCACATTGAGAAACATCCGACTTTCCAGACAAACTTTCTAGAGCAATCACAGGAGAAGGCTGCAAAAATGCAGAGTTTGATTGCATCCATGACAGCCAGATGTGTGCTTTTTTTATGCACTTTGAAATGTGCCTATGCCAGATGTGATGAAATTTAAAATGTAAACAATGAATAAATATATCTGGCTTTTTATTGCTTTTATTTTGTGTTGATTTTGAAATTTGTCATTGAAAATGCCTGGCCCACTTAAATCTCTTGGTTTAAAATCTGGCCCAGTTGAATTTGTTAGTGAATAGTCCTGGTATATAGTGTGAGGAAGATAAAGCAATTTTTAACTTGTGTTTCTTATAAGTTAATCACTTGAAAATATCTGCATATGAAACAGAATCTGTAGGCAGTGAAAAAATAGCAAGATTTTGGTAGCAGAAGCTTTTTGGTTCCCATTTGTACTCTGTTTGTATTCCAAGTAGTGTTGACCAATCAAGTTTGAGAGGATTTTCTCTGTATGAAGTACAACAGCCTGTTTTGAGAGCAAGTGTGTGATAGTCTGACAATTATTTAGCTTTTCCTAGCTTTTTCAAAGTTATTTGCATTTATATGCAGCAATCTACCTTTAGAGATTAGCCAAGGGAAAAGTTGTTGTCCAGTTTAAAGGACTACACCAGTGTTCCTACATGTCATTGTCCTTTGTCAACATCAGCCACGTAGGTTACACAAACCCCAAAATAGCTTTATCTGTAATAATATCTTTATATATATATAATATATTTTTGACCAAATAAATGCAGATGTTCTCTTCAGAAGGGTGAATTACCTACACCTAGTAACTTTCACACCCACTATGGGGTTTGCCCCCCAAACCTAAATCGTGATCAAACAGTAATGATGAAGATCTCTATAATACAATTAAAGAAACCACATGCAGAATGGAATGTGAGGGGGCTGAGTCCCATTTGAATCCATTTTTATCCCATGCCCACATTTTCATTGATGAAATGGTCTGTTAGGGTAACAAAGATGGCCGAGCCTGTCTTACCTCAGTCTTAATCTCCCCTGTATCTCAGGCTTTCACTCTTTTCCTCTCCGCCTGCTACAAAGAGACAGCGGACAGTCGGCAGATCCATAAACCCTATTGCTCCATCACACATTGATCCATATGGGGCTCTATTCAACTGCATTGGCCACACAATTGATCCCAGCCTCTCTGCTGCGGTAAACATTTTACTCAGCGTGCCTCCATCCTGATCAATAGCCTTCTTTTAATAATGTATCTTATTGATCAGTTTGGCCCCTGAGTAAATTGATCAATTATTTTAATCTTTTTTTGTGGCGTCATATCAAATGAGGGGCAAACTGCTCTGGGTTAAATGGTTGGTTCTCTCGCTCTCTGTGCTCCTTTTAAGAGTGGTCAAATGATTTGCCCACTCCAGAGATTTTCTGAGATGATTACAAACATGTTGTTTATGAAATCTTGATTGTAAAAATCAAGGATTATCAGTGTTTTAGAACAGAAGCCAATACTAGTGCTGCATTTATTCTGAACAGGACAATTTATCACTTCCTTTGTATTATTTATTGAGGAAAATATAAAACAGACTCTTCATTTAAATGCTCTGTGTAAGCTTGTACTGTTGATGTGTTGTTTGTGTGATTGGCTGCCTGCTGATCGGACTATAACTCTCCATCTTCATCCCTCCGATGGACTTCAAGGGCATTGGTCATCAGCTTCAGTGAGGTAAACGAACTCCACCCACCACTTCTCATTACCAGTCCTAATTAGCCTGATAAGTCACCATTGGCTTCTGTGCGTGTGTGCGTGTGTGTGTGTATGCCCGCGCCGCTTAATTTTACAGACACAAACAAAGCAGTCAGAGCACACGGGAGCACACACACATTTATTCTTGGCACAGACACAAACATAAACTGAAGGCACAGACAGAAAACAGTGACGCAACCGATCAATAGCCGGCTTGTGTCCCTGAGTCCACGGAAAGCTGCAGAGAAGGTTTTTGAAATTCAAAGAGTTATCAGAGGCAAGAAAACAGAGAGGAGGAAAAGTCTTTGTTAGTTTGACCTTGCTGAGATATTTTAACAGATTGGCTGGGATAACAGCGGGCCAATTTGAAACTCAACAAAAGAAAGGCAGCAGAACAAACGCTTGATCATTACACGTGTGAAATGATATCCCTATCCTTAACTTATGCTACTGCTCACAAGCATAAACATATTCATTGCTGGCAGCTTCTCTTTGATCCACGAGGATTTTCTGTCACATCTTCTCCTCCCCATAGGCGAGGGAACGGCAGATTCCCATGGCAATCAGTAGCTGATCAGGTGTGGTGAGTGTCGTCACATTGAGCTCTAGCTCATTAAAGACTCATCTTCATATCTTTCCATCCCTCCACCCCCCCTTTGAGATGACATGACAGAGCCCAAGGCATTAAAAACACCCCCCACCCCCCCGACTTACCCTTCCCTCCCCCCACGCTAGCCACGCCAAAATGCTCTGATGATC
>JAQLOL010000022.1:9615696-9627998 GCA_029783665.1 Naso thynnoides
CAGGTAAGACCCTACAGGCATAAGGGCCTAATTAAACCTCACATGAACCCCCCCCCCCCCCCCCCGGTTAAATGATGCACATTAACATGTAGAACAAACAGCAATTTAAGTAAAGCAGGGTCATATTCTATGGAGAAAATGTCCACTGGTTTTCCCTCATGATGGCCTATGACTGCTTTGCCTCAACTCTGTGATTCATGGAGGTTCCTCAGAGTAACATGTAGGCTGCCTGCTGACTGAAGCTGCAGCAGCAGCAGTGGGTAGTTGTTGGGGACAGCTCCGCTAAATAAAAGGCTGCAGAGAGACAGAGCAGTTGTAGGACTTCAGAAGGAAACCCAGATGACGTTTTCTCCACAAAATATGACATGCTTTTTACTAAAATTGCTGTTTTGCATGACGTTTTACTGTGCATCATTTAGTTTTGTTTTCAAAGCCGTGGGTTGTGGTCAAAATTGCATATTGTTCCTTTAAAGTTGCCGTAACACTTGACTCCAAAATACTGTAACGGATCTTGAATAATGGATTCTTGACACCACACAAAGATGTAAAAAAAGAAATGCACTGGAACAGAATTCACTGACCTGCGCCCGCTGTGATTACTGCAACTGAAGAAGTCAGTTTGTTCCACAAAGTAGAGGCGGGTTTTGTGTCATATATACTGTAATTAGATTAGATGTTAAGTAAATTAACCTATGAACACTAATCAGTTTCTGGCATTGAACTCTGTTGTTACATATTTGCCGATGGTGTCAGTAAATAGCCTACGGTGACTATCTTTATTACACAGCCAGCTTGGCACAGCTGGAAGTTTGACTTGGCTCATGACCTCAGGGAAAACATCACTCATAGCTGTGGGTGAGTTATCATTGACTTTCGAATGATGCCGATACAAATATTGTTTCCAGTTTATTTTGAAGCCAGCAACACTGAAGCATCTGTTCTTATGCTGACAATCTGTCTTGGCTGAACATCAGACAGACAGCCATTTGATTGTTGTCAAATATCACTCCAATAGACATGCCCAGCAACCATAGTGGCAATGCTATCCTATTAGTGATCTAACATCTCCGTTTTGCTGTCTTGGGCATGTGCCAATATATATTTGCATATTGCAATGTTTGTTTTTGAAAATAATTACATTCATGGAAGCTTGTAAAGATGGTCTTGTCTTTTATTCTCCTTCCAGGTTTCTTATCCAATTTCCTCCTACATTTATGTAACTTGACGAAGTCCTGAAGCAGCTGCTGAATGCACAGAGGACTCTCTCCTCTGTGCATGTGTTGTCTATTTGCCAAAAAGTATCAGGAGACATCTTCATCTTTATTTTGTTCACTTTGTCTTCAGCCCTTATATATCTAGACATATGCGAGAGTAATTCAATACTCTGGGAATAAGTCAAGCTCGTACTTACTGCAGACTCCACCTGTTTTCTCGTGCAAGATAACATGGTGGTTAATCGGCATCTTCAGTACTATTTTCAAGAACATACAAAATAATTTCTTCAGCAGATGTCGAACATTTAGTTTAACTCGCCATGTTTGCCGCGTTGGTCCATGATACTTTTCATTCATGCAGGTTTTTTATGTTAAACCTGCAAAACAAGGAGAGCCAGCACAGTTTAATCTTTCGACTTTCATTAGCAAAGTTTTCAAGCAACTGCAGATCTTCTCTGGAAAATACCCACAGGAACGAACTAAGGAAATACACAATAAAATGACCAATGACATCACAAATTATCTAAGTTGCAAGCAAAATAAACATAAACATGAATAAATAACAGTTTGTGCAAGACAAAGATGCATTGCACACACACTTCCCAATAATAATGTGATGCTTAACCTGTCATCAGGTTCTTGGTAAGGGAAGCCAGTGCCTGTCTTGGTGTATTTATCTTCAGTTTTGGAAAGCATTTTTGAAGCAGTTGCTTGAGAAGTTACAAGTTCAACCTTACTAGACAGTAGTTAAACTGCACCAGCTCTTAAATTTTGTTAAAAGAGCAAATTATGTACTTTACAAGCTACCCAGAAAAAGTGGCTTTAGCTATTTCATTATCAAGAAACATTGATTTAAAAAAAAAAAAAAAAGTAGTAAAAACCAAACATCAAAACAAATGGATTTGGTTGTCAGACACTTCAATTTGCAGCATATTTCCTCATACAATAGAAAATAAAATGATACAATAAAGTATTTGATAGATAAAAAGCCAGTTTTGAAAAGATTTTGAAAATCTACCCAAAAGCTTCTGGGAAATGCAGTTTAGCTGAATGTCGTGCCACTGCTTCCAAACACAAAGACATGCCCATCCTCACCGTATATGACATTTTTACATATAAATCTTTTAAACTAAATATTATGTATATGAAATATTGTTTGGCATTTCATGGTTGGGAAGTCTCATCATCTCCAACTGTTAAGGAACTGCTTCTGCCCACAGAGCAGTGTGAGGCCTGCGGATCAATTTCCTGATGCTCTCCTTTCAAAATATACACTGTGGTCTCAGTGGAGGCGGCACGGTACGCATGAGGGCAGAGCGAGAAAGTGATGGAGGGAGGGGGGAGGTGGAGGTGGAGGAGGAGAGTTTGGCCCTGGAAGTCTCCACCTGGTGGGGCGGTTGAGGGCCAGCAAGAAGCCCCCACAGTACACAAAGCTCGCCTTGTGTGAGATAAGCAGCGGGCACCAGGAGGGCCCTACGGCACTATTTTCACAATCAGAGCCAGTTTGTTTTCTCTAGGCTTCCGAGTCTGAGCCTGTCAGGAGAGCAGCATGCTGGCAGGACTGGAAGTTGTGTTTGGTAGCACAGTTAGGGGAGAGAGGGGGTTTCAGGGTGGGCCAGAAGTTTCAGGAGCTCCTCAACTTTTGCCTCTTGTTTGATATTTGTTTGCTCAATTCATCCTCCGCTAGACAGATTTCCAGTTTACCTTAAATATGTTCCTTATGCTTCCATGATAAAGAAATAAATTGGATTGTGTACTTTATTATTAGTTCAATAAATCTGTATGGTGCTTATATGAAAACTGTAAGTGTAGTCACTAGAGTCTCTCCAACAAAAATGTACTATTCAAAAACAGTTTTAGTTCTGTGACATTAATGTCCAACGTCAAATTATTATTGCATTTATTGAGTGTATGTCAGAGCATGTAGTTTAACGCTCTAATAGACGTTTTACTATTTACATTGATACTTTACAGTGAAGCTAGACAGCTTTATTGTCTGTACTTTGTCATTATGATGTATAACCTGATTAAACAGTGTAATTGTGGTTGAAAAATAACTCTATTCACTGCTAAATTGGTCTCCGATAAGCCCTGTTTTTACTATGAGATTTTCTTTGACACCAGAACGTGGGTTTAGCGGGAAAACAAAAAATTAGTGATGCTCTCTGTACTCTCTGTCCTGATTCGCTGGTCTACACTGTGCTTCTTAGCAACCAGTGACGAGCTGATTAGCTCACCTTGCTCTGACATGCCTCTGCCAACAACAGAGTGTCTGCGTGCCACACCATCAGTCGTCTCAAGCTCGAGCTGAGACAGACCAGTTCACTCCGCTGCAACTTTCCCTGCAAACATTTCATCTCAGTTCAAACTGGACTTAAAAGAGAGAGCGACAACAAACGAAATAAAGCGCAAACCAGTGCAAACACCTGCAGCTGATTTACTTCTTAATGAGCCTCATGTTGCAGCTAACGTTAGCTTGCTAGCTCATTTGCAGGAGTTATCTACTGCAACTTCAAATGCTAACATGAGATTTAAACATAGTGGGATCATGGGATTTGTTGATTTTCTTGTCATGCTGCCACCACTGGTGAAAATCTAACTGACTCAGGGACTGTTCACAGACAAGGTAGCATATAAAAGTTCAATTTACATTACGTTTGATCATATTTGCCAACTCCCTTCCTCACTCTCGGACTAATGTTGCAACAGAAATTAGCGAGTGGAGACAAAACTTTACCTTCAATGAAATGACAGATTTCTCTGAGTTGGAACATTGTTGGAAACATTTGGGAGAATGAACACAACTCAGCAACATAGCAAACAAAGAAAAACTTGTTTTTTGACATTTTAATGTGAAATGTGACTTATTATATGTTAAATAAAACATGATTCGTGAACCTTAATCAGCTTTTACCCGTCTGTTATTTAAGCTCATTTTGAAATAGTTACTTTTGGAGAAAAAAACAAACTCTATCTGGATTAATTTTGCAAAATAAGTTTTTGTTTAATGATGTTTTTTTTTTCACCGTGCAAACTCTATTGCTAATGTTTCCGTTTCTTTTTTTCCGTTTGGCAATAGATTTGTGGTGTAATATTATGAGTGTTTATAGTGAAAACCCACAGTGTAAAAGACTCTGAGTTATAAGAATGTTTTCTTGGTAAAGACCTTTTGGAAAATGATACTAAAATGTAATTAGAAACAGTTGCTTAACAGTTGTTAAGATGAGATGCCTGCAGCAAGTATTTCGAGTCGACTGGTTTAATCCAGAAGTGCAACAAAGAAAATACAGAGCGGCAATATTCAAGGAAAAGAAATATTTCAAAGAAAAATGTGGCCACTGTTAAGAAACCGCAATATGAAAGCATTGCTGTGATTATTTTGAGTGCTTATCTGATTTTAAGTTAATTTCTCATTAGGCACTGCAGTGTATGAGAAGCGCTCCAAGCCCTGTGTCGGGATTATTTTAAAGTGGTTTCTCTGCAGGCAGGTTTCATGATTTTTCTCCCCATTCCACAGTATGTCTTGGCCCATCTGAGGCGGCTGGCGGCCAGGACTCCTCTCAGCTCACTCCCTGAAGACCCCTGGCTCCACAGAAACAGGAAATGGTAATAGTATTGCACTGCTTTTCCTCCCCCTATCTGTATCCCCATTTCTCTCTCTCTGAATGAACAAAAAAGGAGAAAAAACAGATGTGTAATAACATATATGTGTGGAAAAAAAAAGAACCTAGACCATAGGTACACATTGCGTTTTTGCACTTTCTTCAAATCTGTGTTGAAAAAAATTACATCCAGTATATGCTTTACAATCAATCAATTACAGCTGTCAGACTTTTTGGTTTAAGAGAGTCTTGAGCTTGATGAAAACTACCAAGTTTCCAAAACCAGAGATTTGGAAAAGGGGAAAAATCAGAGATTTTTTTTTTTTCTGTTAGACTGTGCAGACAGTTTGGAAAGTTGTTTGAGAGTCATTTTAAAAAAGTTTTCAGAAAAGAAAACAAAAGTATTTTGTCATACCCTTCACTCTTCCGACCACCAGGCAGAAAGCAGAGGGTCAGTCGTGTCTGTTTGCACTGCATGCTATGGAGTCGCTCCACAGGTGGATGAACACTTTCCCCCCAGCCACCAAGTGTTTATGAGTCACTTCGCCCCTGGCCAAGCATGTGGTGAAGCCACCCAGCTCCAGTCATATCAGGGGAATCTGCTAACTAGCCCCTGAGGATCTGCCAGGTTTTTATAGTAAATCGTGGAGCAAAACCACAATTGACTAAAAAGAGATAGGCTCGCTCTGACTTCATAGCGTTTTGTGGTCTACATTTGCCTTTGAGTTCTTTTTCTCTTTAGAGTTCTTTCCCTTCTCTTTTTTCCTTTCATCCTAATATAAAACGCAGCTGGATCCACCATTCCTTCTAATAGTTTTCTTTGTTTTAGTCCTTTAAAAAAAAAGTCTTTTATCGTTTTGGCTTTCCATTGGAAGATTTATTTTTCATGAAAGCCGTAATGTGTTCAAGAAGTCCCAAGTTAGCTGCTGTAATAGTGCCGCCACAAAAATTGTCTTTAAATACAATAATTTGTACAAAAACGTTTGTCCAACAGTGCAGTTCTCTAGATTGTTGTCCACACCTCAGGGTATCCAGTTAAATATGACCAGCATACCTCATTTTTCATATACAGAGGTTGCAGGGAAGACATACAACCCCTGTGAGCCCAGATGTGGACAGCTTAAACCAAAAGCACCAGTCCTTATTGCCAAAATAAAAACCCTAAAAAATCTGCCTGCAATAAGGAGCCATGAAACCAAAATGTCTCTTTTCTTCTTGCAGAACTGTGGGATCTGCCCCATCAACCGTGAACCTGAGTTACACAGGGGAGCCTGAGCGGAGTGCTGAGGCCTGATTGGGTGGAAAACCATCTGGGATGTTGAGTTTTTACTGGACAAAGAAGTCAAAAAACATAGCGTGTAGTTGCACACAGATTCTTCCAGGGGAACAGAGTCTTGTGATCCCACACAGGCAAGTACATCTGTAAATACAGATACCGTACATAACATTCTTGTATCCTTTCCTTAGGCCACACCTTATACTGATATCCATTTTTGGCATTCCAAAACATAAATGTAATGCAGAGTCCTGGCGTCGCTGCCAACGGTTTCTTAGTCTAGTGTCCAACTCTGCAGCTTTCAGTCTGGGCAGAGGAGGGCAAAGCGCTGGGCGTCTGTTCTTGTTCCCAGGTTTAGATTCACTGTATTGCACTTTACCCCTGTGGATCTGCTCAGAATGCCAGTTTGGTGTTTGGCAGAAGTGTAGTACTTTAAATTTTCAACCTATTTCTCCTCGTTGTGGTCATAGATCAGGGAAAATTCATGCTTAGGACTGTATGCATGTTTAAAGACACACAAGTGTCCATATTTTTGCTTGATCGCTTGTTTGTTTGCTAGTTTGTCTAAGTTGTGTTAATTTAAAAACATTTGTTGTGGTGTGTTCATTGTTTTGTTATCTGTTCTTGGGATGGGATGGCATTAGATTTTTGGGAGCCTGCTACATATATGTATTTTGTCATGAGCTTTTATAACCAGTAGAATGTTTCAAATTCAGCATTTAATAGGCTTTTGTTAGGGATGTAACTGGAAATTTTGACAATGATATAATGCATATTGCAATACATGTTTGATGATACAATACAAAAATTATATGGGCTCATTCAGAGCCATACAATATAGTAAGATTAAATGACTAGAAATCGATACAGTAACTTTTTTTTTTGCCAAAAGGAAAGGAAAATGTCAGTTTCTATGCAGTGGTAGAGGAGGTAAAACACTGGAAAAGCTTCATATACTGAACTACACAAACATTCAGTGCAAGGCCACTATTCGGTCTGTGTGGACCACAAATGCGGGCTGAAAATCTCTTGTTCTCCTGATGTTTCCCTTCCATGATCCACCATTATCTGAAGCGATGCTGCTGACGCAGTATGCATGCCCAGAACACTGAGAATACACGTGAGTCATAAATTTAGGGAATAAATTGCCTTACTTTAACCATGTGCTCCAGAGCTCATTCTTCTGATTTAGAATCATTATTCTCCTTTTCTAAGAAGCGCTGGTTTGGCGGTGTTCGCCGGCTGGAGTAATGTTCAAAACTGTTCAGCATGATAACTACGAAAATTCATCCATGTAACAATGTTTGATATGCTTAATACAAGGCACTAATTTTAGTATAGATACAATCGGTTTTTGCTTTGAAAAACGATTGTAGATCAATGCATAGCACACAAGAAGGACGATTTCCCCTTTTCCCAACGATATAGTTGTATCGTGGAGATATAAATTGATGATGATGTATCGTTGCGCCCCTAGTTTTTATAAAGACAGCTATCCATCTGCACAGACCACCTTAAAACAAACAAAACAAGCCCCCATACAGATCAATATAGCAACAAATAAAATTTACAAATGTGCAAATTGGCTGGTTTTAGGATGTTGTGCAGATGTTGGGGAGGCATGTGAGGTCTTCTAGAACAGGCCCGGCCTCTACATACCAGCCCCTAGCGACAGGTCTGTGGTCATTAAAATCTGTACAGTGCAATGCAAATCATCTGCAAAGTGAGGGCCTCACAAAATACTTAAGGAGACTTTGACTCTATCAAATGAATGAGAAAAATTAAGATTGTGTCGGCTAGATTTTACATTGATACTGTAATGAAGAATAGTTTTTGCCTAGCAACAGTTTGGTATGCCTTTGTATCAGGGAGACATTAAATGATATTAAATTATGCAGTTATATGTACAAACAACATAAAACATTTGTCAAAGTTTAATGGGTTTGAAAGAGTGAGGATTTTACCTCATAGAGCAACATCTCAGCACGTCCTCAGCGAGGGAAGTGTGAATGGAACATTCTGTCTTTATGTAATAATATGCTAATTCTCTGTGTGCATTGAGGTCGGCATAGTGAGGCCTTCATTGAGTTTGCTGCTATAGCAACACACATTCTACCTTCTCAGGTCTCTCCTCTCTGTCGCACGCACACATGCACTCACATACACATGCACACAGTGTTGCTGTGTGGCAGTTTACTCATGTAATGTGACCTGGAGGGGCGCCAACGAGCCCAGGGAAGGTCCGTGGCCTGAGGCCTGCCGACACCTCTCTCCAGCCCTGTTGAAATGTTTATTTATAACTCTCTTCCAGCTCCACCTCCCCCTGTCGTCTGCCAGCCGCCATGCCAATCCAAACACACTAGGCCTCTCCAGACTGATCCAGAGCATGATTTCAGAAAGAAGAGAACCCTTTCCCCTCTTTTTCCCCCTTCTCATGCCCAAACTCTCCCACCCTTTCCTCCCTCCCTCTCACTGTGTCTTCCAAAGAGAAACGCTTAGGGAGAGGAGTACTGAGTAGAGACAGACGGGAGAGGAAAGAAAAGGGAGGGAGGAATGGATAGAAGAAAAGAGGGGAGGGAGCAGAGGTTTACTCCATCCAGCATGGGCTGCTAAATTGGTTTCAGAGCAGCAGTTGGACTCCGGGGATGCACGGCACACACTGCCGACTAGCTGTGTTTGCTTTTGTGGGGTGTAGGAAATCTGATCTCCATCCATGTAGCCAACCCACATCCCACATCCCTCCCATCGCTACCACCAAGAATGAAGGGAGCTCCGAGGACAGTCGCCTCAAAACAGGTATCACTGATACTTGAGTAAAAAGAATAACAAACATTAAATCTGAGTGTGGAAAAGTGCATATTTCACTAAAATGCCGAATGGTTACATCATACCACGAGTCGTCTTTGTTACCGGCAGGAAGTCACATGTCTGTGCAAGGTAGGATGACATGCTGAGTCCCCGGTGAGCCCAAGGCTGAAGTCTCCCTTAAATAGGTTTAATTGGGCTGGGCCTAACACCGCCACAGACATCAGCAGACAGTCACGGGGCCATTGGGAAAAGCAGCACACCCATGAGTCCCCAGGCGCTGTGTCCCTGTATCTGACTCCGTGATGCTGTGTGGCTCATTTGGTGTACTCATAGTTTAAGGACACATTGCTTACACATTGCCGTGTCCAAGGGAGCTGTGCCAAATTACCAATACCAGTTGTTTATCTAGAAAACATGCTCATACAGCAGAGCAATGATTGGTTTGTTGCCCGAGGCATAAATCGAGCTCTCAAAAGTGGGAATTGTTTACCTTCTCGTGCCTGTGTGTGTGTGTGCATGTGCTTGTTTACGTGTCTCTGTTTATGCGTAAGTGCATTTGTCTGCATGCCACAGTATAGGCGTCTTTGTAACAGCCCTCTCCAACTCAGCCGGCGAGGTCTGTGACATCCCCTGCAGCAAATGGTAAAATGTAGATCAGCCATAACAAAATTGAAATATATACCATATTATTTCCACTCGATAAATGAAGCTAGTGTCTGATAAATAATATATGATGCGTCAAATATTTATTCAAACAGCAAAAAGGGAGAAAGGGAGGAACATGAGGACGAGCATTTATATGTATAAAATACATTATATATGCAGTGTATGGTTTGGCAGTGGACAGCAGTCCAATTAAAGCGGCCATGTTTAAGACAGAGGAGAGACTTAATGTGGCGGTGAGGCCGCAGTGTTGCTCTAATGTTCAGGCCAGTTTTCTTCTAATTTCTGTGTGTGTCTAGTTTCTGTCCTGCTCTTGGGCTCCTTCACACACACACACACACACACACACACACACACACACACACACACACACACACACACACAGTCACACACAGTCACACACATGCAAAAAATATAACCGTGTTGGGGACAGGTCCTCATTTCTCTCTCAGACAGTTTGCTTGCCTTGCATTCGAATGAACTCGTCTCACATCGTGTGTGTATATGATGACAAATCCTACATTTAATTTACTCTGCCTTTTTGCACCGCACACCAACTTCTTTTATTTAATAAATGATCGTGCTTCAAAAGCAACCAAGTGTTGAATGAACCACTGCTCACGCTGAAAAACCTTTCGTTACAGCGAATGGTTGTGTGTGTTTGTGGTTGTGGCTTTTTCTGTGTGTACTTGTGTGTTTATATTCTTGTTTGTATGTTTGTCATGAGTCCTGGGGGAATGCCGTCTCCACAGTAACCGTCTCTCTTGGTGGTCCGTCATTAATAGTCTGTCTGGTGTTGATGATTTAGACTCAGTCAAAAAAGGGTGCAGTCAGATATATCAAGAGAAATCCCATAAAATTATTTAATAACTTGGCATAATAAACACATCGACATGTGAATAAATAATCAGTAAATCAGGAGGTCAGTTTGAGCAACCTTTTTTCAGGCTTCTGACGTGTGTGTGTGTGTGTGTGTGCGTGCATGCGTTCACGCACTTGGTGTTTGTTTTTCCTCTTTGTCTCATCTCTCCCTCCGCCTCTCCGGAGTGAAGAGAAATTGAGAAACCAATTTAAAATCCATCAGGACTTCCCTGCCCACAAGCCCCACTCTCACACCCCCACCCACCCACCACCCAACATGGACCAACCCCCCACCCCTGTTTTTGTGTTGCAAGGGTCTGGAAATTGGATGAGATGTTCGTTTAGCGGGCAGCTGGTCTGGGGCCGATATGAATTGCGTTTCCCCACGCCAGGAAAGGTCAAGCCCCCTCGCCTTGACGGAGTGCATCGGCCTATTGAGTGGCGCTTTAGTCCATTTACCAACCTCCAATGGCAAGGCAGCAGAGGGGAGAGATGGAAGCCCCGGACTCTGTGTAGAAGAGAGAAAAGAATGGCAGCACGTCAGATATAAATTCATTGTTTCTCATCACCCAGCTGGGGCAGGAATGGCTGGGAGTGATTGTCGGGATGGGGGAAGTGAGGTAGGAATATTACCGTCTGAGTAGGCTGTGCCTGTGTGACAGAAGAGATGAGCGCCCCTCTTTTACCACCATTGGCTCCGCATTCAGCCTCTGTGCCCAGAATTTTTGAAACACAATGTGTGGCGCTTGTACTGCCTTTTGAAACAGCCAAATGAAAATCAGATGATGCAGCCTGCATCAGAAGTTGCTCAACAGAGCGAGCGCTCAAAAGCAAAGAAAAGAGGTTGGTTCCTCTCATGATGTACCTCCAGAAGTATACACTCATGTTTAAAATGAACAAGAAATGATGCCACAGATGTATTAATGCCTTTGTTAAAAAATAAATAAATAGATAACATATCCCAAAAGCTAAAAATAGGGACAATTAAAAGGTTGGTAAAACAGACATCACAACAGTTCTCATACAACGACGCCTCAGGGCTCCTAACGCTTCCCATCTCTCCCTCTCTGACTCTCATGCATGCATGCAGAAAAAAGGTTGCTGTCCCTTTAATTTTCATCCGTGCGTATCTGGAGGAGTTAAGGCAAAGCAATTAAAACAAAGGCATATTTAACATGGGGTTAATGATTGGCTGACCCTGCAGTCAGCACAGTGACAATATCTTAATTATTGAGAAACCTAAAGTCATTACGCCTACGAATGGCCTGAGGAGCGTCTCTATTGATCGGGATCCAGTCCCATTACAGGCCCAGCCTGGACCAATGAAGCCCCCTATTGTAGACGTCTTTCTCCCTCTCTCTCTCTCTCTCTCTCTATCTCTCCCTCTCTGTCTCTGTCTTCCTTGCTTTCTCTCTCTCCCCCTTCATGTCTCACTGTAGGCTATTGGATGTGTTGAGCGGTGAGACAAGAGCCAGACGAGGCTTGTGGGCTTTATTGCTTTCTAAAAAATTCATAACCAAGCCTGACATTTTTGCTGAGGAATGATTATTTTCCTCCCTCTCTCAATCTACTCTCCTTTATGGTCCGTCTCATTTTTTTGGTTTAAGTGGCAGAAGTGTTAAAAATCAAGCACTAACGGGATTGATCAGCGCTCTTGTAATATACAAGGTTAGACACCTTTACTGTAATCCTGTGGCTTGTGTATTTTAATACTTGGACAAGTGGATCGTTTTATTTTCATTCCTGCTATTTAAAACAAGTGCTTGATGTTTCATTGCAGCTGTAAACGTGTCACCACTGCGCAATTTTTATTTCAAATGCACAGATTTTTGTGTTTTTTGTCACTTTACCTTAATGTGCTGGTGGCTTTACTGTTTT
>JAQLOL010000022.1:9628098-9645277 GCA_029783665.1 Naso thynnoides
TGGCTTTACTGTTTTTACCATTTTAAGGAACTTTCTCTTCTCACTTTCTTTTTTTCTCAACATTTCACAAACTTAACACTTATGTATTTCTGTTGGCTGATGACACAAACTCTGATAAGAATGAGCACCTGAGGCTGCAGCTGAGAATCCAGTACATTTCCCAAACTTTTATATCAGTGTATAAGAGCAACCTCCTGATTGTCAAAGTCAGTTGTTCTGTGTTGTAAATTATTAGAAAAGATTATTAGTTTTAAATTTAATGCTGCACCTACATTATTCAGCATCTTTCTTGGTTACTTGCCCTATCAATTCCTCAGTGAAACTAACAAGACACGTTTAAATAGTTAAATAAATTGACTCATTCGTAACTAGCTGCAACATTTGTAGCACTGTTCATTATCAGAATTATAATTCAATATGGGCCATTCTACATAATGACAATGTTTACTTTGAGTATGTTTAAATTTATAGAATATTTAAGGCAGGACCTGTTTATTTATTTATATATTTTACCATTTCACAGAACTAATGTTTGGCATTCACTGTGAACTTTGGCACATTTTGCACAAGTGTGGCTGTATTTTATATATATAATATATATAGGCTATGATGTATGTGCAGTACTGATCTATGCATGTGCACTATGATCTTCTTAACGTGTTAATGTGTTGTGCTTGGAGCCCAAGACAAGTTGCCCTCTGGGAGAATTAAGTATAATCTCATCTAATCTCAACTTTTACTTGAAAAAAGTTTATTAATACATGCACATCCAACCAGGACAAATACTAGTGCATGTGAAAAACTTAAAAAATAGAATCTGCTTATGCTTCCTGAAATTACTAGCAGTATTCCCCTATTAAGATTAAATGTTTCAGGGCCAAACGCCTGTGCAAACATGTACATGAAGGATTTTTACTCGTACCATTATAGAGAGCTTCACCTTGCTCCACTGTACATGTAGTCATGCTCAGCAGGTTGTCATACATGATGGTATTAAACTCAGATGGAAGCATTTATCTAGCCTGTGCTTGATGAAACTAAATATTTAAACATTATTTGAACAATGGAAATACAAGTTGCCATCAATTTGTATATTTAATAGAGTAATTTACATCATGATATAACTAAACATAGAAAATAACCTGTAACAGCTCTGCCATCATAAAAAGTCATTAGTGATGATAACTAGCTTTTAGATTGCTTTGAGACCTGTTTGTTTTATTTTAAAGATATATCATTCAGCAGAGAAAAAAAGGCTTTTAAAATGGTTTTACTTAACACCTACTATAGCATTATTAATTATTAATTAATTAGTGCTAGGGTTAGCAATGGTGCTGAAATTCATTATATGATACAGTACATCTCCAGTGTTTTTTATAACTGCAGCTTTAATGTATTGATAAGTACAGTGGGTGTCTTAATCAAGTGCTGTAGTGGAAAGTAACCATAAAGATTTGTTAGGTGACATTATCTTTAAGTGTCACTGATTTCTTTGCTTTTTATTAACTCTGCCTTGCTGATTTATTACATACAGATTAATGTAATGACCGTTATTACCGCAGACTTGTAAGTTACTGTAAAATTATAAAGGTCTGTTTTAACACCCCTGTTGTATGACTGTGATAGGTATGTCTTCAACTGTTGCGCTGCATTCACATGGAATCAGGAAGATGGGACACTGCAAGCCGGATGTCATTTAAGTGGATGAGAGCAGGACAGTTATGTGATGAAGCCAGCAGAGAATGCTGACATCAGTAATGACAGATGGCATCGCCATCCAAAGTTAAGATATTTTACTTTTCGTCATCTTCTGCAGCAGAATTTACAACCTGATGCTACGTAACTCCTCAAATGCCTCACGCAAGGATAAAATATGTCTGTTCTCAACACGAGAAGGTGGTTATTTGGTGCAATAATACTTGGAGTTGTATTTACGACAGCCTGAAAACCTGCCGAGATGTCACACGAAAATCTAATACCTGCGAGGCGAACAGCACAAAGCTGATTATCCTCCAATTTCACTTTTATGTAAAGTTTGCAATAGAAAATTAAGAGAAAGCTGCGTTTTACAGCTACATGCATAACTAGAAAAGTTACATAAAATAATACTCATGAAATGTATTTCATTTCCTACTTTTGAAGCAATGTGACATCACTGTAGCAGCACTTTGTCATGCTTGTTTCATTTAGCCATCCTTCAATTTCGTCAGCGTGTTTTGTTTTTTACGGTGCTGTTCGCAGGGTGTCTCTCACCTTTTACCGTCTGCCCGATTTCATGTGAATGCAGCATTAGACGTGCAGTTTGCTTAATTTTTAACTTTTTAGGTCATCATTTTGTATATCCAGCATACATTGTAGAGGGCAGTTCTCTGATTGTGTAATTTTGTCTTCTTTAATTTTCTCTACAACTTTTAGCTTTTTCTCCTTTTCTGTGAAACTCCCACTTAAACCCTTTTTTTCCCAGAACACCTTCATATATCAAACATGAAGGCAAGTGTATACAATGTCCACATGCATGCAAGTTCACATGCACAAACATTTGCCAGTTGATTAATTGTTCACTGCACCCATTTATCCAATAACCCTGTCATTTGACTGCTGTGAGGCACAACCCAATTCGATCTCTAATGGGAGGCCGGTGAGTAGGACTCCATGTCTCCATGTGTGTTTTATGATAAATATAGAAGCCAGACAACTTCTCCACTGTCACATTGCTTCCTCCTCTTGTGGCCCCAGAGTGAAGCAGCATGGGGAGAGCTGAGATGTAATTACCCAATCAGTGTGTGCCATCCTTATTAAAACACTACTAACAGTGCTCCATTATTGAAATACCCCCCACCGGACTCTTCTTAATTCATTAAATAAATTAGCACCAGCGCCTTTAATAATTCATAGAATGATGTCTACGTTTTTTCTCCCCCGCAGAGGGTTACTATGACAAAAAAAACGTGGAACTGAAGGCGAGGACTGTAAGATGATATTGAACTGAGTGGCAAGTCATTAAAGCAGGCGATCAGTGTGAGTAAAACCTATGAGTTAAACAGAGAAAAAATTAAACACTGATCCTGTGATAGTTGGGAAACGCCTTTTCCCTGCAGATTGGTAATATTATACAAAATATGCATAATAGTGCCATGTAGGCTTTGCTGTTAGTATCATTCATTCATTGATTTTCTATAGATATCAGCCTGATCGATACCAGGAACACTCGACAATAAAACTCCCATGCTAGCTTATATGAAAGGACGCACATCTTTATTTTTTCCCACTTGGCTTCCTGTCTGCTGTCTCTTGTGTCCCACTCATTTGTGTTGCATTAATGTGCTAATGAGAATATCCTTGAGCAAGGCAGAGCAGCTCGAAGACAAATAAAGTGAGGAGCCAGACGAGGGATCTCGCTGCGTCTCTATGTATCTTTAATTGACACATTCGCATCGCTGATGAAATATTTACCGCCTCTGACGATGCTGCAGCGATGCATGGTGATCGACGCTGTGTTGCCGATGGTGATGTCGACATGCGATTACATTGTTGATGTTATTAGCATAGACGTGCTACTGGTGACAATCCAAAATTGTCCATCTTTTCCGATGAATAATGTTCCGCGATGTGAATTTCCAAGATGTTTATTTTACTTTTATTTGCATCTTTTTTTTTTTCATCACTTTTGCTTGTAGAATTGAGGGCTGTCACATGACTTAAGTTAATGGCGGATCTATACAGATGACATCAAGTTTTATTTGGCACTTTTGACCATAATCCTTAATTCTTGCTTTTTGGCATATTCACATTTTTCAAAAACTTGTATTTTGTCAAATGTATGTCATTTGCAATATCTGATGGGAAAAAAACCCTCACTGGTGTGAGTCGCTCTATGGTGGAACTCTCAGCTGTCAATAAGTGTTGTGGATGATAAGGTGAAGTGAAGGTGTGTATGGTTAGCCATGCAGCAAGGCTAAATTCTAAATGTCTGCTTTTCTACACACATCCTGCATTACTGATTGAAGCAGAACTGTATGATTTTTGTCTGTCTCTGCCTATGTTTGTATCAAAGGAGTGTGCGTATGCATACATAAGAGTTCTTATGCCGGCTGTTTGTGTGCAAGAGTGTGTGCTGCGTGTTTGTGTATTCACTGTGCTCTTTATGTGTGTGTGTGTGCGTGTGCGTGTGTGCACCGTGTCTATTTGGATGTGGCGGCCCTCTCAGCCATGTCAGGGACAGCTTCGTCGAGGGTGGCAGGCAGGGAAAATGATGATGATGAAATTAAAATTCTGCGCCCGGCAGAAGGGGCTGCCGCGATTTCACTGGCGGCTGTGCGCATCGATCTGTTCCAGCATTTGACTTTCAACCATGACAAAACTGTGGGCAAATTAATTGTTCTCCAGGATATTAGGCATCAGAGTCCATTAATCCTCTCTGGAGCGCCACGCCGCATGAATACTAATCGCCTTTCCAGGCAGTCGTCTCATCCCTTGCTCCCCTCTCTCTTTCTCCTCTCTTTTTTCTTCCTTATCCTTTTTCTTTTCTGACTCTTCTCTTGCTCCTTACACATATTCTCTGCTCTGTTGTTTCTTTACTTTCCCCTCTCTCATTGCTTATTTCTGTCCCAAATCTTTCTCTCTCTGTTTTTTTTTTTTTTTTTTTTTTTTTGCTAGTCTCTGTAGGTTTTATCTCTCAGCGTCTCCTCCTTCTTAAAAACTGACAACAAAGCTAGTGTTGTTTTATCTGTGAGCCTTTTTGCAGCTAAGTGAAAAAACTGATAAAAATGTATTTCCCAAAAAACAATCAAGTGGTCTGCAGCAGGAGCATTATGCTCTTTTATTGATTAATTTTTTGCCTTGACAAAAGGAAAGAAAGTGGGACCTAAAAAACGGTGATGACGAGGAAACATGCAGGAGATAGTCTGTCAAGCCCCTGGAATGGGTTTTTGAGTTATACAGTACTTTTCTATATATTTCATCTATATTACTTTGCCCAGATAAGATTGCACTAATGGTGTAATATTAGTCTCTATAAGGATCGGCATGGCATTTGAGAGAGGGAGAAAAAAATAGCCCCCAACACCAATTATGTAAGATATTAACACATTAGTCGGCGCGAGATCTAATTGGATGGCAGCTCTGTGCACCATGACAACAATCACCTAGACCCTGTTTATCTCGTAATTGATAGTCTGGAGCTTAAGCAGCAGAGGCGTCAAAAATTCATACAGCACCGTGAGGACTGGTCTTTCCTTTAGACCACACATTGATTGGTTTTTATTTTCCTCCCTCTAACCAGGGTAATTTTAAGACTTTTAGGACGAGGCTCTGATATTGACTTTTTGCTGTGTTTTGATAGATGGCCGGTGGGCTGTGGCAGTAATAGTGTAAGTTATCTGACATTCAAGCAGGCGGGGTCATGGGTCCAGACACAATATATTCACAGCCCTTGCTTATTGACAAGCCATCGCAGGTATCGGCTGTGTCCTATAATAAATATGTATGCTGCAGATTGGTATTTTTTTTTAGGCACAAATAATCGGTTTCCAGTGTATTGTTGAGCCTCCAGCCCAAGGGAAACGTCTGCCATCATAATTAACTAATCTGAAAAGCATTATAATAACAAATCTATGGTCTGGTTTGATGAAACCTGCATTAACTCTGACAACATAGACATGAATGACTGTATAAGAATCATTAATTTTGCCGCGCCACCAGAAGGAGCTTTTATTGATATGATTGCAGGGTGTAATTTAAACTATTTAAAGATGAACAATAAAACATCTCCACTGATTCTCCATGGCAATAACGTCACACCTGATATTTCAGCTCAGCATCAGGGCAGTTTGTGAAATAGTAATAAAATGAAATACACTGATATGTATACTTTTTTTTTTTTTGGTGACACACAGCATGACGTTAAAACAAATATGAAAGAAAGCAAACAAAGCGCTTCAGAGTTTGCATGGGGTATATATGTCAAGAACAGGCCTTTCACACAGAGATAAGGGTTCGATTTCCATTTAAAAGTAAAAGTCAGTGTCGATTGTTTTAAGAAAGTAGTTATTTTATCCCAAATAAGAACCTTTTCCTAAACCTGACCAAAAGTTTTGGTGCCGTAACTGCAACCCTCACCTGAAATGTTTTGTTGTTGTTGTTGATGATGATTTTTGTTGTTGTTGTTGTTGTTGTTGTTGGTAATACCATCCCCCTTCTCAGTGAATGACCAAGATGCATCACCCTTGTTAACCCCACTGTTCCCCTCTCCATCCCCCGCTAGCTTATTTAGTTGAACAAGTTAGCCACGTCTGCTTGACTCACTGATCTTTTTTTTCTGTTTGAGATTAGAGTCAATGGCCCCGATCATGGCTTTGGAATGTCAGTAGCCAAACTGTACTGTGTATTGATGAATCCATGGCGCTGTCTGTGGTGCTGAAGTGGCACACTGACTTGTTATTGTGCCTTTTAGTCTGGGTCCCACCCTCCTTGAAGTTTTGTTTTCGACCTATATTATTCTTGAAAAGACACACACTAAATACTCAGATCTATACCATATTGTAGCCTACATAAACTACAGAGTAGCATCATCATCATGATCTAATTAACAGTTAAAGTAGTTGTATCTAAGTGCTACGTGTAATATTCCTTTAACATCTCCATGGCTGTAGTCATGGATAAAGCTTATTAGCACCATTTACATTACTATTTCGAATACTCGCTTGCTCTTGTACTCTTTACGCTTTTTATGATGGTTTTCTTACTTGCGGTTTTTAAAAGTTCGACTCAAACTCATCTTCTTTATTGAGCATTAAATGCCAGCTCAGAGGACAGCCCCATCTTGCCCGCTCCTCCCATGTGTTGCCTGATGCACGCTCTCTCCTGCCTCCTTTCACCCTTTTCCACAGAGGGCAGCCTGGCCTCTGTGCTTTGAAGGCATTAAAGTACTGCGACATGTGCTCACACCCACCAGTGTGTCCATGCTATGGCTTGTAAATGCTAAATAGAGGTCACTTGTCATCAGTTAGTAAGATTATTAACAACATATGCCCATCACTTTTTATTTCTTTGGAGAATAAAGCTTGATGAGCTCAATCAGGCTGTTTAGGTAAGTTAATAACAGTTTAACGGTTGGTGGCAGTCGAAATTGAAAATGTAAAATTAAATATTTATTTTCAGATTTATTTATTTATTTGAATGGGACAGTGCACATCAATGGACATGAAAAAGACATGTAAATATGCCCGATTATAGCCGGAGCTAATTTCCATCCGTAGTCCCAGTACATCAAACAATTCACAGTGCATAATAACATAATATAATAACAAAAGGAGGACTCATTAGTATTAATATTGAATAACATTGATGTGTAGCCCAGCGGAAAAAACACATGATAAATTTGACCCCTTGAAGATATTTGTATATGCAAATGTGTTTGTTCATATCTGATTGTGTATCATTTTGTTATCCATGTTTAATGTTATGTTAATGGTGAGTGGACTTCCCGGAGTTTGACATGTTGTTGCCAGCTTTTGTCAGAGGGTGGCGGAATTTTTTTAGAATCATCACTACACCAAGACTCCACCAAGTGCACCTTGACCTATCAATCTCTTACTGTTTCATTCGGACTGGGCAGGAAATGCAGGAAGGATCACTGTTTAAGACTCTTGTAAGATGTAAGGTCAATATACCAATAACCTGCATATGATTCGGTAATCACTTTAAAGTCGCCTGTCAGTATTTTATTAAGATAGTGTATTATTTATAAGGATCGTAATGTTATTGGCCCGTAGCAGAAGCGTAAGCTAGCGACTGCCATTTTCTCAGTCAGGTGACAAAATTCAAAGTTTATCTCCAGCGTCCAAACTGAGGTTAAAGTTATCACTGTGAAGCTGCTGTAAAATGTGAGTGTTTGTTCAAGTGCTACATTTAACATTTTACTGTAATTTTGTGGGTTTTGGTTATGTATTTATTTGTATCTTTTCTGTTTTGTTTCTATGCATAGCCAGAGCCCACTGCCATTAATATGTAAATATTTTTTAAGATATATATTTCCATCAAAGTCCTGTTTTCTTCATTTATTACTTTGACCACCAAAAACTTTTATGTGTGTTGCCCATCACAGTGAATTAGTAAATGTTAACCAGCTAAAGACAGTGGCTGAAAATAAAGAGCTGTAATGATTTGCATCACATGGTACAATAATAATAATAATAATAATAATAATAATAATAATAATAATAATAATAATGATATGTCATTAAATTCAATTTTAGAGGTGTATGATCTTGTTTCAGGAGTTGCAGTCTTATACGGTTTAGTAAGTTAACAGCCAAAATTTATAGTTCATTTACCTTTTTTTATAATGGCATGAGACAGCTGCTGCTGTCAGCTGCTTTTTTTGTTTGTTTGTTTGTTTTTTATCCACGATAGCCTTAAATATTTCTATGATCATTTGGTAGCATCTGTTTTGCTAAATATGCAAACTGGGACCAAGTCATATCATTAACAAAATATTTTAGGGAAGATATGATTAAATATATAATTTATAATTTACTACAGTTAATATTAACTTGGGTGAAGGGTTGGACCATCCACTTGTTTATAATTAACAAAATCGTTGACTGTCAACCCAAGTAACAATGCAATGGGCTATTTTAAGGAATATCTTCGTCACTTGATAATGATCATTGCTGGCCACTTGTGACCCTAATAAAATGTCTCATAACATCAGATGTCATATTGATGTTTAACTGTAACCTATTGCACAATAAGAGCATTGCAGATTTAATATTGACATGTGGCCTTTCTCTGACTTTTATTGCACATTTGAGACGAAAACTCTTAAAATCAGTGAGGCGTTGTAGTGTCTCGACTCCAGACTTTAAGGGCTGCTATAAGATTTAACAAGCCACCAGATGTCACTGTGCTCGCTCAGCCACGAAGCTTTGAATCTTTTTTCGCCACAAATAGAAACAAAGACCCAAAGTGTCATGGGGCTTCATCAGCACATCAATTCCAAACAGAGAAACTGACAAAATTTGCAAAGCTAGCTGGTGGATGTTTCAAGACATTTAACAACTAAAGAGTCAGATAATTGCTCAGGAGTTGGTGGAAACCAAAACAGAGCTAACGTGGGAGTAAATTTTTTGACCTGTAATTCATTAGATGGAAAAACCTCTCAATTTTAAAGGAGTGCTTATGTTGCTTCATAGGTGCTAATGCGTAAACATGCCACTCTGTGCCAATGTGTTGGCCATATGAACTTCATAGCACAAAAACATCAGTTAATACGGGTTCAAGGATTTTCAGATTAACAGCTTTTGTCATGCTTCTTGAACAGTTTCACACATATATTCCAGATCTGCTCGTGCTAGCACGTCAGTGAAGCGTAACCCACATGCCTATATTGTAAATAGTATTTGATGGGTAAGTCTTAAATTGAAGTAATCCTAGATGCCATTTTTATGGTTCTATGACATCAGATGGAAATTTCTTGATCTCTTCTGCACCATTTTACACACATTTCCATGGACTTCAGCCATGTGATATCCTTGGGAGCCTTTTAATCTTTACCAAAAGTTAAACATTGAATTCTCTGAGCTCAATTTGGCTTTGCAAAAACAGACCCACTGAGGGATTGGTGTCACTGAAGAGGTTTTATTGAAGTAAGCCTCTCACCAAAAGCCGTTTTACACTGGGGCAGCGTTGTTTTGCCTAGAATTAACCTAATGAGAACATTTTTCAGTGAATTTGTAATACACACAAATTGGACAAAGTGCAATGGTTATCAAAAGCAGACTATTATACTGGTGTCTGGACTACTACAAGACTGTTAATGACAGAGGGAAAGCAGAAGGTGAACTAGGGGTCAGAGGAGCACAGTGTAAGAATAAAAGAATGAGCAGGAGAAGGAGGGAAATAGAGCATGGAATAGAGTCAGGGTGAGGAGGTAGGAGCAGGAGAGCGTGTCCCTGGTGGGCACTTCCTAGCTAAATCTCTCCTCTGCACTCTGGCTCCTTCTCTTCTCTTCTAGTGCTAATTAATTGGGCTGGGGAATCAACACTCTCATCTTAAATCTGCTCCCTAATTGAGCAGTCCTTTCAGCCAGCGTCAGGCAGCTCAGCATGCGTCTTCCGCATGATTTGGAGCTAAACGCACTGTCACTTTATTACCAGCCACATAACTTGAGAAGCACTATTACACCAAGCACATTGTTACTACAATTAGCATGTTGCCATTTTCAAGGCTCTTTATTACAAGCCGACACCATCCAACCTACAAAAGGTTAAGAGTGTGGCATAAAGTGAGGAATCCACTGATCAATCCAAATATTTTGAAGCAAGATACAATGTTTGGAAAAAAGAATGTAAAATTGATGGTCTTGCTTTTTATTAACTGCTAGCTCACCTTAAATGTGCGGTCTCAAGACCTTTTCTTGAAAGAAGTTATTTCACATGCATGCTCGGGATAATGGATATTAGCGTTCTTGTTGTGAGTTAAATGAGAAAAAATTGGAGTTTGGTTGCAACAAAAGATGAATATACTTTACATTTTTGCAGACCAATGAGATGTATTATATGTTCATTTAACATGTAACATACCAGCATTTCAACAGTTCATATGAAGTTGATGTATACTGGTTAAATTTGGGTCTTCATGACATCATGGCAAGATGACTCCAAGCAGGAGACCGGTGTTTGACTCCATAACGAAGCCTCAACTTTGACCACCATCATTACACTGTAAAACCGTCTTTTAGTGAGAACAACCAGGTGTAAAATATAAGATCGTAAAAGATGGTGTCTGTAGTGACAAAACCAGATATGTTAGGCCAAAATGTTATCTTTTTTTCTCAGTCAAACTAAGTAGTTTCTCTGCTTAAACCAAACCACACCCTAACCATTTAATGTAAAGCTTCAACTCAAGTTAACGTTATTTGATGTTGCAACTTCCTTGATAAATGGATTCAACATATTTGTGTGCATGTAGGCTACAGAAAGCGTCCTCCAGGGCTAGCAGAAAGTAGCCCAGAACTATTAAGTGTTTATGGAGGCTGCAGATATCTGTGCTTTCGTCTGTTGGGAGTAAATTTAGGCACTCAGTCAGTCTGCTCAGATGATGCAGGTCAGCCTGCTGTGAATGCTCAAACCAGACCGCCATACACAAAGTAACACAGGGTAGTTTCAAAAAACAGATTTCTAAAACAGAATTTTGATCGTACTGAATTAATCTTCTGAACAACAGCTTAAAAACTACATTAACCACAGGAATTACCTATAACAATGATGATATAGAACTAATAATAAATGACTTTTTGGCCGTCTGGTGGTTTGTGGTGTTGAGATATTTCAGTCTTCTCACTTTTTACCATCGTAAATCATGGCATACTGGTGTGCCTATTTTTATAGGATTAACTGTGGAAACATAGGTAAGGGGAAAATGTTATGAGATATTTAAAAGGATAGGTCATGGCCATGTCAGTTCATACGCCTACCTTTCAGTGAGAAATGCTTTTCACTTGAGTTGCTTTCAGGAAAAGATCAAGCATAGAATAAAAAATAGTGGACATTTATGTCTGAAAATCAAATCTGGTTCTACTTAGGAGAAGTTGCCACCCACTTCTTCTCCTGTTTCTATGCTGTTGAGTGGTCATATTCCCATGCAAAGTTGGAAATGTTGAAGTAGTAATTTTGTAATAGCATGCATACGTGTGTGCATATGTCTGTGTGTGTGTGTGTGTGTGTGTGTGTGTGTGTGCGTGTAGAGTGATGGTCTAGCACCAGCATTGCTTTGATTCTGTCCTGGAATGAGGGAGTGATGTCATTGTTCCTCTGAGGTTCCAGGGTTACCGGGATGAGGTCAAGAGGGGCCAAGACAACCTTGGATTCATTGCTCCTGCTTACCTCCTCCCCCACACACCAGTGTCATTTAAACACCACCTTTCCTCTCCATAAGTTTCTCATACAGAATTCGCCCCTCACCCACCTCCCTCTCACCTGGATTGCATTCAAAACTTGTTCTGTTTAAACCTAAACGTTAACCCGATCCCTCCTCATTGTTTGGCACTGAGAGGTAAAAGGAGAGTTGCTTCAAGGCAGAATCAACCTCCAGGTTTGTTGACATCCCCTTGCGTGGATTTTCAAAATGCACTCACATGCTAAAGCGATCACATTCATGCAATTCCCGTAAAACTAAATTAGCAGATAAATTTTTGCTTTGCTGAGACTTTTTCACTCAACCTCCATGTTTTTCTGATTGTGCTGAACAGGTGTATATTAGTCCATGTCCTGCGTTGAACCGTTGACCAGGAAGGAGAGCCAGAGTAAAGCAATATTATATTACATTCTGATGGTTTTCCAATGTGCAGAAAAACTGTCTGTGAAAGAGCTGAAATTGAATGGAATTAATGCAAACATCTGGTAAATTTATGAATTATGCATGAAAAGTGTAGCTCCTCTGGTATTTACATTGAGTTTATGGATATACTACATGCAGTGTGGTGAGGACTTTAACTAAGACTATAGTAAATTCCATGATCTACTGGAAAATCTGCTTTAATCTCTGCATAAACACGCAAACACAGCTTCAAACAGAAACACCCACAATAGATGAGAGTGTCGTTTATACCTGCTTTTCACTTGGCCCATAAAAAATATGAATGTATGACGGAATATCCGTGCATGCATGTGTGCTTGTCCACATGAGCCTTGTTGGTGTTGCAGGTTCACCCTTGTGTGTATTTTGTCCTCTCATCAAATCTTAGGTAAACATGACTTTCGGACAGGAGGAACAGCGGGTGAGTAACAGTGGTCGTCATCATGGTCATTATCCTTTGCTCCATCCTTGGACCTCCTACATTCCCCAGAAGCACCTGGTTCCCCCATCCCCCCCCTCCTCCTGCTCTCCCATTGCCCCAGTGCAGGTCCTTGCAGTAGGGCAGGGCGGCCTCAGGGTTCGAGGGTCCCAGCTGTGTAAATGTTTTCAGTTGCTGTGTGACTGGAACTGGGTCCTTCTTTTTGATCAGACGCCAAGACAAGCCCGACCTCGGTTGTTCTTGGCAGCTGCTGGGGACGAAAGAATGTCAGCATGACTTTAAAAATATGACGGTTTGTAATTTGGACCACAGAGTGAAAACTGAGCCGCTGGTACAGTTTGTGATCATCTAATTATGCCACCCCCTCCCTCCCTCCCCTCCCCTGAATCCCCCCACCAAATCCTAACCCCCTCCTTTTATTCTTATCCAGGAATGAAGCCGTAAAGCTGCTTTGTCCCCTGTGAATTATTTTCGGGGTAGGCGTAATGGCTTTGTGCCGTGCTGCATTACGTCTTCCATGTTTCCCCTCATCCCTCCTTCATGGTTGCACGGTTCTGTGTCTCGTTCACTTGCTAACTTGAAGAGCAAATATTCCAGGGACTCAAGAGTAGTTGCAGCGTTTAGGCAGCATATGATGGAATTAGGGGGTGTAATACTCCAGCTACAGTGGGACAGTAGGTCAACACCTGTTGGTGGGACACATCACACAAATACTCTAGGAAGTTTGCATGTAAATTGGCTTTGTTGGAATAATGAGATTAGAGTGAGCCAGGGAGCCCCTATAGAAAACACTGATGCTGTATAAACAAAGAATTGTCTACATAGAGGCAGCTAAGACCACAATACAGCAGAATCTGTGTTCATATGCACATACACGCGGTTGTCTGGCCTTCTGTAAATGTGCCAGGTTGTCTGTGCCAGTATCAGAGGGGGGCATTTCTCCCACACAAGTTGATATGAAGTACTCTGCAAATCCCCGAGCTCAAAGCTCAAGCATAGATGTGTCAAATATTTAACAAATGAATGAGTTTTTAATCTGGGGCTCAGGGGAATGGAGCGTCATGATAAGGTTCTTTTTTTGTTTTCCCCTCATTAGCATAATTTCTCTGGAGTACATGTGCAGATTTCGTCGGCTTTGTTTGGGATCCCCACTGAGATCTGAAACGGAGGCACAGAATCATAAGAAAAAAACCTCTGAGATGTTACAGAAGCCTAAGTGCACCAGTAAAGGCAAACATTGGCAGAAACACAGCCCCCATTGTGTCTCTGGCTGTTCATCCATTCGGCCTTAATTGGGTTAATTGAAAACTTAAATGCAAGGTTTGTTTTTTTCTGCTATTCACTAATTAAACTGTTGTTTTGCCCCTCAATCCAATAACACTGCATGGACACGGCGCCAACCAGTGAGGAACTGCAACTTAAGCCATTAAGAGCCGATGGAGGATTACAAATGTTGAACCACCTTAAATCACAGGGTCACTGGAAATCCACCTAAGAGGGGAATAAAATTATACATTAGTCTTGCACACAGTTACAGACTAATGCTGCATTCATGTGATGTTGAAATAATCAGAGTTTTTGAGTTAATGAGCCGTTCCTTGTTGTGTTCATAAGCTTGAAGGTCGTAAAGAGGGTACAACACTGACGCTGCAAAGAAAATATGGGTTGATGCTAAAGAATAACATTTCTAACTAATCTAGGTCACTCTGCATGGACAGCAGTTAAGAAGCGTGTTAGCTTGTTAGCAAAAGCTACTAACTGAAGCTTTAATAAAAAAGTTTGTTACAATTGACTTTTGCCCGCCATGTTTATGCATTTATGATGTAAAGTCGGTAGTTTGTGTTACAAATTTATTTCAGAGTTGCTGAGTTGTTCCTCAGACATGAGAGGCTGTTCATGTGAATTTTCCCAGTAGGAAACTCATCATTCTGATCATTCTGACATCACATGAATGCAGCATTAATACAGATGTTTTGAAATAAGTCTAAAATGAAAAACAAATGGGAGCCCAATCACTGATGGTCTGAAAGATTAAACACATAGATCTCATAGTTTACTGCAACAATGTGGGACTAAATGTTGCCTGCTAATGTGAGAATGAAACCCAACTGAACATACAAAGGCCAAGATGAGTTTAACGTTCTGTGTCTCCAATACCCCCCCCTCTCCCCGCCCTTTCATCTCAAGCTTCTGCAACAACCACTACAATTTCAGTTCATGATACAGACTTTGTGTTCCCAACAATTCTATTTAAAACTCTCATGTCAAACGCTTCTAATGGCTCTGAGGTTAAAAGAAGGAGAAAGACAGTGGGAGAGAAAAGAGGGGGAGAGACGGAGAGGGTGGTGGAGTGAGTGCCCACAGATACAGTAAACAAATTAAGTCAGACTTTATTTTGAGGGGCTGGCTGCACTGAGCATGAGCTGGCGTCTAGTCTCAGTGTCAGCTAGAGGACCTTTATGCGAGTACGCAGTCCATCTCACGCCTTAATGAGGCAATGGAACGGCGCGCAAGCCGGCACATCAACAGAAAAACAGCACTCAGAAAATACCAACTTAATAAGGCAATACAAGCAAATGAATGATTTTTTGAATCATGTTTTAAACAAGTAGTCCTCCCTGAGCACGGCGAGATGGAAGGGGTGAGAGAAAAATCTGCATAAGTGTGTAAGCGTGTGCATGTGTGTGTGTGTGTAAACAAATTCTTCTATAAACCTGGCAGAGCGGAGGCTGCCACAGACATCAGCTCTGCATTTGCATATTCATGGCTCAATTTGCACTTGGCTATGCAAATGTATGCAAACATCATTTCAGAACATTTCAAAAATAGAAACCAGCATTCCAAACGACGTTGTGCCTCTTAATATGCAGCCACACAAGGAAAAAAAAAAAAAAATTAGTGGGGGAAAATCGAACAGGCTGAGTTGCGGTGGAATATCTGATTTAAAACTGAGAGCTGTGTTGCAATCTTCTGCAAACAGGTTAAAGCGGGATAAGCCCAGCGCGGGGCTGCTGTGCTGTAATGTAGCCATGCAGTGATTAAATGTCAGCTGTTTTATTTTTTGAATGCCCTTCTTAACATTCCTGTGTGTATTGTGTTTTAAAGAGCCATAATATGTAAATATGTTAAGACGTTGTTTTTGTACAACCCATGTTTCCCTTAGGCTTTTTTTTTTCCTGTGGTAATTAGACTTGGATGGGGTTTTTAAAAAATGATGGTAAAATTATTGTTTCCAGACTCCACCACTAAAACTGCATTAAGTATATAAAAATAAAAAAAAGCATAATTGGATTCACATTACTCTCTGTGTGAAGTGAACACTGAATGTTTCATTATGAATCAGTTTTCTATTATGTATTTCCTAATCTTGGCAGCCGTGCCAGTTGAACTCATCCAACACCGAAGCAACTGGCCGTGTCGTCCTCTGCACTCTGCCTCATCTACACGTCCCCACCGTATGAACAGGGAAAGTTTTTCTAGACAGTGGATGAATGGAAGGGGAAGAGTTCAGCAAAATCTACTTTTGCTTAAATCCTATTCATCTGCTGGGCACAAGACAGGGTAAGCTGTTCCCCTGGCATAGGGTCTGTCTGAGGGGCCGTGTGGGGCCCTCCGGAGCTTTATCTCTCCTCCCTGTGCTCCTCAGGATAAACGGCTCCACATGGAGCCCTAATCCCCCTCTTCACCCAGTCCATTTTCCTCTCCTTTCTTTTCCTTTCCTTTCCTTACGTCCCTGCTTTTTATGTCCCATTTCTCTTCCCTCCCTCCTTCTCTCCTCCTACCCCACAAATGGCAATTGCTGGCCTGCAGGGACTCTGCATTTTTTTTTCTCAATGTGAGACAAGCAGTTCACCCAGGAGAGGCTTGTTAAGCCCTCACCACAGTTTGAGCCCGGTTCTGCTGTTTTGCGAAATGTGTTAATTTTATGACACTAAATCCAGCAGTAAAAGCAGAGCCCCGGCTAATTAGCCAGTGGTGTGAGGTGAGTGGCAAAGAGTGGGCATGCCACCGATTGAGGTGCCTTAATCATTGTTTACGAGAGAGCTCAGCAGGGTTTTTGGCGCTGGTTCTGCTCTCTCCACCTTCCTCTGTGGTCCCAATTTAGCATATACCCGCAACACTATGGTTACTCACTTTGCAGAACGCTATTCTTTGCAGACAACAACAAGATACAGTAGTTAGATGCAGTTCTCAAAGCAGTGATTACTCCTTGAAAGGATGATTTGTGCAAAATAAATACTATCTTTTGCACAGAGAATGTTCTGTTTTGTGTATGTTTTGCTACAAGGGGGGAACAAATGCTGCAGAAAATACTATTTAACTAACCGATACATAATTCCAAAGCATTGTCGTGTTTTTTTTTTTTTTTTTTTTTTTTATTAA
>JAQLOL010000022.1:9653910-9663991 GCA_029783665.1 Naso thynnoides
ATATATATATACATATATATATACACATATATATACAAATTACATATATAATGTGGTAATATGGGTGCATGACACAAACAATAATATTACAAAAACACAAAAACAAAGTAAATATAATCTCCTTGTCCAGATAAGATGATTAGCCAGAGAGAAAAAAATGCCGCTAATGTCACAATGCCTTTTCAAAAAGTTTAGAAAATTTCAAGTGGAAGTGCTCAGAGCTGCTGCACAAAAAAAGTTTAAGCACTCTGTAAAAAAAGACGCTGGACGCTGAATTTTTTCTCCAGTTGACCGCCTACTACTGCAGATGTTCTCTCTTCATTGAGAATAATTCTAAAAACAAAAAAAAGTGCAAAAAAACAAAACGCCAATTGGATGTGGGTCCTTAGTAGAGCCCTAAATGATGATGATGATTATTTTGTTGATAATAATGCAATCGTTATTGTAAACATTAGCACTTGTTTCTTTGGTAGTGGCCATTACTGTTCAGAAGTGGCGGCCTGTATTCTTATATCATCAACAAAGATGCAGTCCATGATTGGCTGGAAATGTTCTGATTGTCTCTGATTGGTTTCCAGTGGCTGGAAGTCCAGACTAATCTGCAAAGCGAAACAAATGTTGATCAAGATGGTTTTAATAAACAGGCTAACCTTGTACAGACAAATACCTTCTTGTCTTATTTTCATTCTTGTCTTATTTTCTTCCTAAATGATAGCAAAAACCAAAAGTAAAATGCACATACACATATAAACACCAGAAAACAGCTGTTGAGGACTCTCCCATACTATAGCACCATTGCACATTAAAGTGCTGCTATAAACATTTATCCATACTGTCTGCTGCTTATGTTTTTTATTTTGCTGCTGAGCTGACTGTCACCAACAAAATTTTGTCGCATGTACACAGTGACAAAAAAAGTATCTCGAATCTTGGGGAAAAAAAAAAAACAACCTAAAAATGCCTTTTTGAATAAAACTTGAAGCATCAGGAGGTTTTTTTCTCTCTAAAATGTCGATTTTATGAAGATTTTTGCCATTGATGGAGGGATGCGGAAATACATGAGCTGTGTGAAGATTGTATACCAGCGGGAGGAGGTGAGGTTTGTCTCTGTGTTTGCTGCTGTGAAGTCAGACAGCAGCTTGCATGGGTGGTGGTGAGATAATGGATTGACCTCTAGTCTGCCCGCTCGAAGTGGCTGCATTATAGCAAAGCCAGTGTGAATAAAAGAAAAGATGGTTATTTTTAGCGCCTGATTGAAATGCTGAAAGAATCTGCCACTGGGATTAGAGTGCAGAGTTGTGAGGGAGATAAAATCACAGTGAAAGAAAAGAAAGGAAAAAGGAGGGTAAAGGAAAAAATTAGAGAAAAGGAAAACAAGAATTGAGGGGAACTTGTGGATAGAAACATTTGGTGCAGCCGTCAGTGCTGATGCCTACATTTACCAAACAAAAACAATAGACACAATTCCAAAAGAAGATGCACAATTTACATAAATTATATATTAATCCAGGTTAATTAGCATATATATTTGAATTAGGATTTAAAAGCTTTAAGGCCTATTTTGATTATTCCACTATGACTCCAACCTCTGTACACTCTGAAAAGAGGATGTGAATTTGTACAGTCAACATTAATGCACTATGCTAATGGTGTCTAATACTGATATGCAGATTTACTTAATTACTAAATGGATTTTACTCCACTTGGTTATGCTTTGCTGCAGTGAGTCAAGTATGTTTGTTTTAGTTTATGTTCAAAGAGGCTTACAGGAACTCACATCCTCCAATTAATGCAGGAGGATAAACTTTGTCGGATTTTGGCCGATTTCCCTTTTTTTTTTTTGAAACAATAAAAGCCCATCCTACATTTCCTCCTCATCTTTATGATTATTGCCGTCCCGAGAATCATTTATATCATTGCTCTAATTTGCCTCATTAGTTACAGTAGTTAGGGTAACGATGATCCTCCTATAATATGTCACCAACCTTTATGTGTAATCCAGGGGAACCGCACATGCCTGTGTCAAGCTCTATTAGAAACAGAGAAATAATCTCTTACTCTCTTGAATATATCAAGCCACTAAACAGCGCAGTTTATTGGCACAGGCTGCTGTTTTATGACTTAATCTCCCATGGTTACGCAATTTGGCTACAGGTCATATTGGTTTATTGTTGTGGCACTAAATAATCAATAACATGGATGTTAGGATGCTATCGCAAGCTCGTTTCAGATTGATCTACAAGAGATGTGCAAGATTTTTTGCCATCCTCGGAATGCAGGTACAATATCACACAGAAAGCCATCACGAGTTGATGTATGATCAAGTGCCAGCAGTCAGTTTTAACTGATGCAGCCACAAAGATGCAAGAAGAAATTATATATATATTAACAGACACAGTTTTAGTGCTTTGCTCCCCCTTAATTTTGTTAGCATTCAAAGGTAGTTAACCTCCAGCGATTATGCATATGTAAATGTGATAATGTCAAATTGCTATTTATGGCGTTCCGCACAGTAAGGATGTCGAGTGAGTCATACGCAGAGACTGGGTAAACTTATAAATCTACAGACCACTGGCTTCCCTAATCCACAATCTAGGGACACACACACACATACACACACACACACACACACACACACACACACACACATGCAGCCCCCTGTCTCTCATGTCACATGCAACATTGATTGTCTATTATATTACATTGATCAAGGGGTGATAACTTGCGATAATTGGATGTTAAATTAAAGAGCTCTCTCCTAGTTCTTGCCATCTCAATTGTAATTGTCATTGGGTGGCAGTTATGATGATGTATGAGGGATTGTGTTTTGCGCAGTGGAGCATGACCCTGATGAGTAATGCTCCTTTTGGCTGCTTGGCATCTCTCCATTTCTCGGCCTTTGCTTTAATGTGTACCGATTGGAATATTAAGAGGACTTATGGATGGCAAAGAAGAGAGGAGAGTAAAGGGAGGGTAAGTATGGCTTTGGGGTCTTGAGAGGGAGAGGATTAAGGAAAGCAACTTGCAAAACGCATGTTTTGCGCTCTCCGTCACCTTGTGTGTTTAGTGTACATTTTACTGCCCTTGTGAGACTATGCCTGCCTCCATAGCTGTTTAGATTCACTGCTGGCTGCTTGTCCCCTGCCAAGCCTGCCGCACTGTCACCTGACCTAGGAGTGACAAAGCAGAGTCCTTAGCCCTTATTATGAGAACATGAGGTCAAAGGCACAGCCACACATGACAGACACCTCCTCACTTCCCGACCCCTGTCACTTCTCATCCATATGAACCACCACCATAGGCTCCATGTTGCAGACAAGGACACTATACTACTCAAGTATATCATCCACAGAATTCATCCTCTGGGAGGACAGGCTCTGCGCAAGGTCCTTAGCAAAGAAAAAAATGTTTATGGTATCTGCAGCGCGGTGAACTTGCTAACCATCGACCCCTCAGACATTTTGATCGCTTGAGCCTGTGGTGCCACCTTAAGCTTTAAACACAACTGAAAAAACGTTTTTATTATGAGAATTAACAGAGTTGTAGAAATGAGCAATGGCTTGTTAACAATTCCTGTAAAAGCTAATGCATCATCTCAATAGCTCACCAGTGTTTAACCTGCACTCATTATCTGATGAACAAGCGAACAAAAATTTATTGTGATGCTGCTGTAGCTGACGACAGAGTTACAATTCATAAAACTGTCACCTGCTCCAGCTCAATAAAAGCTTTCAGAAAAGAAATGACCAAGACCAAGCTAAAAAAAAAATGTAAAAAATAAATAAATAAAAAAAGACTTGTGGGAGCCAGACCAGGATCTAACATTAAAATTCATGCACACAGGCCTGACTAACACAAAATGAAACCAGTTTAAATGCACACAAACAGTCTACAAGACAAATCTAGTGCACCCATGGATAAATATGCTTTGCGGCAGACACGTAAACATGGCAACACAAACATGCCGGGACAGCCTTGGACACATTCACAAGCACGGCGTCTCATCCTGAACAAGCAAACAGAGGCTGAGGAAGGCTGCAGACAGTGAGCCAGCAGTCACCGTACTGCTGAAGGAAGGAGGAAGACGAGGGACACAGCACAAGAACTGAGCATCACAGAGCTAAATACACATGTACCTGCAATGTTCACACATGCACACATATTTTCACACATGCTCACACTTTTTGAGCTATCCTCGAAAGGCTAATACAGCAGCAAATTAGCATATTCAACAGGCTCATCTCCCTCTACTCATTAGCAGATAAACGATATGCCTATATTTAAAGTACTATCACACATTAGTGTCATCATGAAATGTGTGCGCGTGTGCGGGTGTACATGCATCTGCATACAGTAAAGCATGCATATCACACTCACACACACACACACACACACACACACACACACACTCATACACCCGCAGAGGATCGTTCATGCTTGTGAGTGTGTGCGTCTTAACTCGACAGGATCATCCTCCATCCACCTTCTTCCTCATGTGTGTCCCTGTGCTGCGCTTGCTGTCGGAATGTACTGTATAGTAGTGTGTGTGTGTGTGTGTGTGTGTTGCTCCCTGGTGATGTGGAGCCAGCTCAGTGAGCTGACAGTGGGGGGGGCTACAGCAGCGCCGGCGATTAGCATGAGCTTTCATGGGGCGCCGCAGTGGCTGCTGGGAGATTCCATCGTAGGCACGGACCTGTCTCTTCATCGGAAAGTGACAACCCCCCGTGGCACGACGCGCTCAGCTAGACAACTCCGAGAACCAGCTGCATCTGAATCTCCAGGGTTGCGTTCATCTCCTCGTCTTCCTCAACATCAACATCATCGCAATCATCTTCTTTCCCTCCATCTTCTTCCACATCCTGACCATTAATTGCCACATCTTCATTACTGTCTTGATTATACCAGTGTCAGATATTACAGCAGCACCATAATCATCAGTGTTGATGCCTCTGCTGCTCACCATCCAGTTTTTAGCAGCCTGACAGTAAACACAAACAGTGTTCAGCCTCATTAGATAGTTCACAGAGATTCAGCAAATGGTGAAAAACCTTCTTATGGGCTCCAATGGGAAGGTAGATAGTTACCTTATGATTCAGCAAAGGCAGTGCTCATGCTCATTGGCAGTTTATTTGATCAGTGATGATGACACCCACCCTGAGGAACTGAGCTGTCTTTCTCGTCCTGGTCTGGATGCACTCAAGACTGACAGGTGCTGCTTGATGTAAAGCTTGCTCAGATGGTGAGATAGATTGGACTGGTCTTAAACATTCAGGTTAGTTGATACAGAGATGTTCACATCTGAATGCTCTGACCACTAAAGTGCACATGACGTTGGCCCCAGAGGTTCAGGTGCCCAGAGCCCCTCTGTCTCCTCTTCATCTATCCTGCTATTTCTTCCTCTTCCTCCTTCCAGCCTGTCAACTCAGTGAACAGGATGGTCGGCCATAACCTTTTTCATGGCGATGCTTTGTTAAGCATCAGATAGCTGGTGGCTGTGAAGGCCAAGTGTTACAAGTTACAGCTATAACACCATGCGGTGGTGACTAAAAGCTACAGAGTGGAATCTATGTGCATAACTACACCTGTGACAGATCCTGTTACAAGCAACTTAATGCATACAAAAATCTGTGCATTATTTATTAAGTTTTAAAGAGTTTACAATTTCCAAACAGGCTCCTTACTTTAATTTAAATGCTTTTGTCTTTTTGGCTGTGCTCAGGAAGCTTTACCAACCCAAAATGTTGCTATTGGACATTTAGGGAATGAGACTCAGTGATCAACTAATTTTCTGGTACATTTAGGAACAGCTCTGACAAATCCAACTGATTCTACCTTTAAGTTTAATAGTTTTTGCATCATATTAACATGACACAAGGTTCAATTAGCTTTGTCCCTCTCCTGGTAATGTAAACCAACCCGGCTGTAAACCAACCCAGAGTCATAAGAAAGCGGCAAAGACTGGAAGTAATAATAAAACTAGTAAAAAATAGTTTAAAACTAGGCATTTTTGAAAAAAAAAAAAATTAAACTACAAAACTCACTTTTTTAAAAACTATTTAAAACTAAACTGAAATCAAAAAATAAAAGTCCAAACAAAATAAAGATAAAAACTAATGAAAAATTCAAAACTATTATGACCTTGTTTACATTTCAGTACCAGTACTTTATTATTTTTACTTGAGTAAGGAAGTTGAGTCAGTACTTCTACTTTTACCAGAGTCATTTTTTACACAAGTATTTGAATGTCTGCAAAGATTGTATGTACTCATCTAACGTGAAGCTTCAACTCAACAGAAAACCTTTTAAAGTGTGAGTCAGACCTTATTAGTGGAGCATGGAGCTCCTGAAGATGGGTATGGATGTCCAAAGAAAATGTGTATGTATGGGTGTTTGATAATACTATCAAGCTGAGCTTTATTTCACTAAAATTCAATGAAGGTTTGGAAAATTTACCCCTCAGCCCTAGATTATTTCTTCTTATTTAAAATTTTAATCATTAAAGCCAAATATATACTCTCATTTTGAAAAAGGGCAAGCTCATCACCGTAAAAGATTTTTACACAGTTTCCATGACAGTTTATTCAAATACCAGTAAATACTGCATGTTGTTGTTGTTGTTGTTGTTGTTGTTTTTTCAAAAGATTTGGTCCAGCAGTGAGTAAGGGTATTTATCGACAGTTTAGGTGGGGTTGACTCAAAGTAAAAGAACATGCCACCTACTGCAATGAAGTGGCCCATTTTGATCTTTTTAATAGTTTTTGGACAACAATGGAGTGCTGTGTCCCAGAGGAATGAGCTCTATCAGCCTTTGGCTACATAAGCAATCGTTGATATTGATTTATTATTTGTTGTGGTCTTCTCAGGGGTTTTTTGACAGCAGGAAAATGATAGAAAATAAAAACACGTTAAGGTCTTTTTGGTGGGTTTTGGCTCCTCAGAGAGTTTGGGCTCGGTCAGCTGGTTAAAACCACTGATGCATTTTATCTGATCAGGGTCTTTACACAAAAAAAAAAATCACTTGAATTTGTTCACTGCATAATTTACCTTGCTGAGGTATGTAAACATCTGGAATCAATGCCAACTATAAATGATTCAGTGTTGAGCATTCAGTGGTAGAAGAGCAGGATGCATGCAGGAATACATGGATGACAAAATGATAATCTCATGATAATCTCTCATTACATTTGATTCTGTTTGATATCTGTATGGAGGTTTCTTTCTTGTTTTCTGGGCTCTCCTCTGGGTCTCTCATCCAGGGCTCAGGCCTTTGATTATTTCTTTGTTTTTCATTATACCACTCTGCACACTCGCTAGCTTTCCTCCAGGTACATGATCATGATCACTCGTGGAATGAGTGCTATGCACAGAATCTTAAATGTCTGAAAGAACTTACCGCAATGTGTCTTTCAAAAGCAAATATATTATTGCTGCTGCTTTAGACGGCATTCAGACCAAATCATTTGATCTGGAGAAAGCACAGGTCTTCTCATTCATTTGAGTGAGGCTTGTCCGTTTGGCTGCAGTGGTCTGAGCTGCAGTGGCTGCCCAAATAAACAAAACTGGCTACGGCAAAAAAAGTGAAACCAGCTCAACTTTTTCGCCGCAGCCGGCTGTGTTACGCTGTGGCAGCCAGTCACATAAAGGGGCCGTCTTCCAGCAATCGACCGCCACCCATGGATTGGGGGAAGAAGAGAGGACACTGCTTGAGATCACACAATGGGTCGTGTTATGTTAATTAAATGACGTGCACGTCAATGCATTCCACAGAAGCCACTACCAAACTCTACACTCCACTGTGCACAGCTGAATATGACGACAACCTATTGAGGCAAATTCAAGTGTTTAAAACATAATTTTAGAAGTCAAACTACAACTGAATTTCTTTAATTTGTGACTGTTAGGGCTTAGCTGGACAGGAAATAAGTAACTTTAAGCAGCTCTGATGTCATGTCATTACAGAGTTACTGCCAACTACTGGACTGGCATGCATACTTCAGCACTTCTGCTTGTTCATGTACATGCAGATTCTTTTTAAAGACACATACGAAAGACTTTTCTGTTTTCAGTAGGGCTGCTCTCGTTTAAACGTAGCTGTAGTAGTTTGCTTTGGCAGTTTCTTTTGTGTTTCTGACCAGTCTTACCTCGTGCAGAATGACGTCTTGATATCTCCAAAATGTGCTTTAACAACTATCAGAATTATCAAGTTCTGTAGATTCTTTATTGTGTAACAAGAACATCAAACATATGCTTGTTTAATACACAAGTGTCTAAACAAAAATGCATTTCTGGCAACAATTTATTGTCTCTCGCTAAAAATATGTGATTTAATCATTAAATGCCTTAAGACTATTATTGAATTATTGAGTTCAATTGTACATGACACATTTAAGCATACATTTTAATTCAATAATTGTGTAATTAATATTGCATTAGCGCGTTAATGAACCCATTGCATTCAAAGACAAGAGCACTCTGCCTATAGGGACAATTGCTTCAATATAGTCACAATGCAAAGCAAATTAAAGTCATTTCACTTATTTGTGGAATAAAGTCTGCCTCCTACCAACTTGTCGAGTTTGACTGAAGGGTGACTTCATGCTACGTTTCTGCCTCATTGAAACTGATTCCCGGTGGGAGAGACGTGTGTTTGTCTGTCTGTGTGCACATTTCAAACTCCAAACTGTTCATCCAACCCACCACCCAACTACACACACACACACACACAGCACTTTGACAGGTCCTCAATTTTTTTTTTTTTTTTTCAAATCATGAGTAAAAATTTGGGTGTTTAAAACATTTATGACTGATTAGCAGAGAACTTATCCCTTTTAAAGCCTTTCATGTATAAATCATGTGTATTTTGATTTGAAGGGGCCGCTTCTGCCTTATTGATGAGGCGCTCGACTCTAATCAATTAGTAATTGGAGCACAGCTTTTAAATAATGCATTTATTAGGCCTTGTGATGTGTTTAATGGCAGCCCCTCACAGTGCAAATACGTCTGAAGTGCCCTAATGAGTCTTTTATGGGCCAGCCCAGGGAAAATGGCTCATCTCACTCTGTGACATCGCTGCACAATATGTCTTGTTTACACTCAATTGGCCAGTCAGAAAACCAATGCACAGAAGTTCTTACAAATTGTTATCTCGGTTATTATGCTGAACTCCATGTGCCCAGTGGAAGGAGCTTGAATTCATGTTTTTGTTTTGACTCATCAGCTTGTTTTCTCTGTGTCTCCCAACTTGCCAATTAGTAACTTCATGTAATAATCAGTGGTATTTATTGGCATAAGAAAACAGCAACCAGTACGGAACACTTCTGCTAAACTTTGACAGTTTAATGGTGCGAACACATTACGTTTACACATTATTGTGTTGCCTTCCAAGTCCTTAAACACTCCTTATCTTGTGGAAATTTCCTTGTGAGATAATTGTCATCCAAATCACTGGTAAACCACCTGTGTGGAAGAAGCGCGCCACCTGCCTGAGGACAAACCTCTGGGGAAGGCCTGAGCTGTTTAGCCAAAGTCTATATCACCAGCCAGGTTATGCACACCATCCATCATCGTCAGCCCGACTGTGTTTGTGGTCTGTCAGCGGCGTGTGTATGTGCACACATGCATGGCGCACATGTACGTGTGCGTGTGGTGGAGCTGAGTATTGTTGGAGAGCTATTGCTCTCCTGGCAGGGGTGGGTTTTAATTGGAACACCCAGTGAGTGGTATGAGTGCCGGTGTCACAGAGAAAACTCCACCGACAGGCCCACACTGATTCACTCACATGGCGAGCTACTGTCTCCTGAGGGGCTGCAGATTATAAAAGCATTCACAACTTTAAATACCCATGCATCACATACCCTGACTGACTGTGCATGTGTGTGTTACATATGTCTGTATTTATGTACCTACTGCATGTTTTGCCTTGCCACCTTAAGGATCTGTCAGATATTTCCCCATCATCTACATTGATATGACTGTTTAACCATTAGTGTGTTGTTATTTTGACTTGAGATTACAATCAGGATGCAGAGAGGTGACAGTAGACACACCGGCTGTCAAGTAATATTTTATATATATATATATA
>JAQLOL010000022.1:9671120-9705083 GCA_029783665.1 Naso thynnoides
TAATTACTGCCTCATTAGCAGCAGTGCTTAGCCATGTGGACAATAGCAGCAGAACAGCTGATAAAAACACATGCAGAGGCTACAGTTGAAAGAACAGTGCTGTGTTTTATGTCTTCATTGGCCCACTATACATTTTAGAGCATCTTCGTCCAAAGGGATGAAGTTGGTAATTAGAGCACCATGGCACAATGACAGATATTCTGTTTTTTGTGCACAAGATGCTGCGGTGTTTGCAGTAGTGAATCAGTGCGCTCTGGTGTTAAAAACAGAAAAAAACGAAGAACAGCCTATCACACACCTTCTTCCCCACACCTACACCTTCTGCCTCCACCCTTTCCCCTCCTCCCAACCCCCCGGCGTCCAGATGTTGCTGTCACCCCTGTTCTGCGGAGGCGCCGCAGTGTGGAACTGCCTGAAGTGATGACAATAAACACCTCCGCCATAACCTGGGCCTCTGCATTTGCATATTTGCCTGGTTTAATTTGAGGGGGAAGTATGCAAATGTATGCAAAATGAAATCCATCTCCTAATGACATGAGACGATTAAACAATTTTTATGCTTAAATATTCTGTTTAATGAAATCAAACGGGCCCACGCGCCGCGACAAATTTGCCCAGGCATGGGCAAAATTAGAGGATCTCACAAAAAAGGGAGAACGAGGAAAGAGAGGGGAGAGAGGGGAGGGGAGAGGAGGAGAGAGGGGAGTGGGGAGGTAACTGCCTTTGTTTGGTGTGCATGACCGCTATTTAAAGTGTCCCTCGCAAGAGAGAAGTAAAAAAATCAGTAAGCTCCTGAATTCAAATAAGATTTCTATAACAATTATAAAATCTGTCAGTCCCCCCTTTTCATACACCCACTTTCTCAGTTGAAAGAACAGCGGGTGATGAGGCGCAAAATATACTTCTAAAATGTTCTAAAATAACGTCTATATCTGCAATGACGTATTTCCAAGCATTTCTAAAAAAGCCTTGCAATTTTCTTGCAGATGGCATTGAACTCGGAAGTGGTGCATTAACTCGTTTTGGGGAGCTAATGCTCCATTTCCAGGCACCCTCTGTCCACCTCAGCTTAGAAATAACATTGTCTTTGTTAATACACAGCTTAACAAAAAGGAAAATAAAATGATTTCCTTGTCAAAGTCAGCGCCTAAAGACACGATCACCCAGGAACAGAATACATAACGAAGGAGACAGCACTGTGATTAAAGTTGGAAACAGAGAGAGAGAGAGAGACAGAGAGAGAGAGAGAGAGAGAGAGAGAGAGAGAGTAATATGCGACTGCTTAATTGTGGCTTTGCAGGGAACTGGTGACTAATGGCCTTTCCACGGAGCTGTTCAAGCCATGAGCTGCGCATTAATATAAAGGGGGTTATTATTATGTTTTAGCTTCAGACCTGATTAATCACATGGATTTACTTCCAGCTCAACACCTTATATTGGGAGCCGTGCTGCTGTTAGGCAGCCATCAAGCCCATGATGTAGGTGCTTGCACCTTCTTTGAAATTCAAATGATGGACAAGATACGCTGTGCGTGGTTAAAGCAGGTTAGACTGTCAGATGGAAGTGATTCCCACAGGTAGAGAACCCAAAGCTATAATCATGACTGTCAAAGCAAAAATACAGCTGCCTGTGCTGGATTTGACCTCTTGTTTGCAGCATGTGCAGTACTCAGCAGTGTTTGATCGTATCGTGTTACATAATTGCATTATTGTAATGATATTATTTTTTCTAGTAACGAGTATTGTAACAGATTACTAGTAACACCTCTGTAATGTTATTGCTGTTACCCCAAAATAAAACAGATCATTACAATTTAGTTACTTGATTCTGGTTTTAATTGATTAATTTAAATAATTCTGTATTAGTTGCGACATGATGAAAAGTGTTGCGTGACTAAACCATCAGCCGTCAGCTGCAGCAACATTTCAACGTTACAGAGAAAAAAGGAGTTAGAGATGGAAGCTTGGGCTTTTAGAGTGACTACGAGAAACTTTCAGTTTTTGTTGATTCTGGCGGCCCCTTCGGACAAAAGCAATAGTGACACAAGCGCCTACAGTTGTAAAGATCTTTGCCAGCGAGTGCCAGGCAGGCAGAACTCGGCATAGCACCAGCAACATGTGCATTTGTTTTGGTAAAGAGTGAAAGAGAGACGGCAGGATGGATGGCGATGAGGTAACATATTTATATGTGACTGAGAAATAAGTTAGAAGCCAGCTGTATAGCAGTAATGTCCCCGAGACCTATTACCTCTATTTTCTGCAGGTAAATGTTACACAGCCGTTTGCGTTAACGTTACATGCTAAGGTGCAAACTAACAGCCGTATAATCACAGTATTGTCAATGCACAGAGCAACGAAAAAAATAAATTTGTTTCGTCTAAGTTCGCGGGGATTTGGACCCGATCACAGGCATTAATAGTAACTACGTAAAAATAACCGTATTTTCGCTGAGGGTCTCATTTGCTGTTACAGCAAATTTAGAATCATTAGAGGAATCATGAAACTGTTTCATAAATACTTAAAAGTTCCTCATGGTCACTTTAACGGCTGGAAATATGCCCACTATTTCAAGCGTAATGGAAGCAAACCCGATAAAGATCTAAATGTAGAATGTAAATTGTGTCCAGGAGGTTCTGAGACACTTTCCAAAAATGCTGCCTCAAACCTCCTGAAACACCGTCAACGGCGGCATGACACTGTGAAGTTTGTGGAAACTGACCACAGCAAAGGTGAGTCATCTGTGGCCGCGGATGATGGTTGTAGCCCTACACTGCTGAAACAGCAAAAACTGGATTTTTCAGCTACAGCAAGCCAGTTGTTCCTTTCATCTGCCTGTGTCTTAAAATGGATTCAAAGGCTGTAAAAAAAACAAATGCTAGCCTGAAGCATGAGCTGCAGCCAACAGTGATTGTACGAACATTCAGAGGTGCATGTGCAAAGTCTTAATTTTGAGGAGAGATGACACAATTACCAACTTTTGGGGTGTAGTGGAAAAATAATATATTACTTTGGTAGGGAATGATAAGTAAAGGAATGACATTACTTTAAAAAAGTAATATGCTACTTTTTTTTTGAGGGGAGGAACAAACACTGGTACTCAGTGAACATTATTGGAGCAGGAGGGGCAACCATGAGTGATGATGGTGGTGGTGCTGGACTGGATGACAGCTGGAGACACCAGCGTGAATGGGGCAATGACTGGATATGCTCAGTTAGCCTTGGTGCAGCCAAAGAGCAGCAAAGGCCTCAGTAGGACCCCAAGGCTGGGAGGGGATTTCTTCAGCCTGATGCTTTGTTGCCCCCTAATCCCATTGGTTTATATATTATCCCTGCCTTCGCTCCGACAGCAGGCTAATATGAAAGGAGTCGGAGCTCTTCTCGCGGCTCCTCTCTCCAAACAGCAAGAAGAGTGCGGCGCGTGTGTGTAAACTGTTGATTACGGCTAGTACAGATGTTAAAGTGGACACAGACTGAGAGATAGAGAGAGAGTTACACACACACACATAGACGCAGGTGCACATACACACAGTTAACTCAAGTGTTGGGTGGGGTGGAAAGAGCTTGTTGTAGCGCATCGATCGATTTCAGGCTCCTCCGCCAAGATCCTCTGCTCGCACACCTCAAAACTGAAGATGATGCAGTGTTGGGAGTGGGAGCAAGGTGGGGATGTGGTGGTGGTGGTGGGGGTCCTCTGGTTGCATGCTCCATGACACCCTGCCAACAGTTATAAAACCACCATAATGTCAAACATGACAGACCTGAGAACACACTCTCTCTGAGAGAGTGTGAGTGCAGGTTTGCTCTCTGTGCCTGCACAGTCTGTCTGTTTATGTATGTGCTTGTGTACTGTATGCGTTTGCATGTCTTTATATTCTGCACAGTACATTATGATACACATGTTAATGTTCGGGATTTGCGGTTGGGGCCAAGGGGAGCAGGAAGAGGTGGGGAACTGGATTATTAACCCTTAACATGGAGCTTGATGTGGTTTGCTAAAATTATGGCGCGGGGGGATTTATGTGATCCCCATAATCCCACAGGCCTTGATGCTCCAAATCCATTGTCATGCTTCACTTTTATAGAGGGAAATTTCCATGACTTCAGCTCCCCACTTAGATTGCACTTTGCATAAGCACAATCGCGCACACATAGCTGCCACCCATTGAACATTCCTGTCTGAATACCCAAGCATCACATTTCACAGGGCAGCTCTTTGATGTTATTACACTCCTTTATTTGTGGTTTATGTGCTTCCACCAGTCGGTTGATTATATGGAATGCCCAGTGCTACAAATGGAGTAGTGTCGGAATGAAAGGAAAAATGAAAACCCTTGTTAATGAGACCTTTGTCCCTTTTTTTACAAAATTACATGGAAGTCGAAAAGGGACAATTGTGATTAATTTGTTGACGAATTTATTTGTTTTTAGAGACGTGGATTTTAAATACAGCAATTCTTGTACATTATGATGATGTTAATTAATATTAATCAGTATGCCTTTGTGGTGACCTTAATCAAGAGCATTAACAGGTGCAGCAGGTGCTCAGGTCATGTGAAATATAGAAACATTTACCGTCCGTTCACACTGACAAAGGACATGTGAAACTGAGAAACATTTTCCGTTTGCCTCGGATATTTCAGCATCTAGCGCGTCTCATCACATTTGCATGAACATATGCGTTCTGTCTTCGAAATGAATGTCTGTGAATGTGTCAGGAAGTTAATTCTCTGTGTTTGCATGTGCATTTGTAATCGCATGTGTGCGAGCATGTGTGTGCCTTCGCATGTCTCGCACCCCCGACTGCTGAGAGGAGACAAAGTCACAATCATATTTGTCACAGTTGGGGGTAAATGTGACTTGCTAAGTCACTCTTATTGTTTTATTTTCTTCCAAGTGGAAGATGGTAAGCATCTTCCCACTCCTCAGCCTCTTTGTGCTCTTTTTCTCTGAGGCAAATTTCCTCAACAAAACTTTCTCCATCCCCTCACCTCTCTCTCTCTCTCGCTCTCTCTCTCCCTTAAACTCTCCCTTCTCTGCGGGATGGTCATTTAATCCATCTAACCAGCTGGAAAGATAAATATTCCTCAGTGGAGAGTGAGGCCCCTGCCTCTCCACTCACGCAGACCGGAGATGAGGGGAAAGTCTCCCTCTCTACAGAGCTCAGACGCTCCAATACTTTAATAAAGTCTTCCTTTCAACCAGACACTGACATGAAGATGGCTGCAAGGACTGCAACACCTCATGAGATTTCTACCTTTCACTTAGAAAAAGTTAAATCCTTTTGTATTGTTTTCTCTATATATGCAATGCGAATCATGTATGCAGTCACAGTATGTAGCTTTTGAGACCAAAAATATTTGGGACTGTCTTATTGTAAAGTAAAATAAGATGACAGAAGGTAATATTTTCTGAAATCAGCACAGTGTTTTCTACAAAAATCCTGTAAGACTAAGATGACATGTTCTCACATAGCCTGGAACCTCCATCAACCCCTATAGCGTGTACATTTTTCCAGGCTGCATTTGGCTGATTATCCCTGAAGGAGGACCGTGGATGGGATCCTGAGGCTGACTCATGGTTTCTGTTTGGAGAGGTCCAGTCCGGTGCAGGCTGGCCCGACTGGAACCTGTGTTTACACAGCCTCTCAGGCCAGACTGGGAGGCCCTTTTTTCACACCCAGGTGCTTTCCAAAGAAAACCTCCTGCAGAGGCCCCTCGCATAAGGTACACCACACTGAAAACCATACATACTGCCTCATTCCTCCTGCCGCGTTGCACGCTTCAGCTGCACACTTATTATAATAATACAGAAACTCAGTGTGGGACATTATGGCATAAGCACTGCATGGTATTTGTGTGCAAGTTAAAAGTAATATTTTCCTCTGTTCACATGGATACTGAGTGCATGATAGCAAATATTCTCTATTTCTTATCTCGGCATAACTCACTGCAGGGGAATTTGGTTTCTCTGTGTGTGTTATTTGGTTGAGGGAGCTTGAAAAATTGGTATTCCAGAGGCTGATAACTCTTCAGACAGCTTCACTGCTGGAATGAGTCAGCATGACCCCTTTGTCTGTTTAGGAGTGTCACACCTTAGCCTTTAGAGAGTTGCTTAGCACAGGGTCAAAACCAGAGGAGGGATGCTGCAGAGGTGTAAAGGAAAGAGCCGCAGTGGTTACAGGAAAACCTATAACAACTTTTAACATATACTATACAAAAAACATGTTAAAATAATATATGCACACTTGTCAAGGTAAAGCAGCGGCCATTTAATGCACACACAGAAATAAACACATTAAGACAGCTGCACGTATGCAGTTACATACACATATATAAGCCACTAACACCTGAAAATTTCACCCCAAAGCTCCTTCTCAGAGCAAAAAAAGGCTATGCATATATGTATATAATAATTACATTCCATATATCTTCCAAAATCCCATTTCCATCAGTGGTAATTCTGCTGCACAGGAGTAATGGGTGTATTATGCCGTTATGACAGGCCCAGCTCCCTCCCTATCCCCTCCCTATCATCCGGCATACAGTCACCAACCCCCCCTCTGCCTCCCGCTTCAGTCAAACTGCTGAAAAATCAATGTAACAAGTAAAAATATGCAAACTGAGGGATTTTTCATGCTACCTCCCTGGAAAGAGACAGTCAGAAGCAATGTGGAGGTTTGTTACCAGTTTGAGAGGTAAGTATGAACATCGTTCATCTGTTCTTTTCTGTTTTTCATCCGGAAAAAAACGACTACACATATGTTTGAGTATAGGTGTCTGAATCTGAGAGTAACATAAGCTGCTAGAAGACGCATGTTGAGCTATGGTTATAGCTCGATTAGGCAGTTTCAGTGGACTATTGCCCTAGTCCCAGTGTACAAGAGAGATTTGTCTCATTGATAGAAGAATGTCCGACCCCACTGCAGTAGGTGGCGATGTGCTCCCTTTTAGCTGGTTGCTGTTGGACCTTCTTCATGCTGACCTAATACATCAAATGCCAAACAAGTGACAAACATGCTAGCAAGCGGAAAGCAGGTTTCATGTCAACAGGAAAAACATGGGCAACTTATGGACAACTTTACTTTAGGTGCAAATTAGAGGCATGCTATCCCTCGTGCTCACGTTATTCTTGTTTTCTTTCCAATTTTCTTCTATGAATTTATGCTGCTTGACTTCAGGGACAAAGGCCGTAGCAGAAAATGCTGAGGCCAGTTCTATGCCGAATAAGGCGCATACAGTACGTGCAAGAGTAAATCGATCCCCAATCGCATTATCTAGCTGTGTCAGTCCAATTTAGAAAAAAGTTGACTTTAATATGATTTCAGTCGGATTAACATGTTTACATGAATTTTAAAAGTCCAGTTTTAGTCGGACTAACGCAATTAATTGACTTTTTCAAACACCATGGAAATGTACTGCCTGATCACATTCCTGAGAACCTTGTTTTAAAAGCATGATAGCCCTCAGTGAGCATGCAAAGAGGACTGAATAAATGAGTGCATAAATGACCGAGCCAGTGATTGAGTGAAGAAATTATTGAGCTGGTAAATGAACAAATGTTTGAGCGAGTGACTGAGTGAATGGCTGGGACATTGAGTATGTGTCTGACTGAGTAACCGCGTCGTCCTGAGAGCCACACACACTAGAGGCAATCCAAACAAACAGCTCTAAGTGCTGCAGTGTTCGCTGAGGGACCTGGGAAAAGCCCCATCAGCCCAATGAATGAGAGCATTCTGCCCCTCGCAGCCTGTTATTAAAATCAATTAATGACGGGGAGGGAGGCCCCTGTAAAAGCTGACTTGTTGGGCTCTAGGGGTCTTTTGCGACACGTTGCTTTTCTGGATCACTTGTGCCATATGGAACCTCCCCTCTCATGGCACATAACTCACTTTTATGAGGGCTTCATTGGCTAATGATGGAATAGTGCACGAGCACTGAGCATGGGAGTGTTCCTGGCCCCATAACTGTCACTCCCTCTGCTGTCATTGTCTCTGTCACTCTGATCATCGCTGAGACACTACTGTTGGCTTCAGAAAGCACATTTCTGACAAGAGGTGAGAGAGAAATGGGTACAAAGGAGCTTTTTTTTCAGGATACATTTACTATTTGTTTAGACACAGCAGACAGAATGACAGAAAACATTCAGGCTTAGAGTGACAAAATAAACTGTGACTCAAACAGGATCATGTTTTGTTGCAACAAAGCCAAAGAATCTGATGCATCTTCACCTGCCTGTCTTCATGGGTTCATACTTCGGTTTTCTGCGTCTATACATTAGGACAGAATGTGTCATTCCAACAGACACACAATCAGTTTTAAACAAATTGTTTCTGGATCTTGGTCCAGCTTCAGGCCAGACAGGCCCAATTGAAGAGGAGATTGGCCGTTACAGAGGAGCATGGTGGCTGTGCTGGGGGACGGAGGCGCTCCATTTACCAGCGCTGAAGGAACCAGGCACTCATTTCAGCAGCGTCTCCCACAGGGATGGGAGAAGGAGACAAACTTGCTTGGATCTCTTATGTTTCCACAGGAGAAGCCTCCACTCCCATCTGAGGGATATTGCTCTCTTTCCCATCTTGTTTGAAGCACTGGGTATGTTTTGTAGTTTTACTCCCTAATCAAAGGTGCCCCCACCACCAACGTCATCCCCTTGCCACCATCTGTTGGTCTCTGCTTCACGTCGACAGTCACACCTCTCTCTCTCTCTCTCTCTCTCTCTCTCTCTCTCTCTCTCTCTGTCTGTCTCTCTCTCTCACAAACACGCTCACTGGGCAATTTCTCTGGGATCACTAACAAGAGGATGCCTTTTCCTTTGAGATGAGTTTAGCTGACCCATCAATTACTTTCTCCCTGGAAGAGCATAACATGACAATAATTATGATAATGACATGACGTTGTGATAATGACATGATAAGGAAGTGTAAGATGAATCTGCCCCCTGTGCAGTAAGTGCTTATCATGTCAGCAGAGGAGGAACTGAACCTGACAAGAGATGCATTTAGTGCCTGTAGGTAAAGAAGTGCTGAAGTGTGTGTCAGGTGTTTGCACCGGCTGGGAACGTGTCACATTCATGCATCAAGTGTAGCTGACATTCTTCAGCACATGATCAGGTGCCTGTAATAAATAGTTTAATATGAGTCGTCAGCTTCAGTGAAGTCAAGTTTGACATTTATTTTTTATGAAGAAGGAGTTTAAGCTCACAGATTGTTTGATCTGTAAGTGAATGTTTTTAGGTCTCTTTATTTCACCTCAGCTCCAATACCTCAGGGCTGTTTGAGTGATGCTGGTGTTGATGTGTCAAAGCTCTGCTAGAATGCATTATTTTTCTCTTTTTGCCCAACAGATTATTTTTAACATGTACAAGGAGACGGACACAAAGCAGGCGGGCCAGTCAAAACAACACTAGCTGTGCTTAAACTACAGTACTCTGTGTAAGAAACAACATTCAACAGTTAGGCAAACATTCAACCTTAGACTCTGTCATTGTATTGGCTTCAAGTAAGGCATCACACAGTTTCTCCACAGACCGCTTCCGCCAATAAACGTTTACACTCTAGAAACCATTTCAGTGCTTCAGTCGACAAATGCTCGCCAAATTAGCCGCACAACATGCTAACACCAGGCTCAAGAGGTTTGCTTGCACAGTAGACAGTAAAGCAACGTATAAAAGGCTGAGGCTTGCATTTCGAAAAATCCCCATAGCCTGAATCCATCGACAATTACATGACACGCTGTAAATTGCTGCGGTTGTAGGATGACAATGAAGCGACACACCCTTGCCAGATCAGCCACACAATACACTAACGCCAGCTTCAATAGGTTTGCAAAGTAGAAAGTAAAGCAACATAGAAAATGGGAAAACTTCCAGTTGGTCATGATCCCTCCTTCAGCTTCAAGTTTTAAGTGAATTTGTTAACACTTTACTTAAAGCATGCATCTATAATGCATTTTGAACACACTTATAATATGTTATAATAAGCCTATAGCACTGTATAATCATAGCTACAAGCTATGTAATGCAAGCTGTATAATGCATTATAAGTGTGTTCATAATGCGTTATAATGTGTTATGTGTGTTTACAATGTCTTATAATGCATTATAGAGACAGGCTTCATAATAAGTGTTACTGAGAATTCTTCTTTGTACTGGTGCTTTTTTGAGAAAGCTGTTAGTACATGACCAGAGTCAGAGTATTTTCTAGCCGTTGTGGGTATGTTTCCATGGAAAATAAGCTTAATCTACTCAGCTCTTGTGTCCTATGATGATGGAAGTAGCTGTCTCGTGCCTTCATGAGAGTGAAACCTCCTATGCTATAGCCACCAGGTGGTGAGAAGCAAAGGGAAAATCCCCTTTAATGCCAACAGGACAGGCATTCAGTTCAACACCCAGTAATTCAATACCAGGGTCACAGTACATTTTCATGTAATGTCGCCTCCCTTTGCTGTCCGTGTTTATCGTGTGTGTAAATCTCTTTTTTCACTCCCCTATGCGATCTAAAGCAGCGTAAAGTGGTCGAGATGTGTGCAGTCCAGTTTGGAATTGGTAGTGATGGATAGAGAGGCAAAGCTGTGATTGCAGTCGATAGCTCCATCCATCTTTTCAAGCAGAGACCTCTAACTTCCCAGAATATTGAAGATAGCGTAGATGATCGATATGAGCGCAACTTTGAGATTAAGGCCTCGTTTATTAATCCTCTTGCGGAAAGCTTTTCTCACTCTCACCACCTTTGTGTCTATCTGTTGAGATTTAGTGTAAAAAGGTAAAGAAAACCATATCTATGTGCTTATTCTGTTCCAGGGGTTTGGAGGCAAGGGATTGCTGAGTGTGCTGCACCTTCCCGTCGCAGCAGCTCTGCCAGCTCATATTGATAAATGTTGTCCAAATATAAAAAGGAGGAATCGTTCTGCAGGGAGTATGGGAAGATCGAAGAGAATCAGAAAACCTTTTAGTGGAACAGATGAACTTAAAACGCACAGTGGATTTGGAATAACATAATGTATTTATCAGATGTTTTGTATTGAGGTTTATTTAAGCGTAAATAAAGACCAAACTTCGACACCAGGAATTCCTGAAAGAGCTAAACATTTATTTAAAGACATGGCTTTGAGCTGATCAAACCACAAAGAGGCGTTTTGTCATTCTCTTTCTGATTTGTAGTCGATGGCACTTCGGTTGAAAATGCTGCTGAATACTTCATCACCCACATGCCAAATACACCATTTTTCATTTCTTGTTAATTCCTTTTCTAAAGCCTCCTTCTATTCCCTCCACCCCTCCTAATCTGGCAGTAAAGGTCAGTTTAGCATAATGACATCATACAGACGAGCATGGGCAAACCCAGATTACTAAATCTGACTCTAATGTGGCTTTTCAGATGAAACAGCATTAAATGACATTAACGCCGCCGCATTCACTGGCAGCTTTAACGGAGATTGCTCAGGACTGGCCCTTTTTTACCCTCTTTGTATTTTTAATGAGGTGACAGAGAGAGGCAAGATTGGAATGGGATGGTCTTACAACATGCTGAGCTGGGATCAGATACAGTCCGTCTATTTGTGTAATATTCCATCAGCTCTCTTATAGGGCCGGGGTTAACCTCTTCAGTGTGACTGACATTTTTAGAGCACAGGCACCACCGCTGGCAGAACTCAAGGGGACTTTTAGAAAAATATTACAGCCATCATTGGCACGATGAGATCACTTTTTTTTTAATGTTTCTTTGAGTTCAGGCCCAGATTTGCATTTACTGTTGGCTTTGGAGGAACAAACTGGTTCATGATTATCTCTGCTGTTTTCTTAGCTTGTGAATCAACAGGGCATTTGCTCAAAATTGAACATTTGTTTGGAAATTCATGCCCTCAAGCACATGTTGCTGATTGTACCTTGAAGACAAAGTGAGCAGGCTGTGTTCTAACAACCTGTCTTTTGTTGCTCCACTGCTGCTTTTCATTTTAAAATAAAAAATGGATAACGGGAAATGTATGGAAAAACACAAAGATGAAGAGCCTAAAATATAGGAAGTCTGGGTCGGGCGGATACTCTTGAACATTCATCTGTTTCTTGGCTGCTTCCACAGCAAGATGTTTTTTTTTTTTTTTTCTGCTCAATCTCTGTGGCAACAGCAACATTTCCCAGCACAGGAAACATGATCACTGGAGGGAACGTGGACTGGAAAAGAAGAAGAATGACGACACAGGGGTCATGAATTATACAAAAAGCTTTGCTACACTTAACATCATTAAGGCCTGTATTAATTACGGCTATGAAGCATTGTAAATCACATCCGTAGCACTTTCATCAATGCGGCTTAACACAGCCCTTTCATAACTGACTCACGGCATGCTGGTTAGGAAACAAATGGCATGCTGGTTAGGAGACAATACACTAATCAACACAGAACAGCATGTGTATGTGGCACAATTACCTAGATGATTTCAAGAGTCATCTCAGATTGGTACATACAAGAGAAATATGCTCATACGTTCACTCACTTAGTCTCATTTTAGCCACCACAGAAACACACATAAAGGCACATAAACTGCCACCAAATCAGAACTAATTATGTCTACTGATAAACAGCAGAATACACGGAGCAGTAGTGAGGATATTCCTGCATTTTTAAATAGCTTTTTTAAAGACTGGCTTATATTGAGACGGCAAAATGCAAACAAACGAAAGTGATGCCTAAAATCTGTTGATTCACTACAATAATAATAGGCTAATTATTAAAATAAAATTTTATGGATTAATGCAATGTATTCTAAGCAGTGGAGTGTGTCCAGATTAAGCCCCTTTGAGGGTTTTTTTGCACCTCTCCAGCACATTTTATTGCCTATATGTATGTTATCTGTATTATTCATATATGTGGAAACCAATAAAGCAAAAAAAAAAAAAAAAAACTAAACTAAACTAATGCAAATTAAACAAAAATCCATCTCAGTATTTTTTTTTCTCTTAATGTATAATTACAGGCTCACACAAAATGCAGCAAAATGCTGCTAAACTGTTGATGTTTTTACAGGAAAGAAATTGCGGTTTTGTGCCATCTGCAACGTGTAGGAAAGTGGTTGAGAAGGCCGGACGGCTTATAAATACAGACTTTGACGCTGGAGGCCCGAGGCTTCATGTCCTGAGTCCCACGTGTGGTTAGTTTTGGCAATAAACTCAGTTAACCTCTGGTTGATTAACATGCCTGTAAACATACCCTGTTCTGTTCTTCAGATCAACATTTAACCAAACCCCGCAACTTTTCTCTAAGTGCTGTAAGTGCCTAAACATAAGCATAAAAAACAGTGGTGGCTGCACAGAGCTTGTAATGAAAGAAAACAAATGAAATATGTTGTTACTGAACATTTTACTGATATGATCTGTATCAACAGTTAGCAGATTGCCAGATACATTGATTAAATTTTGTTCTTGGTGTTAATTAAAACATAAGCTAGGTACAAATTTATAACAAAAAAAGATATTTTCTGTTGCTGATTTGTATTATATAAACACAAATGTGATGTAGACAGACTTTAAGTGACACTGAATAATAATTTTACATTGAAGTTTGATTACAGGCATGTAACATTATCCTTAAAGGAAGAGTTCCGTTTTTGGCACATTAAGCCTTATAATAAGGATATTTATGATCATGTTTCACAATCAATCACAATCAATGTTTCACAGCATTATTATGACAACTGGTGCAGTCCTGAGAGCTGGAGCTTGTTGCTGCCAGCTGAAAACAACGGAGGAGCATCAGATAATCTGTCAAAAAATACAATAAACACTTCCTTTAAAAGACGTGAAACTCGTCGAATGTTTGGTGGTGTCTGCTCATGTACTGACACTAAAACAGAAAGCTAAACATTGTTATATAACCTGGAAACTGCTGTTTGTTTGTTTTGTGAAGCAGCTGAAAGAGCCACTTTTGGGTTCTATATCTGTGTTTAGCTTCTTGTTTTAGTGGGTTTTTTTAGTGACACATAAACATTTGGTAAGTTTCACATATTTTAAAACGAGCATTTATTGTTTTTTTTGACAGATTTTTTCAGCGCACATGCTCCTCTGTTGTTTTCAGCTGGCTGTGATGTCAGCAACGAGCTCCAGGTCTCAGGACTGCACCGACTGTCATAATAATGCTGTAGAACATCATATATAATTGTAAATATCCTTATCGGACTATTGCAATTAACCAAACTCCTTTAAAAGTTTACATACAGAGGCCAGCCTCACTCCCAAATGTTCCAGTCTTTATTTATCTAGTTTCACATTTTGTAGACATTTACAAAAATGTGAAAGAGTTTTTAAAAAAGGGGGTAAAAGAGATTTTTAAAACCTATTACATCATTTCTGAAACAAAAACTTTTTCCAAAGCATTTCAAAGGGGCGTAAATTGACAGGTCAAAGTAGAATTATTTTATTCATGTCAGACATAAATGTAAAAAAAAAACCTTCAATTTTAATGCATTGTGTTTGAGTTTTAAAAGTGTAAATGAAGTGAACCCTTAGTTTCAATACTGCAAAACCAACATTCAACAAAATTGCTGTTTTTTTTGTTGTTGTTTTTTTCTGTGGAGGAAATGGACACTTATTATTTTGCAGTGTGCAGCATTCCCACAAACTCACAGAGCTGATCAGGGTTACAACAGCCTAATGAAATCACCAGCACATGCTCAGGACCCAAATCATATCATCACAGTGTTACCACTCTGCCCTGCTGACGCATGTGAGGCACATAGCAGATCTACCAAAACACGGAGCGATTATTCTCTTCACAACAATATAGCTTTTTAGTAGAGATGCTCCTTTCCAGCTCTGACTATTTATGACAAAATTTTAACGCTCTTAAACAAACTAGAGCTCTATAAAATGTCAGTTGATACAATTTATGCTGCAATTCTTTCACTGGAGCCATTTGTTATTCTCATTATCGTCTTTTATAAACAGTTAAATATGTTTACTGCATAGCACAATCGGGAAAAAAGAGAAAATTTTGACCACTGAGAAATTTCGGAGACCATGGTGGTTGGGGTCCTGACCAGCAGTGGTCAGTGTGGTGTTTAACTGTGGTGGCCGAAGGAAGAGTGTGTGCCTGCGCAGGCTTCATTCAGCCCCACAGACAAATATAAATGATATGAAGGAATCTGTGTGAACAAAGCGCAAATGACAGCCTCACTGTAAGCAGTCAAGAGCAGATCAACTGGTGGACCTTCAATATTGAGGAAAATATCGTCTGTCTTTTATAATGACTCATCGCCCATTACAAAGTAGCCCACTGATACTACATTGCTGCACCCGACTTGAGTGAGACATTCAGGAAGTTCTAACAAAAATAGCAGTTACTCACTTACTGAGGGCAAACATGCTGTTCTGCGCTCCTGCTTAAGAGATAAATGAAGTCCATATTTTTGTCAAGATTCTTGTTTTTGTGGTTTTTGGCAGCAGCTTCAGTGATAAACAGTCGTAGCTTTGGTGTTTGGATCTGTTTTCACCGGAAAACCTCATGCAACTTTATTGTCGTGCTTTGATGTCGCAGTCGTGCCAGCAGCTCTCAAACCCCAAAATAACACACTTTTACAGTTTTTCTACAAAACGATTACAACTCACGGAAAAATGTAATTTTAGGTGACACTGTCTATGAAGCCTGTCTCTATGATGCATTATAACACATTATGAACACACTTATAATGCATTATAGGTGGTTATTGTTAGGGTCAGGTTTAGGGTTAACCATAGCCCTGATTATAACTATGATTATACAGCTCTATAGGTGCATTCTGAGGCATTATAAGTATGTTCATAATGCATTACAGTTGGATGCTCTAAGGAAAGTGTTACCTTGTTTTACTTTAGACTTTGAGAGGCCGTTTCTATCGATACATGTATGTACACATGTACAGAACTTGTTAAAAAAATCTTTTAAGTAATGTTTTAGCCTGACTCGTAAGCTCTAATAATGGCTGAGTGAATCCATATGATGCACCAACAGGAGTAAAACACATGTGTGCAAGTCATAAACAAGTTAAGTCCACACTGCGAGTGAAGCAAGTCAAATCAAGTCACTGCTCACATCAAGCAAGTCACGCAGGAAATTCTGATGATCTGTACAAGCAGCCTGCTTTCTTCTTAATACTGAAATTTGACATTTGCAGCAAAAAATAACAAGCCTCAAAGATTACAACAGTTGGGGGTGGGGTGGCGGTTTAAATTACATTACAGCCGTTTATGATCATTTTGATTAAGACACTGACTGTGATGATATGCTTACATTAGTTTTCAAGTGCATATTTTTGTACTCTACTGTAACAGCACCAAAGAGAAATTAAGAGAGCAGGCACACAGTAGATGATAATTATTTACATCCAATAAAATTCATTGATTCGACATCAAGGTAACATAATTTCAACCAGACGTTAGCTTTTATAGCCTACATTTGACCAGCCAACAAACTAAAAAGACATTTACATACCAAAGTACTTACATGGCACAAAAGATGATGGATAGATGAAAACATCAACTGTTATAATCAATTTCTCTGTAAACTGTCAAATGAAGAATTACACCGAGGCTGAAAGAAAATGCAACCAATTTCAACATCAAATAAATCTTCCACCAGGGTTGAAATTATTATTTTTCTTCTTCTTGCATTGTTTTAATGGTCAGATAAACAATCAGAAGCACCACTTGTGAACAACAGCCTGAGCAAAATCTCATTGCCAAAATGCAATTTTCTCCACTGGAGGTCCTAACATGATTTCCTGCAGACCTCCATGGTGAGCAGGTATGTGGCTGCAAATGAATCTTTAGACCATCACTGCTATTTGTATTAAAATTCAGACAATCATCATGTGTGTGGTGTTCATTCAGATAACACCTACAGTGTTATTCTGTGTCATTTCACTGTAATATATGGATGTATAAACAGTGTCTGTTTTCTATGTAAATTACATACACTACATGGATGTAATTTGCTATCATCTCAGAGACTTTGCAGGAAGTGTAAATTTAAATGAAAGACATAGACGCACAGTCAAACTGAGACAGAGCAGAGCAACAGCAACAGTCATTCACATAAAACTGCAGTGAAAAGAAACAATCTTCCTCGTTTTTACCACTAAATGCTTCTTAAACCCACCACATTCTAACATTTCTCAATTAGTTCTTAGTTTACAAGTCAGAGCGACTGAACAAGATTAAATCAAGGTTAAAAGACAGGATAAAGAGGATTTACGCAGGTGATTTAGTGCCTTTGATTAAGATAGGTTTGAATCAAATGTTTATTTTCAGATCCTCATGAGCATAATTAATCTAAATGTGAGCCTAAATTATCAACCCAAAGCACTAATTGGTCTTTGTTGTTCAATCTTGGTTTGCTGTTTTTATTTACACTATGGCAGAAGGATTTCTTATCTCACTGAAGCCACTGAGGCATCAACAGGACCGCGCCACAGCTGCAAAGCTAATTAATGTGATTTATGCTTGTTTGGTTGCTTGCTAGCTTGCACATTTTTGAGGAAAGCAAAATCATCTGCTAGTCATTGTCTTTGGTAAATAAGAAAAATTGGACTTTTCAGTAAGCGGAACACTGGCTTACTCCTTTGCCCGGTGGTCTGCAAGCTCACAAAGCTTACTTATTCTGCCTCACACACTTATGTAAGCTCTGCTTAAGCCTGTGCAATAAGCCTGAGGGTTCTGAAGAGTAACCACTTTTAATGCAAAACAATGAGCTGCAGACTTTGTGAAATTCCATTTTGGCATGGATCAAATTCGTTTCTATCCTGGATGAGGATAATGTTAAGGTTTGAAAGACTTCATACGAGCGAAAATGTGAAAAATGATTTTTTTAAAAATAGCGGTGGAAAGTAACTCAGTACATTTAGTCAAATACTGTACATAAGTAGGTTACAGTTTTGAGGTACTTTTACTCTATTTGAGTAGTTCCCTTTTCTGCCACTTTATACTTCAACTCCACTGCATTTCTGTGGTAAATATTGTACCTTTTATTTCATTACATTAGTCTGTTAACCAGAGGTTGCAAAAGTGCACACATTCTTTACTTAAGTCGAAGGACAGATACAAAACAAACAAAAAAGACTCTGGTAAAAGCAGGCGTACAAGTATTTACTCATTTTCTTTACTCAAGTAAAAGTTAAAAAAATACAAGTTCTGAAATGTACTCAAAAAATAAAAGTAGGATGTTTTAGAATCAGTAGGATTTGTCTGAGCTGTTCCTAAACACACCAGAAAATTAGGTGATTGTTGACTCCATTCCCCGAATGTCAAATAGTGACATTTTAGGTTGGTTAAAGCATCCAGAGCACAGCCAAAAAGGAAAAGCATTCAAACTAAAGTAACCAGCCTGTTTTGAAAATGCAAGGAGTAAAGAGTTCAGAAATTTGTCTTCAAATGTAGAGAGGAAAAGTAAAAACTTGTCAGAGAAATATATATTCAAGTTAAGTACAGATGCCTGAAAAGTTTGCTTATGTGCAGTAATGAGTTATTGTACTTTGTTTCTTTCCACCTGTGATGATAACTTTAGTTACCTGTTAACTCCTGTAAATTCAGATTGATAAATAAATAAAGGACATAGCAGCATAGATTAGGTTAAAATGATCCCCAGAGAAAAGATACTGAGCAGATCGTGTATGTATAGTTGAATTAGCTCCACCTTTACCAGCTACAACACTGATGTGGTGTAGGCTACTCATTAATGCATCAATATCTATAATCTAATATTATCAGAAATAGTATTGTGAAATGGGCGTTTCTACATAATAAGTAGCCTACATTAACTTTTGGCATTTTAAACATATTTTGATGCATACTTTTGTACTTTAACTTCAACAAAAATTTGAATGCTGGACCTTTACTTGGAGCAGAGCATTTCTAGACCGTGGAATTGTTACTTTTAATTGAGTACATGATCAGAGTACTTTGTACATTTCTGACACATGGTAAAAAGTTGTCTCAGTAGCAGTGGGGTTACAGTATACACTACAAGAATGAATGAAGAAATGCTATATTCCCCAAGAACATTTTAATGATGCCCCAAACAGTTATTTACTGGGTGGTGACCGTGAATATTTAAGAGGGCACAGCTGGACTGGAGCCCGCTAACATGCCACTGATTTAAGGTATATTTACTGTATCAGAGCTGTTGTAAACTTTTGTCAGGGGGCCCACAATTTCTTTCAGCGCTCCTGGTTATTTCTATTAGCCAACAGCAAAAACCATGAAAGCCAAGCTAAGTGCTTAAGTGAACACAGTTGGGTCTTCTCTCCTCCCACCCTCTCTCACTGTCTCCCTCATGGCCACACTGTGCAGCGGGCGAAGAGGAGCTATTTAGGAGCTATGGCTCTGCCATTTGGCTAAGGGGTCCACATGTGTGCCGGAGGTCTTCGTCTTGATTCTAAGTCGCCTTGACACCAAAACAAACAAACTCTCCTCACTGCACCAAACAGGCCTGAAAAATTATGGGCATGGGGAGGGATACGCAATTACAGCAGCTAATTTGTGGTCACTGAAGCTAACCCCATTCCCAGTGCCCCCAGCTACCCTCAGTTTAAAATATTGGGGAGCACAGAGTGTGTGTGCGTGTGTGTATGTGTGTGCATATGTTTGTGTTTGGATGGGGCCTGAGAAGGAGCTCTGGGAGAAGTTCCCCCTCACAGCTGTAGGAAGGTCAGGCAGCACCAGGGCGATTAGCTTTGCTCATCACGTACAATTAGGGTTAGCGCGCAGCAAGGAGGCATCTGTTGCTAATTGAAGCAGAATAGATATTGCGGAGGTCCATGCTTTCTCCATGCAGGGAAAAAACAAGCTCAACTGGAAATAAATAGACTTTGGCTTGTGTGAAATTGGAACTGTGAGCCACCTGCATGTTGCACAAGATAATGCTCGCAATCTGTAGCTTTGTGTGTTACTGTTTAGAATTTATTGGGTATTACATTAACAATAATTGGTCAGGTAATTTTAAAAGGAGTGATGAATTGGTTCCAAGGCATTACCAGTACACAAATCAACATATAGACAAGCAGAGGCAGACAAAGAGAACAGAGTTATTAAGAAAAGTAGGGGGGATGGGAGGTAGAGACAAGAGACTGAGCGAGAGCGTGTCAGAGTCGAGCCAAAACCAGCCTGTGATGGCAATCTGATGCGACTGAACCATGTGCCCACTGGCCAGCTGACATCAGCCAGCGCCTCTCTGACCAGTCCTCCCGGCCCCTTCATGCCAAGGCCAGATGCAAACAAAGAAAACTGAGGCAAGCACACACAGACACACATCCAAACCGATCTTGCGTTCATGACAACACCCTGGAAAACACAGAAACTGCGAGATAAACTGCAGGAACGTGCTCAAGACAAAACAACAGCATTCAGATGCTGTTTAGACTTACTGACACATTTCTACAGCCAGATTTTTTATTACAGTTACATCTGAGCAGGGAAATGAGGTGCAGTAACATGCTGGCATACTCCAAAATGTGGTTTTAGAGCTACAGGCTATAGGTATCTGTGATTGATTGGCTACTTTTTCAAACAATACATCATGACAACTCATTTACAAAGACCATTCTTCATCTAGAGGAAAGGCAACACTTGTAATCAGCTAATGTTGCTCCTTCTTGGCCTTGATGCTCTTACTGAATCCAATTTATAAGTTTTCCATCTAGTTTATTCCAACAAAGCAAACAGTGTAAATTCAAAAGCAAGACGACTTCTCTATAAACTCTTTTTTTGACATCCCATCTGCCCTCGAGGCCACAGCAGAGGACGGAGAAAAAGACCCAGATGTGGCGTTCAGTTCAAGCCGCAGAGACGGGCATTATTTTTCATGGCGGTCGGCTTGTGAGTCTTGGAGGAGGCGACGCTGGAAAATGTGAGCAGGGGCGGCTCAATATAATATCTGAGTGCTGTGCTGTGTGATGATTTTATATGCTCCTTCGAGTACCTGACACACACCTTTCACACATACATGCACACACACATGCTGCCGAGATATCCCCGCGAAGCGATGGAGCATGGATTTATCCCTTTTGACCTTCACAGTTGGAGTCTGAAGTAGGGCTCGGCTGCTTGAGCCGGTCTCAGTGTCACAAGGTGCAGCCAAAGCCCTAGTTATCAACGTTGTGGCTCAATGGCTCTTTCTCTGAGTGCATTAACTGCAGCGCACCGCTGACTCTGAACGTAGACTTTCAGCCTACACATATTGGTGTTTGTCATGACCCCAAAACCCATGTCGTATAAAAAGTGTTCCAGTAATTACATGGGGACTTAATCATTGGATATATGCATTGATTGTTGGATTACGGTGGGTGACCTGAATGTATCCGACAAACTAAGCAGAAACACTCATGATGTGTTCTGTCAAATTAGTGAGAAGCATGTTGATGAAACGAACAGAACATTGTTTGATAAGAAAAATATGAGGGTAGGTTTTAAAGTACCCTGTGACATGTTTTTATGATAAAAAACTCTTTTCTTTCATCACTAAAATGGAGGCTTAAAAGTATCCTGCTGTCTGAATAAAATATTCGGTTTTGTAGCCACAATCAAACTAGAAGCATAATACCTCTTCATATGAGTGTAAAAGCAGGCTTTCCTCACTGAATGACCCTAATTTTTGTCAAAACTTGCAATTTTCAGGGTGTTGTTTGCTAGCTTGAATGTTATTGTAATGAGGAGTTTAAGAAAAAATAGTGTTAGCCTATCTTTAGACTTTTTTCAAAATGGACATATGGAAGAGTTTGTTCTTCTAGGATAGCCATCAGCCTTCCTTTCTGGAAAATCACACAGATGTTTACAAACGGCTGTGAGGTGGCCGGCTGAAAATCATTAAACTGATGCAAAGCATACTATGCAACAACTTTTTTTTTTGTTTTAAATCAGAACGTCAGTGGACACTACTGACCACTTGGTGAGTTCGTCTTCTTCAAAAACTAGCATTTATTGTGTCTTTTGAAGGATTCTGGAAATGCCCCTTCGAACTGTGGAAGCTGGCGGTGACGTCAGCTTCCAACCGTCAGCAATGAGCTCCAGCTCTCTGCACTGCACCGTTCCTCATGAGAGTGATGTAGAATACTGTATATGATGGCTTTATATGCTAAAAACTGAACTTCTCCTTCAGCACACAAAGAACAGAGGGAGGAGAACGTTTTCTAAATAGTCTCTGAAAGATAATCTTGTGCAAACAGCCTACTTACTGTGCGTCAGACCTGAAACTACAGTAATGAATTAACTCTAAGTACTTTAAGGGCACTTAATGGGAATTTAATGGCATTATTATTTTAAGGGCACATATAAAGTTCAGTTTAGTAGTCAGAAGGAGAACCTGTGAAATCAGCTGTATAATGTTTTTTGTAGCTCTGGAGGGAGTTTTGTGGAGTCTGAAAAAATAAACCGGATGATGTCATTAGGTTTAGATTGAGCATTAGACTTAAGACGAAAGACAGAAAGACTGCATTACAAACTGGAGTTGTGTATTGTTTGGAGACGCAGAGGAGAGATTCAATAAAAGATGTTTCTGAGCTGAATCATGGGACACTAACAGTGAGAACATAAACTTTTCTATTGTTCTCTTTACTTCTCTGACCAAAAACTATCCCTCTTGTCAACCTCCATCACCGAGTAGATGACACAGACCTGGGCAGAGTGGTTGTTTGGTCAAATATGTCACTCTAACTCACTGAATATTTATCTGACTGAGGTTTTAGACAGTTAGAATCTATTCCCCCAACACTGACTCTGAGACATCAGTAGCCTAATAATTGTGCTGTGTATTTTTAAAAACATGACGCTGCCCTAGGTGGTGAAGAAGCACATATGTTTGAAGTTGCACCTTTTTCTTCTGGTCATATCCTTCTGCCAGTTTTGTCCAAAATCAATAACATTCTGCAGACAATATAAATGATAATTGATTGGATAATCAAAGTGCTCCACAGTGAAAGGGGGATTTCAACAACCACCACCAGCATGTAGCACCCACCTGGGTGATACACCAGAATGCTCGTCACATGCCAGCCTGAGGTGGAGAGTGATATAAATCAATAAGCCAGTTACCCAGTTCTTTGCAGTATTGTAACCTTTATACCCTACAGAGTTAGGTAACCTTCATGATCAAAGAAACTAGTAGCACATGGTAGCAACGCCTGGTCGTGAAAGAGTGTGAGGATCATGAAAGCACACCCCTGCCTATAATGTTCCTATCATATTCCTGTAACATTTATTTAATTGTTCAGTTGCACTTGGTCTGCTGAAAACACGCTCTCAGACCAAACCCCATCTGTAACAAAATGTTTTGGGGAAGACATGACTACAGATATTTTGCATCTCCAAAACCAAATCATCCACAAATTAATATTTCAAGAGCTACTGAATCACCGTGATAAATAGCTTCTTTGACCTCTGTTTCCCGTTTTGTCAAAGAATGTTCAGGCTCCAAGTTGAATGAAAATGATACATTGATTTGATTTGCAGCAGATAGAACTTTTGGGCATGCAAAATAGTTCCCTATAATAGCTGTGAGCCTGTGTGGAGAAATGGGTTTTATTTAGCAATTGTTAATCAGTGAGCCCCGTCTGAGTCTGCCTGGCCTACCTACGGTAACTCTTAAATCCAGCCTTGTAATAACCCTCTCTAATTAGGACTAACAAGGGACACCACCATCATCATCACTCAGCTACCTCATCATCATCACCATTCTCATTATCTAGCCTGAGATCAAATTCCGGCCTGGCTCCGGGATAGTGGGACTTCAGTACACCTGATGTATTGTGCGTCATTAGATTGTTGTTATTACTGTGCCATGGGGAGTCAAACAGGATGGAGATTCACCCCTGTAACATTCTGCATGGCCTACGAGGGAGGGGCCCACTTGACATTCTCCACCTAATGACAACAATCTATTGAGGCAAAGGGCTGACACATTCATTTGTTTACTCTCCCTCTTCCTTCTTTTACATATGAACAGCACATACACTGAAATACCTAAAGGACCATATCAGTCTATTTTTGATTTCTCACCATTAGCAGAGATCGTCCCTATCTTCGACAAAAGCGGTTGTTCAATACTTTGGTAGATCTCAGACTGCATTTTAAACCCCATTCACTGCCATTTATGTTGAAACAGGATATAGAAACACTAAAGGGGATGTGAAAGTTGCTAGGTATAGGTAACTCACCCTTCCACAATCACATCGTTGAAATGAAAGTTATTACGCCTGGAAAAATAGTTCCTTACAAGTGAAAACTCAAATATTAGCGTGAAGAAGAATTTTAACACAGATATTCTTTTTAATGAATGCTTTAAATGAATGCTGTCACACATTTTAAGGTACTGTAACGTTTATTGAATATGGGCAAAACTGAAGCAAACACAATATCTCATAGAGCTGCTTTTAGTATGTTTTTAACTGTGTTGTGACATGTTAGAGCTGTTTTGTAATTGTTTGCCAAACTGGATGTCACCATCATCATGCTGCAAAACAGCTCTACCTACAGGTACAAATACAATAACCTTGAAAAATTCTGGGGGAAATGGGTGGGTTTTTATGTAACCTATGTGGAGTAATGTTGCAAACATGCACTTCCAAAAACCCAAAAAACTCGAAACATCAGTCACGCGATGTTGACAAAGGACAATGATATTTAGTAACATGGGTATGGTCCTTTAAGTCTGTCTCAACCCAAAACAAATGTTTGCATCCTTGCCTGCTGTAATCCACAGTATTGATCTCTACCAGATAAAATCAACCTCAGTCTCACATTTAATTCGTCTCAATTAACACTGTAGGATCCGTGTGTCTATTTGAACGGCAAAGAAACCAAACAGACGAGTGACACCATGGGGTGGCAACCATGCAGCCTCTGCCTGCCCAAACATCTTGGCGCTGCGGGGCAGGTACTGCTAAAAAGGCAGCTGCCCAATGATCGATGACTTCATCCAGTCTGCCTGCTTCCTCCACTTGTGCTGAGAGAACAATTAATGAAACAGGCCCACAGAGAAACACCTTGATTAGGCTGTGAGAGCGAGGAGCCACAGGGAGCCACTTAGAGAGAGAAGCTTTCCATGCAGGAGTCTTTACCAGACCATATGTACACACACTGGTGTACACGTGATGCCACAAACATTCTCATTCTCAGCTCATTGCACTGCTCCACACACCACTCCACTCTGCTGCAAGCAGGAAGACCAGACCATCCAGCACAGCTGGTGTATCCCAGTGTTTACTCTTGGTCTGGGAAGAACTGCCACAGGGATTCACCACTTCACCGTAGGCAGTGCTGAGATTGGTCGGGCATGAGTCGATCAAGCTTTATCTCTCCCCACGGTACCAACACAAATCTCTCCAATGCATAACCTGCTCTTAATTCTGATTTCTTAATGCAGCTCCTGCAGAGAAGATTAATCAGTTTGAGTGAGGCCCCCAGATAGCTTGTTCACATGAAGTTTGTTTCTCCAATCGCACATTCACTGTGACTGCTTAAAGGAACTGATTGCATTATTTTATTCCCTTTCAAAGAAGGACTCAACACCTTCCAGCTCAGGCATGTACATGCTCTCACACATTCAGCGGCACTCGCTCAAAAACACACACACAAACACTCATGGCACTTCTTTCCAAGCCCTCCCAACATCTGCTTGTTCTTTCTCTGATTAAAAAAATCCTCTGCGTTTCATTATCGCTGATTTGCATAGTAATAGCGTGCATATTAAGCAGCTACTTCAGAGGGTGGGCGGTCTAATGAATGCCGCAGTCTCCTCTGTTTTAACTCAATTTTTCCTCATCCATATTCAGTCATGTGCCCCCTCCCAGCTCCCTCACGACCCCCCTGCCCTCAGGGACGGCAATTCTGTTTCCGCTGAAATGCTTCCTCCAGCCTCTCCCCAAATCCCAGAACCCTCTCCATTAATCCAATTAATTAGAGCCATTGATATGCAGCCCGCTTAGACCAAGCAGCTGTTTGCCTGCCAATTGCTTTGCTATGAGGATGGTGGTGGTGTGTGTGGGGGGGGTTCAGGTTATGGGGATGCACATACAGCAACACTTACTGTAGCACTCAGCATCGAGAAAGTCGCCACCCACGGTGATCCCACCAAGACTTTAAAGCCATTGAAAAGCATCTCATGGATGAGTTCCCTCCTGATAAGTGAAGCTCAAAGCTGCTGCTGTCATATCTCTGAAAGCTACAGACCAGGTAACCTTTTCACTTTCACACAATCATCAGAGCATTGAAATATCTGGCAGTTTGCCACTGTTTTGACTTATTGAGTCTGGATGGGAAAGTGGCGAGTATAAACACGCGTAAAGCAAAATGTATACAAATTGAGTTGTCATATGGACTTTGGAATAGATCCGCAGTAACCAACATTCAAATCTACACATCCACTTATTTTGTTTATTACCCTCGAGCACAAGTTCCGTCTAAAGGAGACAAAAATGAAGGCAAAATAGATACGCAATGCAAACACTTATGTCCTTTATTCAATCAGTCACTTCATATTCCTGTGAGGTTTAACAAAAAGGAGCTAAATATACATCAATGGATGATAATTCTCCCAATAAACACCCAAAATAGAAAATCTGGAGAGATGTCTCTCGGTGGCCTGAGTAAGAGGTGCGCTTCAGAATTACCATACAGAAATGAATAGCGGCGACAGTGTCTAATGTTTTGTGACACAGCACGAATGTGCATACCCCTGGTCCAATCCAGAGCTGAAGCCACTCATCGGAGATATTAAATTAAGAAGTGCTGGAGTAGAAGGGTAATTCACTTTTCTGCTTCACTGGCTATCATTGCCGAGCAAAGGAACGCTGGTGGTAAACTATCCCTGTCTCGCCTCCGGTCCATCTCTCTCTCTTTTGACTCACCTCTCCGTCTCTCCTTAGTCCGTCCTCCATTTTAAACATTCGCCTGCTTCTGTCTGTCACCCAGACGTCCTTTGTGGTCAGACATAGCCTTAGTACATAATCCTATTGAGTAACAACAAGACTTTAAACGAAGCGAAGTGTATTTTCCCAAGACAGCCCGTTCGCTGTTGCTTTCAAAAATCAGGATTAGAAGAAACTGTACCTGTAAATATTTTTATGGAAGTGTTATTAAGATTCTAGGACATATTTTGAGATGAAGTTTTATAACTTAAACAAAGGCAGGCAACATCTAGAAATCAAGCTAGCTGTAGCTTGAGATTCCTAAGAAAGCAACTCTGCTGCACCCTCCCCTCCCTGTTTTTTGCTCTGGCTCATGTCTAATTTCTCTTTTAAGGCCAGTTTACACCAATATCACAATGGGGAGAAACTACTGCAGGCAACATTGCAACGGTGTAAACTGGTCCATCTCAGATCGACTCAAGCCAGCTGACACTGTCGCCTGCAACTCAGATTGTCAGGTCACAGTTTTAGAACGTAAGGCGCATCATTTGTTTCAACAGCCAATGACCTCGTAGCAAGATCATCTGTTGTTTAGAAGCACAGTGTAAAGCAGCCAATAGGAACACTCTCTAAAATGCCACTTGTCTTTGGCCAAAAACAAGTAGTTCATGGTCTTCATTTTCTAAACTCTCAATACAGAGCCACAGAGAGATGCAGAGGTTTAAAGTTTTTTCGGACCACCTGAATTACAAAGTGCTAAAAAGGTTATCATGTTATTTTTGCACCATGAAACCAAGAATAAACTGCCTACCCCAGCTTTAAAGTTGATCTCTAAGCCTGTCTTATCTGCTGTGTGTATTCCTCAGTTAGTGGCTTCAGAGAGCCTCTCCAAACCCTAAATGGCAGACAAGTTGATTTATGGCCAGACAACTCAAGCGCCAGACAAGAAAGTTGCTAACCATGTTATATAATAATAATTAATAAAATAATAATAATAATAATAATAATAATAATAATAATAATAATAATAATAATATTACAAGTGGCAACGTTTTAAAATTCTATAACCCTCTGTATCTCAGTATCTGCATATGGAAACTACAATGTGGTTAAGCTTAGGGACATATCACGGTTATGGCGTATAAACTATGGCTAAGGCATGGTTGACGTGGTTGTGGTTGTGGAGGGATTGTGGTTACGAATAAAAAAAGGGAAAATACTAACTGCAGGTCTGTGACAGGATGCTCCAACTCTTTCAATAAAACTAGTCATTCTAAATGCTTCTTCACCAATCCAACGTCTCCACCCTCTCCCTGGCACTGAGGGTTGGCATGAAATGTAAAACATGATGTGCAACATTTTCCAATATGGATGAAACTCTTAGGAATGCTGTGCTGGGACAGAAGTGGGAAGTTAGAAGTGAAAAGTACATCATCCCTGACCCTGTTTGTTTTTTTTGAATTTCGTTTTATTTTGCTTTTATTTTTCAGTGGATGGGTTTTAACCCTATTTTCAAAAATAGCCAAAGGAAAAACCACATCTATGTGTTACCAACAACCACTGTTATGTGAATAAAAGTTTGAGAAAACCAGTAGGTGGCGCAAAACTTCCAAATTGGTGTCATTTTACCACTGAAGAAGAAAGCAAAACATAATTACATAATTTAAGAGTGCAACTAAATAAATGGAAAGGAGGGAGGACAAAAGGAAAACATAATAGCAAAGAGCACAGTGAACACTGGAAAAAGTGAACACTGCAAAAGAACAACTAATATTAGACCTACACTGTAGTTTCCTCATCAGTCCACACATATTTTGTGTTTTTGTGTTTACGTGTATAGTTTTGTCTGCCATCATGCTTTTTTTGTTTGTTTTTGTTTCTAAGGTGTTTTGGTTTGTTTTTTATTTCCACTCCAGCGTTTTTATGCCCATATTGAAAATTAGCATAAAAACAGGCTGATGGAAACCAACCTAGGGATGTAGGCTACACAAGTAATACTTGAACTGTAGATTATGTTGCTTTGTTGAAACTCAGCTGTCTTCTCAACTGCTATGAATGAATAAGCACTTGAAAATAATTCAATGCGGCATGATCTTTCATCAGCTTTCATGATCAACAATTCAGCATAACGTGGTTGTGAATAAGATGTCCAATGGGATTATTAAAAAGGCTGTGTGTGTCTTTATATGATGGAAATCTGCCCCAATATTTTGTTAAATGGAGAATCTAGAAACAACTCTTTCCTGATGGACTGACGGCAAAGAACTTTTCTGCTTTCAGTTATTTTGCAGCTACCTTAAAAGTTCTGACATGACATATTACCATTTCTGTTTAGCCAGCGTTCCAAGAAAATACACCAAGCTGTATCACAGACCCAGAAACATGAGGGTTATTGCAGATTTCTAAAGAGCTGTAACATAAGACCATTTAGATATTTTTTACAGTACACTGTATATTTCCATCTCGTAAACATGGCAGACTGGCGAATATTTTTTCATTTATTTGATTCCTGACAGTCATGAAGATTCAGAAAACAGGTCAGAGGAGACGTTCAAAAGAACTAAAATTAATTTATCATCTAATTGATTTACTTTGTCAAACAATGTGGCACTACATGGTCCTGTGTGTACAGCTCCACCCATATGCATGCCAGAAAAAGAAAAAAAAAAAAAAAAACATTTGCTGGATTGTACAGCAATCAGCCAGATGTGTGAACAGTCTGTTCTCCCACAAGATTTAAACTTTTCCTTTCGAGTTTATGTATCGCTCTGTTAGTGTGGTAGCGAGGCACGGCTGAAACCGAAGACAAATCAGGACCAGCTTTGAAACAGGATGCATAACGCTGTGGAGGTGAAATCAGATGAGAGAAAGGACGATTTGTTTACCCTTGATGAAGTGTTGATGTTGGAGGTCTTTGTTTCAGGAATATACAAATCAGTCTGTTTAAGATATTTTGGTACCTCACATTAGGGACTGACAAGAAAACGCTGGCTCGAACATGCACACGTCTGGGAATGTGCAACAGGGCATTGCTTTTGTTTCAGTAACATTCAGTCTCTTGTATTTTCCACCCTTTCAGCTGCTTTTCTCAGTTTTTGCACACGCGCTGAAACAGAATGTCAATTCAGCATTGATTACAGTGCAATTAAGGTAATGCTTATATTGAATAATATGACCTGTGCTGAATATTCATGGAAATGATGATTAACATATCCTCAATTTCTCGGTATAATGGTATGACCTCCAGCAGGATGGAGACATTTCCTGGAAAGTAAATAATGAGCGTGGAGTGAGAGGGAAATGGAGGAATTCGGATCATTCTTCCACTCACTTCCTGTGTGGATCTGTGTTTTCAGCTTCTTGATGATATTGTTGGATGGCTAAAAGCTACAAGAACAAACTGGAGGGGTGACACGAGCCAGTCTGGACCGATTCAGAACCTCTCTGCAAAAAAATGTGGGGAAGGAGAGGAGAGCGATAGGAGGCGTCTATTTATCTAGGTGAGGAAGTGCCTCTCTTCATCCCCTCCCACCCCTCCTCATGTCTTCTGAGGCAGAGAGCTGTGACTGAAACACATCGCTGCACCTCACTCGGGATGAGCTCCAAATAAATGGGGGGGAATGGGGGCACAGGGGGAGCGTCGCGCAGAGAGGCGAATGGAGGCTGAAGAGGAGAGCTCCTTAAAAAGGCTTGTCAAAATAATGAAAACAAATGGTGACGGAGTCTCCTGAGATGGAGAGGAGAACTTCATTTGTGAGGTGTCTTCGGCGGGATTCTGCAGCACCGCAGCAAGTCCTCGGTTTAGAGACCAAGGGGAGCCTCCGCCAAGCACGGCCGAGGGGAGCTGAGGAGAAGAAAAATGAGAACACTCATTGTAATAATTGTTCAGGGTCAATTATTCCCACGTTGGAGCAAATCATGCTGATATGTGTTAGTATGCGGCTGGAAACGGAGCTGCTGAATGTAGCATTACCATGGATGTGATCCCCAGTGATGCCTGAGCAAAAAGCAACAGTGTGTATTGATTTAATTCATCAAGTTTAATTATGTTCAAGTGATTCAAATACAGTGTTGTGCAAAGTCAGAGAATCGAAAAAAAAGATGCTTTAAATGGCTGTAAAAAGACTTTTATTACTCAAACACTGTTGTCCAGGCAACAGCTGGGTTTCCATCACTCTGTTTTCACGTGCATTATGAAGTACCACAAAGGAGAAGGGTGATGGAAACGTGAAAAATTCAAAGAAAAAAAATTCTTTAATTCACAAAAAACCTTTTTACGCAAACTTGAGGTGGTTTTTTGACTTATGCAAAAAAGAGTTCATGCACAAATTGGGGGATGGAAATACATTTGCCTAACAGGTTGTGACGTAGTGAACATTAAACTCACATGACGGCTGTTTACGCTGACGTCTTTTCTGTTTCCCCATAACGCAGGGCAACATGGCTGCTAGCAACAACAACAGATACATGTGGACCGATGAGGAGACCAAAAACTGAAAGTCTCTTCATTGCCAAGTTGTACGTTGCCAGGGCGACTGCTTGTTTTGTTTCTGATTTGTAACCTCTACTTTTACATTTTTTTACAGCCATGTTACGGTATATTGCCTATACCGCCTTCTTCAGACAAAACTAGCGAAGCTTATCCGCTCCAACCACCTGATGGAAACGCACCTAATTCGCATTCCTTTTTTCCCTTTTTGCAAACTTTCAAAAGATTCACCTCACATTGAGGTTGAAACCAGGCTAGTGAGACTGGAAGACTTTCACATCCTCTAAATTGTCATTTTAGCTTTGAAGAAGTGATAAAGACATGAGCAAGTATTTTGTGTCCAAAAAAAGCAACATGAAATAATATTTCAAGCAGAGTTGGTAGGTTACTTTAAAAAATGTCATAGGTTACAGATTACTAGATGTTTAAAATGTAAGTTATGTAGCTTTTTCAGTTATTTTAATGTAACATTTTTGATTACTTTGTAAAACTTCTGATGAATGTTTTCAACTGTTAACCATTGTGAATGCTTAATCCAGGCAGTGCGAACCTTACAGCAGTACTCAGCAGTAGCAGCATGGTGTGGCAAGCGTGAGGTAGGCAGTGCCTTCCCTACTTTATTTAATATGATTGCTTGCAGTTACTGCATAGGCTACATACCTGCAGATGTTTCCTCAGGTTTGACACGAGAAAATTTTCAACGCTGATAGCATTTGTTATGATTGAGCCCTGCTCTGATTTCTGAATCTTTATTTATTTATTTATTTATTTTTTAAATTTCCAGCACTGAAACACATTTTTATCTGTAGACATGGTGGCATGGTAGCTTTGTGCGGCAATGTGGATTGATTTAACTGGCAGACATGTTGCGCTGCGAATTTAAACAAAAGATTCAATCAAAAGCATCAGAATAGCATCAAACTTTACTAAGCGGCCTTGAGGGAAAAATGACAAAAGTGCACTGTGCACATCAAAATGAATATTATTTAACATCTAGCTGAAGCTTTTCACAGATTATATTTAGATGCCATCCCCTTTGTTAACATTTTCAAAAGTAACTCTAATTACACATTTATTCTCAGTAACTGTGACAGATTACAGTTACATTTATTTTGCAATTGAATGACATAATTTCATTACATGTAACTAGTTACTCCCCAACACTGATTCCAAGGAATATCTCTCTGTCCTTTTAGCTTATTTCTGGTCCAGCCTTCAGGATAAAGCCAGACGAACTATTTCTTTGCTTTTCAGTGAGACATACACCACTTTCCTGCACTTCCGTCCCCTCAATTCCCTCTTTATATCTCTTTCATCCTCCCTCCCTCTCTCTCTGGCACCTAACATCTTCTTTTGCTTATCACCGCCTTCCTCCTTCATCCTCCCTCCTTCCTCGACTTTGACTTCATCTTTCAAGTGCGGCAGCGGCAGCAACAGCAGCAGTCTCCCCCCCCCCCCCACCCCCCCCATCCCAATCCTCTTCACGCTGTCCGCCGTCTGCATTCCTGTCACGTGCCCACCAAAGGTTATATGGCCCACTTTCTTATCAGCTGCATTGTGGGATATCTCGGCTCTCAGGCCTGTCTTCTGGAGAGCTATCTGTACCCCCCTCCTCCCTCTGTTGACTGCTGGGAGGACAACCTTTGTCGACCTTGTTTTTTTTTTTTTTCTTTTTGCCTTTAACAGAATAAAAATGAAAGAGAGAAAGAATGCAAGGCAGAGAGTGAGAGGGTGGAGGGGGGGGCAAAAAAACCAAGAAAAGTCCCCTGAGAGAATGTGTGATGAGATTGGTCCAGAGTTAGCCTTGTAAGAAAAGCGTTGTTGGCCCCCGCTCCTCCCAAGTACAGTAGACACTGAATCGATACCGCCCACCCACCCCCTCCAGAACGAATCTGCCTCCGCGCGTGCCGTCCACCTGTCTGCATGTCTGGGGGGTTTGGGTGAACTGCTAGCGGGGCAGAAGGAGGTGTGTGGATGTTTGACAGAGCCGTCATGTACAAATTCATTTTAGATCCTGCCACATTTTTGCTCTAATAGGTGCACACGATCAAGGTCACACTGAGACAGAGGAGCCGCTTCATGCATCTCTGCTGCACTGAGAACTTCTAATCAAGAAATTTCTAGTATTCTGTTGAGGGAGATTGTTGTCTCTAAGACAACATGTTAAATTTAAAAAAATCAAAAACATTCCAACAGAGTTTCAAGCTTCAAGTTGACAATGACTGTTAACTTATGAGAGGATAGTGCTCTACAAACAGTAATACAAAACAAAACATATTTTAAGACTGCTTTGCCTCCAGGCTTTTCCTCTAAGTTAGCGTTGTTACACTCGTGCTTCAGTTGTGCCTCCTAATTATCTGATTTTCCATTTTTATCTACTTCTTCAGGTAAATCTTCATTTTCAGTCTGTCATAAAAACCCTTCAATATTAAAGACATATTTAAACAAAAAAGGCATTAAATTACAAAATTACTATAATTAAGAAAGCAAGAACGTACAAAAGGCCAGGGTTAAGGTATCCAAGCAACGACACATTTGCCCTCTGTGGCTGAGCTGCCCTCAAAAAAAAAAAATTTAATCATTTTTTTTGCTGTTGCTGGAAACTTTTTTTTGC
>JAQLOL010000022.1:9715069-9733404 GCA_029783665.1 Naso thynnoides
AAGGGTGATTGGAAAAAATTTCGAGGGGAAATTCAGAGAAAAGGAAAAAGTAAGACTTTCAAAAGAGTTTAAGTCATTAAATCAATTTTATTTTCCATAATTTCACTTTGTGAGAGCATTTCACCTCTGTGAAGGACACAGATGCTGGACAAACAGATTCCATAACACTGTGGTTTTATCTTTTTCAGAGATAAACTGACACTGATCTCAAATTGAGCCAATACTGACTCAAATAACTGGATCAGGCGTCTGTGTCAATGAGCCCATCTGGTATCTGATACCAGTTCACTTTTCCTTTTCCTTTCAATTTCTTCTTTTTTTTTTTTAAACAAAATCAGGAAAGCAAAGTTTAACTAAAGCTTTACACACCAAAGACGAAATAGGTCTTTTTCATGCACAGTGGGTGAAAAGGGTGATTGATGAGTTCATGACCTACAGTAGGAATTACTTTTAGCATCAAACATTTGATTATTTCTGTATTTCCATAACATTTATCAGTCCTCTTCTACATCTACACACTTGAGTGTCCATGGACCACAGTGATCACCACAAAGTGATCCTTTGTCAAGTCCCATCATCACTGTCAAAATGGCAACCACTGAGCTTTTCTTCATCTTCAAAAGAGCTAAAATATGGAAGGTGTTGGCCAACATTAAAACATTCCTGGGTGGCAGTAAGAAGGCTGTATTCTCTTTAATGCTCCAGAATGCATTGATAAATAAATATTACAGAATTCATGAACTTCAAACTTTCTACACTCAAAGAGCCTAATTGCTTTCCACAGGCCATGAACTTATCAATCACTACTCATTAAAACCCTCAGCACATTTACGTGCACAGTTAAGTGGAACCACAATTCTAGCTCAATTAGTTCATTTAACTGGACTACTGTCCTTGTCCCAGTATACAAGCACAGAAAGAGAATTGATTTATTGTCCGACTCTGCTATGGTAGGCGGCGATTTGCCCCGTCCAGCTGGTTGCTGTTGGACCTTTTACTTGTCAGCTACAAACAAGTTAGCAGGCAGCTAGAGGAATCCATGTTGAACGATGAAAACATGGACAACTTCACGGTGCTGTACGTTTCATATCAACATTTTACTTTTGACAAAAATTCGATTCACATTTCCTCCAGTGTTCGCAGGATTCTCACTTTCTTCTGGGCTTTCTTCTTCAAATTTATGGTGTTTGAGTTCCGGTGAGGGGACAATCGATCATGCGCAGATTGTTCAAGCCAATTTGGGTCCAGTTGAGTTTTTATTCAGGAGTAATTTGACTTCCAATCACATTATTTCGGTTTGTGAGCTCAACTTTGAGAAATTCGATTTAATATGATTTCAGTCAGACTAACATGTTTACATGCATTTTAAAAAGTCCGGTTTCAGCCGGACTTACACAATAAACTGATTTTTTTAAATGTCATGTTAAGATATTGTCTGGTATCAATTATCTGTATCAGGCTTGAAAAAGTTGATCGGAGCATCTCGACTTTAGACCCTCAAAGTCATGTTTTGGCAGTAATTTAAGTGGCCTGCATGCATTTTAAAATGTTTTTATTTTTTAACACACATGTCCTGGTGACCATGTCTTGTAAAAGGATTATTTGATTCATCAGAGGAGTCCAGTCGCGTGTTGGGCTTGAAACTCCCCCCACACCCAGTCTGAGCCGTGGGCAGACCACCGGGATCTCAGCTTTTCTGTGAATGTTTCAAGTCCAAGAGACTGTTAGCTATCAAAGTCTGCATCCATGCAGCCTGGGGACATGTGTGGCACACCCACACACACACACACATCCTGAGTAATGTTTGTGTAACATGATAGGAAGCAAGTATCAAAGAGTTTCCTGTCTGTGCATCAGAATGGAAAGGAGTTGAAATTCATCCACGTTCTGCCTTTTATTTACTGTCACTTTGTCTGTTGCTTTTCTATTTATCTCCTCTCTTCCGTCTGCTGCTGGTGTCTCTGTCTCGGTTAAACATGCTCTTTGCGTCCAATTTATCTCCTCACCTTCTCCTCCTCTCCAGCCCCCATCTCCACTATCATCATGTCTCTCTCTCCTCATCCATCCTTGCATCCTCCTTCCTCGTAGATTGACTCCTTCCAATTATATGAGCGGTTTCTTCAATCACACTGTAACAAATTACCTGACAAATTAAAAAAACACCGGTGATATTTCTGGGCTTTAGCATGGGCCATTCTTACCCTTAATGAAATTTGCTAAGCCATACATCAGAAGTCTGTTGTCAGCGACGCAAAAGCTCTTCAAATTTTCCTTTTTTCCCCCCCTGCTGTTTTAATATGCTTCATACAGATAATTATTTTCACAAGAAACTCACACTCAGTCTCCGGTGCTCTTGCTGTTTTCTCTTGTTTTGATTTCACCCATTAAATTAGTTCAACTTTTGCATTTTCTTTTAATTTCATACAGGTGGATCAAAGGGAAATATTAGTGCATGCTTATTTGCCCTGTATCTTGGACACCCTGTATGTTACAGTACTAATGTCTATTCGTCTTGTGTCAGTGTGGTTTTTACTGTTGTTAACCTAGTGTACATGTTTGTGTTTGTATTTTATGGTGAAGCCCAAGACAATTTTCTGCCTTTGGCTGGACAATAAAGTTGTTCTATTCTAACATGTAAAGGTAATTCCAGTCATTAAAGCCTTTAAGAGGCAGGTTCAGTATTTAATGTTGCTGTTGATGCTAATGTGTCTGTTTTCATATACTTCAATGCAGCCATTAAGCATCTGAGGTTTCTTCTTCTTCCTCTTCCTCCTCTTCCTCTTCCTCTTCTTCTATTGATTTGAATGTTTTGGAACATTGGAAAAATCCATGAGTAATATTTTTTCTACTGTCCCAAGATTAATTACAGAATAAATTTACTTGTAAAATGATTTCTCAGTCTCAGAGAGGTGAGATTAAATGATTCAGCGTGCAGACAAATATATGTACCTGTGAACATCTATATTTCAACTGTAACTGCATGCTCATTTTTCACATTGTGTATTCACTTTAATATCACACTCTAAATTGACTTATGGAGGTAATGTTTTCAGGTGCACTCCACTCTGTGTGTATGTGTGGTGTAGGTGGGTAGAGAGAACTGAGCTTTACTGCACATACTGATTCAAGTTTACCTCTGTTGGGTATTTAAAGACTCATAGCTTTACATACTGCAGCTACCTGGATACAGTATTGATACCAGGCATGCCGATGTAAATAAATATCAAGTGTACTTTATGCCAAACATGACATGTCAAGCAATAACTTACAAAATGCTTTACAGCTACACAGACTGGAGGGATCAGCTGCTTGTACTGTATCATAATAACAGGGAATATTATTGAGTTGCTGTGACTTTTTATGTCATGTTTTGTGCTGCTTTTCTGCGCTGTATTGCACTAATGGCCTATTGAACCTGCCAATTCACATTCAGCTGAGTGTGCGAAAGCCCTCCTTGTTGTGAAAGGTCTTATCATTACAAACAGCTTACAGCGTCTCGAGCTGCACTCAGCCTGAATGCCGGCGCAGAGTTTTGCAAGGATCTCTCCTCCCATGAACAGAAACATTCCATCCAGAGGAGGGATTCCTGCTGCTGGATGAGGCTCAAGACGCACAAAAGCAGATGCTGTGGCTGGAGTGGCGCCAACATGTGCAGGAGACCACGGACCCGGATGGTGCGCATGAACAGCGAGAGAGAAATGTTTGCTTTTTAGATGTGAGTTTCAAATGGGGGGAGAGCTATAAAAAGCATACCTCCAGAACTGAGTCCCAGAGTCAAGGCCAGACGTCTGTCAGACGAGCACATATGCAGCACTCTTTACTTTTGGAAACATACCCCGGCCATTGTAACACTTCCTGCTCTTATAAAACTTCTGGTACTATGCTACAATACTTGACTGTGGTGATATTTTACAGTAATGTATTGTGTGTGATGTCTCTGAGAAATACAGCCCCATCTTCAAACTTTCTAATGAAAAGTGGGTGTGCAACAGAAAACTAACATAACCCATAGCTGTTAAATTTAGGGGGGAACACAAAACTAAATATGATGTTGTTAGCTTTGGACGCAGCCATGCTCATGATTTCCCTGTTTCTCTGTGCTGAGCCTTTGCTAAGCCAAGCTAACTGACTGCTTGCCTCAAACTGGCTGGCTTTTAAATATTCCAAAAATGATAAAACTGTGTCTTCATTGAGCCTTTAACAACTGTGTATAGCAGAGGTGGGACAAAGTCATTGATTTGCAAGTCTCAACGCCAGTGACTCATAACTTCACTCAGCCTTGAGCATTTTGACTTTAAAAAATTAAAAATTTAAAAAATGTTCTTTAAAAACTGCATCACGAATCGATATTTTCACCTTCATATCTCCTGAAATCACCGCTTTTCATTTTCAGCAAGTGCAATTTTTTCCCCAACAATCTACTTTGTTTGAGGCGCCTGACAACATCTAATCAAGTTAAAGAACAAACCATGAAAAAATGGTTTACATTGTCTCCTTGTCTTAATTTTATCTTAAAAAGTAAAAAATAAAATTAAGAAAATAAAAAAAAAACCTAAGCCTAAATTTTAAGATTAGGGGTGTGTTAATGACTAGTTCAGGACTCAAAATTCAAAGTTTAGTATTTTGGACTTAACTTGAGACTTAAGAGCAAAACCTTGAAGTCCTAGTCAAGTTGTAAGTCTTTGTCAAGTCAAGTCCAAAGTCGTCATATTTGTTATTCAATTTCAAGTCATGTGACTCGAGCCCAGACCTCTGGTGAACAGCATTCAGACAATGATTCTTTGTATTTCTTGTACCATTGTCTCATTTGCAAACCATGTGCCGTTTGCATAATACAACACTGCGTACTGCATTTTAGAACCTTAAACATGAAACCGTAAGGGTTTGGAAGGTTCTACCTTCTCTTGCAGAATTTGATCAGGAACACATGGAAATGAAAATTAACAGAGAGCTAAAACTGGATCAGCTCCCTGACCTCTGTAAGCTTTCCATGAACCCTCCCTGAAGGTTTCAAGGGACATAAATCTCTGGAAAATAGTCTTCTTGCCGAGCACCTGCTGGATGGCCGGACCGCTCACCTCAGCCAGACCCCTTTAACAACAGCTGTGACGATTTCTCAAGGTGGCCCCTTTGCTTCCAGGTCAAAATAAAACACACACCTAATGCTTTCCCCAACAGTGCCGGATGTGTTGGATGTACACTGTATCATTTGGTCAAGGCTGCAGTCACATTGTTTTATGATGAGCAATAACACCGAATACTGTAAATGTATTTGATGTAGGTGGGTATGTTTTTCGTATTTGATGTCTTAACCCTTTGTAACAAGACGGCTCTAGTTAGCTGTTTACTAGCTTCAAGGCCTCTTTGTTGTATTGACTTAACCTTTAATTAACCAGGATGCATGGCTAGTTTAATGACTGTGGTGCCTCAGGTCATGGTCACTGTGGGGATCATAAAAGCCTTTAACGCTGGTGGTGTCTTTCTACTAATAATAAAGATGACATTTCAGGCAGAGGTATAGGAAACAGTCCATACAGTCCATTCCCTTCAATAAATGTGTATGTGTGTCCACCTGCATGTGTGTTTGCAGCAGGCAGTGAGTGAGTCCGCTCCTTCAGTCTTCAGTAGGATGCTATAAAAGTCAAAAACCAAATCAGACCCACAGGAGTGTTCATACCAAAAAAATTCCCAGCCAGGAGAAAGCAGTAAAATGTTATGTGTTCTCTGGGAGCACTTTGAGCGGAAGAATCTCGACATAACATGAAGCTTGAGCTTCGCCCCGGCCGTCAACATGCGATGTGTCCGTGGGGAAGCAAAACACGGTAACATCGTCATTTCCTGTCTTGACAAAGACATGCAAGAACTGATGCTGGATACAAAATTTGGCCAGTGTTTCACGTGATACGAGGTCAAATAACGTTTTTGTTTTGCTTTTTGCCAAAATTATGTACTGCACATGTAGTTTTTCACTCTAAATTGCTCTATGCATCAGCATCACAGAGTCAGTTCTTCAGAGCAAAAATTACACTTTGAGATAATTGAAATTGATTAAAAAGAGAAACTCTCTAATTCATTTAAAAAGGAGATGTTTCTCAAAACAGGGGATAATGTCGTAATTATGCACCCTTACAGGCATACAGGCATACAGGGTAAGAGAAAACAAAGTGGAACAAATGAAAGAAAACACAAAACAATTAAAATGCTAATTGTTTTCTATGGTAGCAACATGTGGAGAGGGTTGTCTGCAGGCCTTACTCGAGAGCCTCCTCCAACATGGACTGCCATTGCATCTGCTGTGAGGGTCCTAGAGGAGTGCTATTGTGCAGTTTTGTGAAGAAAAAACATTTTAGGGGTCATTTTTGAAATATTTTTCAGCTTGCATCATAGCTGCTGCAATGGTTCATACTCGAGATGGACAACTGCTTCGAGGGTGTGCACACAGAACACCACAAGGAGTTTTGATTGACAGCTCATCAGAATAACAGCCTCTGATGTGAGGGACGCGTAACCTCCTGCACTAAAACATTCCAAACACATGGCCCTGCTTGTGCTGAGTAAACAGAAAATTTAAACGCCCGTTATTTAACAAGCCTACACCTCTCTGTCCTCACACCCCCTCGTCTCCTCCCACCTCCTGCCCTCGTCCTGCACCCCTGCCCCAGCATCTCTGCCTCTTTACACATTAAGTATGCATTGATTCAGCCTTCCCCTGTGTTATAAATACAGCATCGATCCGCCCGGCGATCAATAGACTCATTCACATGCATAGAGCCACTTTGATAACTCTCCTGCTCTGAGCCAGTTGCAATAGCATCTCTCCCTTTCCTTTTCTCTCCATCTCAATAGCTTGGCTTATTCATCTAAATCATTCATTATTTTATCCCTATTAATATATCTATATATAAATGTGTAAAGACACTTGCAATCAGCTGCAAAATCCCAACCCATAATAAATCTAAATCACTCTTACAGTGAATAAGCATGACTGCATGTCCGATACCTTCCATTCTTAGTTACTGTTAATACTGATGAAGAAGGAAACCAATTCTATACTTGCTACAATCATTCTTATAGCAGAATCTGTCTACTTTGAGTCATGGAAGGACTGATTCCTGTTCTCCGGTAGCAATTCATTCACACACAGATTGAACAACCTGCATGCTTTTCGAAAGCAGTGACATTCCCTCCAAACACTAACTTAATTAAAGGCAAAGAATTAGGATGTTTATTAGGTGACTGATAGATCGAGGGCAGAACTGACCTCTCAAGTCCTCGGCAGAACCAGATCTATGATTATTTGTTTTTTCTCTGCAGACATCTGGATGGAAAAGCCATTTCTGGCAACATATACGAAAGTCTGCTAAGCTATAAAGAGGAAGTAATTCAGTTTACAACTGCATTTGTAATCACAAAAGATGGAAACAAACTTCACCAGTTTTAATCAGGCTGCATGTGGTCTGTTTTAGATAACATCCAGGTGGTTTATTGCCTTTATATGTGAATAAACCCGTGCAGAAACTCTCCCTTTGGCTCCGGCTGCTTAACATGACGGAGGTACTAAAAAACAGGATTTAGAAAATGGATTTTTTCCACAATTACTTTCATTTTTATTTACTATCTTTAACATTCCGATGTCCTCCTCCCACACTCTCTCCTCTGAAAGAGGTTAAGGCAGAGGAAGGTGATCTTTACCGCGGTCCGTCCCTGTTGTGCACTTAAGTAGCTCCTCATTGCTTTTATGGCGACTCACTAAAACATGTCTTGTAAAAAGCAGTCCAGGGAAAGTAAGAAAATGTGGAACACATTCATAAAAAGACAGAGAAAGGGGGGAAAAAAAAATCAATGCCCATTTCTGCACCACCTATGAATTTTATTGACGCTGCCCACTCCCACCTCCGTCACTTTGTCACAAATTTGCCAGTTTTACTTGAACATGGTGGAAAGAAAATATATCATATCCAGATTGTAGATTTGTAGCTTTTCCTCTCAGCGCTAACATTTAGAATAAATGCGAAGAGTCGTCACGAAACAGGCCTCTCTGAAACATGAAGCAGCACATTTTCAAATGACTTCTCTTAATGTCAGAACCTCACTTTACATTAGTCGGCGTGTAGAACAAGCAGGCAGATAATGTCATTTTGTCGCTGTGCTTTACAGCTACTCCATTTTGACGGGGAGAGCTTTTTGCCTGGCAGTGTGTCTCATCTTAAAGATCAGCCTTAATTGTGCCAATGTGCAGGGAGACCCCGTTGTCCTCAGCGGGACTCTAATTGGCTTAAACTTAACTTAACCTTTCTACAGCGTCGTCGAACAAGCGGCAGTCAAAACGACATTATAAATGGATCTTTTGTAAAGCAACACAATATTAGAAATTGTTGCACACTTCTGTCAATTACCCCAGCCCAGCGGAAAGACAGACGTATGCTGCATGAGTGTGTATCATGCAATTCTTTGGAAGAAAATGAAATCAAGGATCTGGGTCTCACAGACCTTGTTACTCAGGAACACATTCACATTTCATTTATCCACCTCTGTCAAGATATTTCATATGTTCACTGAAAAGGAAAAAAAAAAAAATCCAGTGCAATCATTACTCTCCATCTGCATGCTCAAATTTCTGGGATTTTTTTCTCTCAGGTTAAAGGGTACTCTTCTTTTATTCTTCAAAAACATGCAAATGCTCTCTCTGTCTTTTACCTTCGTTCAAATAAAGTGGGCTTATTAAATGCATTAGAGAGAATCAAAGTTGAGGTGTGCTTTGAATGCATTCAAAGAGGGGCGCTGATTGGAGCCTGAAAAGGGAAAAGATGGGAACCCCTCTTAGTGTCCCTGTGCACATTACTGTACACTACTTCATTTAGCACCAATTAGATTTGCAGTTCCCTTTCTGCTGCTAATGCCCAGCCTTGCAGGGTCCATGCTAAATTAAGCACTAGATCTTCATTGCAGGCTGCAAACCAATTGATTTCGCCTCTTAATCAATTTATTTCATTAGTTATACATTCCTCTTTTTCCCTCTCGCCTCTCCCTCCATCGTCTCGTCTCTGGAGCTGGCATGAGGAGGGTGACCTATCCCGGAGTGTGACACGGAGAAGAGTGATTTGAATGATAACCAAATAGCTAGCGCGGCCTCGGCGGTGTTTAAAGATCATATGTAAATCAAATGTCGGTGAGGGGGTGGGGGGGAATTGCTTGGTGGGGTTCTGTCAGAAAACAATTTAGTGATCGTTAAAAGGGAGGCCTCGCCGTCGTGCAAACCTCCGCAAATTAAATCAATGCAGCCACCGGTCTCTGCCCTCTTTCACTTCTATCAAGCCCCCCGCATCCCCCTCCTCCTCCACACATGCACGTGAAGATACTCACAGAGGCAGACAAAAACCAAGAGACTAAACCTTAAAGATTTTCCAGATAAAGTAGATGAGGATGTTTTTATTACGCTGCTCCCACATTATGAGGTTTTGGAAACACAAAGAACTGGAAGTGCTGAGCAGCAGTGTAAACAGCACAAAGGGACGCAGCGTGGTGCATGCACGATGACAGGCGTGATAATGCAACATGAGATGCAGGGAGATTGAAACAGACCCCACCCAGGATGATCTCACCGTTTATCTTAATGAGATGAGTTACTATAGCAGCCGAGGCAGCTTTTCTGCAGAAGGCATCGCTACAGCGGTACTTATGGGGGAAAATACTCTAAAATGTTAACCCCCCCAAAGAGCCAGTCATGCTTGACTCCTATCCCTAAAGCCTGTATGTGTCAATCAGAGTCCCCAGGGAGAGGCTGCATGTTTCATAAGACTAAGGAAATAAAAACATGTTGTGGAAAATCTACATTTGGTAGACGGAGGCGACATCACTCACTGCAACATGTTTGCAGAGTTGTGTGCACGTGCAGGCTACAGATGTGGTTTGCAGGAGAAAAAGCAGAATGTGTTTGCTTATTTCCAGCCAGCCCCTCTCAAGAAGAGATGTGCAGGCAGAGATGTGGGTGGGCTGGCATGTACGCATGCCCACATGTACGCTGGCTGTGTTGTCTGCAGGGTTTGCAGTCATACATAGTGTCACTATGAACACATACTGTGAAAAAGAAAAAGAACTACCCCATGTGTTGACTTAGAGGCTTGTGACGGCACCTTTGTTGAGGATAACAGGCAAGCACAAACACATGCAACTCACACACACACACACACACATCCCATGTAGAGATGTTGCAGTACACACTCATTGTGTCTGCTTGTCAAATGGCACCTGATATCCGCCAGCGTCTGGGAATCAAATTAAGTGAGCGACTGCTGCCGAGGCCTCCTACTCTTTTTTCTCATCCGCCATCCCTGGGCATAATTAATTTTATCATCAGCGTCATTATTATTGTTAAATTGTTTTTCATATTTCTTCTTTTTTTTTTTCCCTCCCCCCCTTTCGCCTGCCCAGAATACCAAGTATATGCTAATGTGTTTTGGAGATTGCCAGCGCGCACAGAGATGGAGAGAGGCAGAGAGGAATGAGAATGAGAGAGGGTCTAAGATGAGGAGAGGGTGGGAGATGGAGGTGAGACAGCGAGGGGGAGGAGGGTGGGAAGAGGAGCAGGAGAGCAATGAGGTTGGGAGGCAGGTGGCGGGACGGAAGGGTGCCGATGGTGGTGGTGGAAGGGGGAGGGGGGGGGGCACATTACGTATTCCGTCGGCGTATTTGGAACCCAATTAATCAAGCAGAGGAGAGGAGAGATGCAGAAAGGATGAGATCGCCCTTCACGTTGATGAGGCCTGGCCGGGGCAAACGCTCAACCACCTGAGCTCCTAACAGCCATGCCGACACACAGGAATTATGGCAATATCTTCACTCCTCTCTCTCTCTCTCTCTCTCTCTTTCTCTCTCTCTCTCGCTCAATTTCAAACATATACTTTCTAGCTCTCTTCCCTCTTCTTTTTCCTCATCCCTCTCTTTGTGCTAATGTAACAGAGTTGAACCTTCTTTCCTTCTTCTACCAAAGCTATTTACCTTGCATATTGTTCACCTTGTGGAGGAAAAGTCCAAGACTTATTTTCTTTTATTTCATCTGTTAAGTACAAAGTACAAAGTTTTCACATTAAATTTAAGTTTTGGCCAAATGTGGGAATAATATAAAAGCATCAGCTGATGATGACTGGTAAAGCAGGATAAGTAGAAAAAGAAATGGAATGAAGGTATTTTAAGGTAACTCATTAGTTTCTCACGTTTTTATCTCCATGAAAAAGGACAAATAAGCTACCTTGAAGAGTCCTCTTCACCTTCACGGACTCCTGCCACAGCGCCGCTCTTCCTCTTCACCACAGATCGGGGGTCAAGTCAGTGGCAGCGAGCCACCACTGGCAATCGTTGGGAAATTGACCGTCTCATAGAGAAAGAGAGACCAAGAGAAAAACTTCACTCCCTCGCTGACTTAATTTGATTCCCCTCCCTAGAAGCCAAGCCAATAGATCCCGTATCTACACAGAGCTCTGTGCAGGGTCTATAAATATTGACCCTCCATTTCCTGTGTGTGGCGTTAATGAAGCATTTAGTATACCCACAGCATTATGGAGGACCTATGTAAAGCCACCTCTCCCTCTGTCAGTGCCATCCCCTCCCTCCCACATGCACACATACACACACACACACACACACACGACGGGTAAAATAAATGTTCATGCATTTGTATTTAACACACAGAAAACTGTGGTAACTGGATTGCATTAATAGTGTGTCCTTAGTCTCAGGCTCGCTACACACCATGTGATTTTGGGCCATCCCAGACGAAAAATGACTAAACATGGCAATATTTTTGGTCATGGCTGCAAAACGGTAGTCCTATTTCACACAGTGAGAGAGGGTCACAATTAATTAAAGATAGCCTGAGACAAAATTTTGACATTGTCAAAAATTTAGGACAACCATCCTACAATATGGCAGCTATAACTACTCACGTCTACAAACCAACTAATGGAAATGCAGCATAAAATGATGCATTGATCGACACAGCACCAGCACTTCACCCAAACAGAGAGTTAGCATCCTAATAATTACTCATCTCAGGCTGCTTTTTGCAAAACTGGCATCCCAAGTTAACCTTTTTACTATGCCATGACCACATCCACATTTGCCTTTTCCTCTTCTTTGGAGTTAGTTCCACATACATAAATGCTACCTGCAAGGGCTCAGTTGTCATTTACCTTTACTGCTTTTATCCACCAACGTAGCGGCGTACATGGATCACGCACACTGATGGGCCAAACGCCAAAGACTTTTTGATGGCTTGCATCGTGGCCTGCGATTCAGATGCTGATGTTCAGATTGATGACATGCCAACTGTAAGTTTGCTAGATTCCTGTCACACAGTAAGGTTTGCTAAAATCACAGTGTGTAGCAGGCTTTTGCAAGTATTTTACAACACAAGTCAGAATTTACCTATTCAAACACACACACACATTCAAGCAGATGCTCTCATGCAAGGTTGCCCCCCGCTCATCAGGAGCGATGACCATTCAGAACACGCAATTTAGAGTTCAGTATCATCCCAGTGATGTGTCAACATGTAGACTGCTGGAGCTGGGGATCAAACCACCAACCTCCTGAGCAAAACACTATGAACTTTTTCAATTCTTTAGGTGAGGCTGAAGGCAAATGCACCAACTTTACATCGCTCTAACTGCAATTTTTTTGTCCCTGCACAGTAATCTCCTTAAAAACATTTTGCTGATGTGAAATAAACTCTGTATCACTTTTCATGCGAGGAGCATGTTTCCACAGTCAGACATCCTGCTCATTCCACAAAACATTTAGAGCACTCACACTAATGTGATGGAAAAGATTGTTTATGTACAACAAAAGTGAGCAGCAGATGGACATTTGACCCCTCGCAGAAGTTTGCTTTGACCAAAGGCGGCGGCGGCGCTGCCGCTGAGCCAGAGCCAGCCTTTATTTTATCACACGTTGAGTGTGAAGGACAGTTTCCCAAAATGTCCTCTTGGAGTTTTTCTCGCTATTACATCGCCTCCCACATCTCTCTGCTACACCCTCCGTCTGTCACCCCCACTTCTCACCTGTCACCCTCTCACCTCACAACCAAACACCCTCCATCCTTTTTTGGGGAAAAAATGAAATAATTTTGTTGTGGGGTCCCCGGGCGGTTTTGTAATTTCATGCCTGTGTATGATAATTTTATGCTGTCCTGCGTCGCGTAACTCAGGGCTGCCAAATGCTGACAGGTGATAAATACGATCTTTTCCGCCCCGTGTGCAACAGACCTGAAAAAAGGAGAAAAAAAAAAGACAGACAGGAGGGGGTCTGGGGTTTGGGAGCTGAGGGTTTGTGGGGGGGTTGTAGAGGAGGGTTCCTATTGCAGGAGACTGAGGCCTTGGTAGAGGCAGTGTGCACAGCGGTGTCGCCGGTGTTGGAGCAATTTCACGGCTTGCCCACCCCACCTTCTCTCACCCACACGCTTTCATTCACTTACAACCTGCTTCCCCAACATCTCCCTTATCTCTCTTTCTCTCTCTTTCTCTTCCCCCCATCCTTTTCGATCTCCTTCCTGTCTGTTCCCTCCCTCCTTCCTACTTTGCCCAGGAGAGATCGAGAGGACAAAAACCTTCAGGTAGCCTTGAACAGCAGGGATAGTGATCAGTGGGTTTTTTTGTTTGTTTTTTTTTTTCCACTCTCAGGAATCACAGGAAATAAACAAGTGGAGAGTTTGCAGAGGGGCAGTTTTCAACCCTGTCAAGGAGACATTTGTGTGGTAAAGGGGCAGAAGAACAGGGAGAGAGGTGGGGGGACAAGGAAGTGACCCAAGCGTGGAGGACTGATGGTTTTCTGAGTGACATAATTATTCGCCTCCATGCGTTGTGCAGTTAGAATGATGATATCCACAGGAAAAAAAAAAATCTTGTCTGTGCGCACACCACATGTACACAGAGTACACTATGACCTTCACATTATACCTGCATGTCATGTGCATTATAGTTTATAGGGGAAAACACATCCTAAAGCTAATTCTGTCAGGCAGTACATGGTCTTAACAGCAAATGACCTGTTTGAAATTCACCTTTTTGGCATAAATGTATTAATTCTCCCACTGTTTTTTGTTTAAGTGCAGGTAGGACCCTGATGGCATTTTAACTTGCAGCAAAAGAAAAATTAAATATCATCATTCCTCGCGGCATATCTGTGGATTCTGCACCATGTCCAAGAAATCCACTCAATCAATCTGGAGATGTGGGCGAGGGGAGGGGTGTCTGCACCACCGAGGTTCCAAGTCATTAAGCAGCCAGAAATTAATTGACTTCATGGTGCTTATATGGCTGCGCGTGGGTTTAACCCAAGCACAGCAGCCTCTATTAGTATTGTACTGCATGTTCGTGAGCTGCAAAATTGGAGGGACGCGGCGCGATTCAAGTCAGCAAAAAATTTGTCCTGATGGCCCGTATAGTATGATTAATAAGGCGATCACATAGTGATAAATCGTCTCAATGATACATTGTAAACGAAAGGTTAATAATTTACATGCACGCATGTGATCTAAGCTCATTAGGCTGCAGACAGATATGTGTCAATAAATTCCAATATAACCTATAATGAGGTTTGTAGTTCATAAGATACTTTCCCCTGACCAAGGTGCACACACACACACACACACACACACACAGATCTGAGTGTGCCTCAGATGAGGACCGTCCTCGAGGCTCTCTTTGACCTCTATGTTCGATCTCTCTTTCAGAATCCAATCAGGCTGAAGTCTCCAGGGGGAGAACAGAACAGAGAAGGGGGAGGAAGAGGAGAAGAAGGAGGAGGAAGTGAAGCTAGAAGCATGGAGTCAGGGAGCAACAGGGCAACAGGAGCTTAACACATTCTGTATATGTGCGTGCATGCTGGCGGAGCTGTGCTCGAGGGCAGCGGGCGCTCAGCATAGTGTGCTTGATGTTGTCTGCCAGGATGGAGACGGTTCACTGGAAAGAGATGTGGAATATGTGTGTGTGCGTGTATGTGTGTAGAGGGTTCTGTTTAGATCTGATCTGATTTGTTTGCTTCATGCCACTTTGTGAAGGGGAAAAAAGACTGACTAGCCGACGATTTATGAATGAAAGGAAAGATGAAAGGGTGGATGGCGGGACGGAGGGATTGAAAGTCAGGCAGATCGGCAGACCAAAAGGTAAACAGAGAAAGACACTTCAAAGTGGTTTATTTCATCCTAGTGTGAATTTACAATATTCTGCAGAAGAAAAAAAAAAAGAATTTCCAAAAATCTGAGACTCTGCTTTTGCCATTTTACAGCAAAGATTTACTCAGACTGACAACGGGCCAAGGAGGTTGAGATATTTAGTCAAATATGTTTCAACACTGTTTTAGATCTAAAACCAGGACAGAGTCTCCAAAATCAGTCTGTCACAGGACGAGTTTTTCAGCACAGATTTAATAAACAAAGTTGTGGGCAAATGTAAAGCAGTTGTTCCCACCACAGATTTTTGAAGGGGATGTATTAAACTCATTTTTGGGTCTTTAATTTTGATTTTGGACTTGTATAAAGCAGCTAAATACAACTGACCGAAAAGTAATGTCTGTAGATCTTCAGAAAACTGACTCATGCCCTCTTTCTTCCTTCTGTTTTCTGCATTCTCTCAAAACGGTCGGTGCAGCTTCCTCCTCCCCCTTTCCCTCCTCGGTGCGCTTTTGCACTCTGCTGTACTCACAACGCTTTTTGTCCGATTACTGAGAGAAAATAAACACAGGTTGGACGCTGATAAAATGTTACTTACAGCTTGCCCTTCTGAAAATATAATTAGATTTCTTGACTTGCCAGAAACCGCATCTGTGTCTCTCATGTGAACTTGCCTGTGCTGGTGGAAAGCCCATCATCTGAGAAGTTTAAACAAAACCACTGAGTTTACTTTAAAAAGAGCATTCTTTTGATGAAAGTTCAAAGGATGCGTTGTCGGCATCTTGCTGCTAATCAAATTTAGCCAGTTTCACAAAAGTAAAGACAACAGTCATTAAGTAGAGCAGTCAAGTTCAGAAGTCTAACGATGTCACTTTCCAATGACATGTTAAGTTGAACAGGATTTGATTTCTCTTAACTTCTTTTGATCATTAGCCGGCAAGCTAACTTCACCTCGCCATTTTCAAACTTCACGCTTTGTTATTAAATGAGGACAAAGACTAAAAGCAGCCTAAAATCTCTGAACATCAGAAACGGCCACAAACTAAAGTTCAGAGCTTCCTACGAACAGAAAGCAACAACAGAAAAATCCAGGAAGAATGAAACAACACTTTTATTCAAAAACTCACTCTTGGAGAAATAGTTTTGAATTTGTAGACAAATAGAATGAAATAGTAGAACATGTTGAACTGGTATAAACCTACATGTATAACAGGCAGCAACAGATTAAATAATAAACCAAATGCATTTTGTATGAGAAAAACATTGTTTTATGCTGTGACTTTGACCTATAGTGTAGCAACAACAGACCCAGCATGCTGGACAAATCATTAAAACTACGTCACGGAATAAATCCCAGGGAGCTTAATAAAACAGTATGATTAAAATTCAAGCAAGGATGGTAGTTATTCCACACACAATGACTGTCTGCTTAACATACAGTATGCAGGCCCCAGGTCTCTTTGTCCCGAGCCTCAGTGCTTGTAAAGAGCAAGGTCTTTTTACATTTTCAACAGGTCTGAGAAAACAAGCTGTTTTTAACATTCATGCTTCACAGCAGAGGAGAGCATTGGACGGGCTGCACAAGCTCCAGTCCACAGCATCTGAGAGCATCTCGTCTCTTTTTTTCCTTGTCTGTCTCTCTTACACTCTGTCGTTCTCTCTCTTTTCCTTTCGCTGTATTTCTGTCCCAGAGGCAGGTTGCACCTTCAGAAAACAACAGAAAGTCAAACAGGTCTGCATGTCAAGGAGAGCAGCAGTCTTTTGTTCCAGAAACTTTTTTATCTTTTGTTTCAATAAATAAGAACGTGTGAGCGGTTCAAACTTCACGCCCGACTGTCAGTTGAAAAGTACAGACAGCTTGAAACACGTTGAGCTGGGAGAGGGAGGGATGTCTTCAGCAGGTTGATGGAGATTTGTGATCAGTGTGTGCGGGTATGTGTGTACAGTAAATGTGCCTGTACTGACCGCATGTGTGTGTGAGTGCGTGTGTGTGTGCTCTGTCAGTTCCAGCACAGGGGAACTCCTAAACGGATCGGGTCACTGCTGATCACATGGCAGAGATAATGGTCCAAACAACCTTGACAAGAGTGGAAGAGGTCTCTCTATTTAATTAGAAACTTTAATATTTCATTCTCTGCTACGCCTCATTAGAGCCCTTCCATCACACCCTCCAAGGCCCATACGCACCACCACACAGTCTGCCTGTCTCTGAGGACTCTTATTGGCCAGATTTTCTTTTTTTTTTTTCAGCTCAGAAAAAAAATCAAGCTAAAAGGGGAGCAAGAAATAAGTTTCTGTCTTTTTGTTCACAGTTGCTGAGCTCTTTTGTTTTTTTCTGTCAGTGTTAAACCAAACTGATGTATTTCAGAAGTATTGACTGGATTACATCAGCGGTGAGCTGTGCTTTCATTAGCATTATGAAAGAAGTTAAGATATGTGCCCATTCTTATCCTGCATCTTATGAATTCATTTCTTTAAAAGTAAAGGTGTCATGATGAGAGACCCTTGATGGACTGTTACAGCTCGCACAGTGAGGTGGGGTCATGATGAGACAAAGCTTTTCTACTTGCACTGTAGAAGAAGGTAAACAGTGAGGAAGCACATAACCGTAAAACATACAGATAAAAGAAAAAATCTGTTTCATTTTTTATTCTCTTGTGTTTTTTAATCTGTAAACTTATTTAAAAGTACAAAAAAATGAATAATTAGTATGCTAGCCATTCACACTACACAGGCAGGTTTAGCCAGAGTGCATTCGACACAAACTGGCAGCGCTAATGAGATTGTTTTTTTGTTTGCTGTATTTATTCATTAAACTTTAACAACAAATACCCAGCAGAGTGCTGGTTGCAGCGCATTGCATTGTTGGAAACAGTAGCTGACTCATAGATGCATAACAAAACAGAGAGGACATAGCTGCCCCGCTGCAGTTGCTTCTCAACTGGTGTAGTGATCACTCGCGGTGCTGCAGCCCAAAAATAATTTTCCTCTTAAGGACCACCATTTTAAAAGAGACATCTATAAAACTTAAAGCCCCAGTATGTGAAAATTACTCCCATCTAGTGGCGCACTAATAGAATGCAAACAACAGAGTAGTACTCTCTGGCACCCCCTCCTCTAAGCGCGGCATTACAACAACGGAAGCCACAACTGGCCAAAAAGGTGTCAA